>JANFAF010000090.1:0-321654 GCA_024663475.1 Pisolithus thermaeus
TCGAGTAAGGGAATGGTTGACGTAGCGAGCCACTCGGAAGAGTCATAGCTAGCCAAAATAAGTGTTTCCAGGTTTGGCGTAAACCTTGGGTGCGTGCCGCCATCTCTGTCATGTGTCCAAGAGGTAAGTGTAAGTTGATGGAGCAAACCCGATGCGGTGTGGCAAACGCCAGAGATATATTATTTGCTGACGTAGGTACGTCCCGCCGATGAACACAATCTCCGAGCAGTTGAACGTGTAATCCCAGAAGACATCCAGTAGATGTGGTGCAGAACGTAGTGTCATCATTGCTACCCGCTCCTTGCCATCATCAGTCAGATTGATCGCATGAGCCCAGAGTAGAGGGGAACTCGCCACCGGCGGTAATGAGTGCAGGCCACCAACGAGGGACTCCCAGCATCGCAGTCCGCAACATGTCCAAAGATCTCTAGAAGGAGCCCTGCCAAAAGCCTCATGATGGAAGAAAAGGAATTCAGATGCTCATGCAGACACTGGACAAGTTCAAGGAGATGTGCCACCTCTGTGCCAATGGCCGTGTGACCTGGCAGTGCAGAAACGTCATCGGGTTTGAGAGGGAAAAAATGGGGAGAAAACCTATCGAGGTTGTGACAGAAGACAGTCTCGGGCTGTGTCATGTGGTCTGGTTCAAACGGGAGAAACTAGGTTATCGACGCCGATAGCACGGTGGAACCCATTGCATTTATCACGCTGCGAAAGGTTATTCATACGTGTAGAGACGAGAAATCTGCATTGTTACGGGTACTTACCGTGCGCTGTGGACGGTCTACAACAGCGATAGGAGTGAATTGCACTAAGTCGACAGTAGTCGAGACGTCAACGAGTCATCAGAGTCAAGACGGAGTGCTATTATGTAAGCCTAGTTCTCTACGTGAATTTTCGGGTCCTACTAGTACTACTAGCACCGTACACCCCATGAACGTTGAACGTTGAACCCCTGCAGCACTGCTTTCAGCGAGAGGGCGTCTGGAATACAGGTGCGTTCCCTCTCATGAGCACGGGCCCGGTGCTGACGCTGACGTGACTGTGGGCTGCTTGGCATGAAGGACGGTTGGATACCCGATTGCGATTCATAAATCTCAACCCAACATGGCGATATGCGTGATTTAACAATGGTTGTTCTTTCTGGTGCTTTGTATCGCCCCCCCTTTGATGGAGGTCACTCCACTCTGTCACGTGTCTGCAATATGCCTTTGTTCTCGTGTACGCTTTTAAGTCGTGCAAGGTCGGCCCCCCTCTTTCTTCTCTGTAGTTTTTCTGTGCCACTTGCTCATCATGAATACAGAACAGACGGTCCACCCCGCCGGAAACACAGATGACAAAGTGTTCACTGCGGTAAGTTGAGCTGAGATACATTAACACTGCGGAGTAATTGGTTTTCGTCAGAGGCCCAAACCTCACTACTCCCCGGTGTGCCCTCAGCGATCAACCAGTTCGTCCATTCCCTCAAGTCCCACTTGCCTTACCGCTCCTGTTTCCATCCCACTTGTAGGTCCAAATGCAGCTTGTACCTCTACAGGGCCATTAACCCCAAAGTCGTAGAATCACCTCACTGATCCCATGACAGGTAAGATCGGCCCTTTGCGCAGGCTTACAATCGTATGTTGGACATTTTGGGGGAAGTGATAAGCATGGCAGAGTGTGCATTGCGGAATTGATGATATGGATCCAACTATTGTTTATGTTGGTAATTGTGAACTTTTCTTGTAATAGTATACTGACTATATCTATCTGGGAAGAATTTTCAGTATTTGAATAGATAATTTTAATGTGAAAAGACTATATTTTTCATTTGATTTTTTGTGCAAATATATTTGTTTGCATGTTGCATGTTTGACAGTAAAATGGACATAATGTTTTTCACATGAACTTTAGCATACAAGTCATAATTTCAAATACAGTACTTTGGCTACATAAATAATCCTTATTTTTTAAACTTTGTTGTAGGAAATCAGTGGATTATTAAACCACAAAAAATGTGACATTTATTGGAGAAAGATTTACAATATTTCATACATGTTCTACTGAAAATCATGCTGGAAAAAATTCCTAATAATTTTAGTTACAATAATTTCACATGATTGCATACCATTTTGGGAGGCATAATGGACAATAAACATCCTTCATATCTTTTTCCTAATTTTCACAAAAACATCCCAAATTAAAGAGTATCAGTTTCTTCCCTTTTTTCTGAATGTTTTTAGCAAAAAAATTGTGAAATGCTTGCAGTGTCTGACTCGGAGTCAATTCCGAGAAACCCTGTAGATGCCCCCCTGGGCTCTCTGGAAATCACCCTCCCCAAGTCGGTTGATAACTCCTCTCCACCCAACACCCGAGCACTGAACATCTCCCTTGTCAATGCAGCGGCCTTCATCCATGCTTGCAAGCTAGATGGCTCAACCCAGTTCTCCCTCCAGATCTGACCTCAGGATATTACCAAACTCCGGGCTGCCACTGTACAGGATACCCCGGACTTGTCGTCAGTACCCCCGGACTATCACAACTTCGCTGATGTGTTCAGCAAGGCCAAGGCATCTACGCTTGTGCCTCACCGGGAGTTCGACCTCAAGATAGAATTGGAGGAAGGGACTACTCCGCCGTTGGGAACCCTCTATTCGCTTTCGTCCATTGAGCTTGCCGCTCTCCAGACCTTCATCGATGAAAATCTTACTACTGGCTTTATTTGTCCAACATCATCCCCGTATGCCACACCTGTCCTCTTTGTCAAAAAGAAGGACAGATCACTTCGTCTCTGTGTTGACTTTAGGGGCCTCAATAAGATCACCAAGAAGGACTGTTATCTGTTACCTCTCATTTCGGACTTACTCGACTCGCCTAGTTGGGCTAAAGTATATACTAAAATTGACCTGCACCATGCCTACCACTTGGTGCGGATCGCTGAAGGAGATGAATGGAAAACAGCTTTCAGAACCCATTATGGATCTTACGAGTGGCTCATGATGCCATTCAGACTTACCAATGCCCCTGCAGCGTTTCAACGCTTTGTCAACTCTGTCTTTGCGGACCTGCTGGATGTATGCGTCGTTGTCTACCTAGACGACATCCTTATTTATTCTGATAATGTCGAAAACCACAAAAAACATGTTTGTGAGGTACTCTGCAGACTCCAGGAGCATGGCTTGTATGCCAAACCAGAGAAATGCGAATTCCACTCCAAGTCCGTGGAATACCTTGGTTTCTTTTTGTCCCCCGACGGTTTGTCAATGTCCGAGGATAAGGTAAAGGCCATCCGTGACTGGCCTGAACCTCGCAAGGTGAAGGACATCCAGTCCTTCCTCGGCTTTGCAAACTTTTACCGTCGTTTTATCTTCAATTACTCGGACATCGTGGTCCCACTGACACGTCTCACATGGAAGGGGGCACCTTGGAATTTCTCTGAGGATTGTTGCCGGTCCTTTAATCGTCTCAAAGAGGCTTTCTCCACGGCTCCAATATTGACTCACTTCAAGCCCGGACTCCCCATCATGGTCAAAACAGATGCTTCGGACTATGCTATCACTGGCATTCTGTCCGTCACTTGCCCGGATGGTGAGGTACAACCGGTAGCGTTCTACTCCCGGACTTTGACCACCCCGGAGTTGAACTATGACACACATGACAAAGAGCTGTTGGCGATTCATGAAGCCTTCTGGACCTGGCGCCATTACCTTGAAGGCCCCACACACCCCATTGATGTCGTTACCGACCACAAGAATCTCGAGTACTTCTCCACCTCGAAAGTGCTCACCAGGCACCAAGCGCGTTGGTCTGAGTACCTTTCTCAGTTCAATATGGTCATTCGTTTCTGCCCCAGTAAGCTCGGAGCAAAGCCCAACGCCTTGACTAGACAATGGGACATCTACCCCAGAGAGGGGGATAGGGGCTATGCCCAGGCCAACCCACAGAACCTCTGACCGGTGTTCACCACCAAACAGCTATCTAATTCGTTACGGGTGACCTACTTAGAAAGCCTGGTACTGCATGCTAGTATAATCATGGACGTTGAGAAACTCCATGAAGATATCAAGTCCGCCTTAGCATCCGACCCACTCGGTCAACTCCACCTTTCTGACCCGTCTAACCCCCATTGGAAGGTAGATGAATCCGGACTTTTACATCTGGATGGTCGTATATATGTCCCCGAAGCAAACGACCTCAGGCTTTGCGTACTCCGTTACAAGCATGACCACCCCTTGGCCAGTCATTTCGGACAAAACAGAACACTCGAACTCATCCATCATGAGTATGTCTGGCCAAATGCTCGGACTTTTATCAAAGACTATGTCAAATCTTGCACTGCCTGTGCACGTGCTAAAACCCCGAGACACAAACCATACGGTATGTTGAAGCAATTACCGATACCAGAGAGACCTTGGAACTCCATTTCGATGGACTTCATCGAACAACTACCAAGCTCCGGAAACCATACCGCTATACTGGTCGTTGTAGACCATCTCTCGAAACAAGCTATATTCATCCCCACCGAAGATACAATTACCTCTCCACAACTTGCTAGATTGTTCCTACTCCATGTCTTCTCTAAGCACGGAGTTCCCTCACACGTAACCTCTGACAGAGGCACGGAGTTCGTGTCTCACTTCTTCTGGTCGCTGGGAAAGGCACTGGACATGAAGCTCCATTTCACCTCCGGATATCACCCTGAAGGCGACGGTCAAACCGAACGAACTAACCAGACGTTGGAGCAGTACCTACGGGTCTACTGTAATTACCAACAGGATAACTGGTCCAAGTTGTTACCACTCGTGGAGTTTGCATACAACAATGCTCCCAGTGCTACAACCAGAGTTTCGCCGTTCTTCGCCAATAAGGGTTATCACCCTAATGTTACTGTACACCCAGAAAGAGAGCTAACATCTTCTTGAGCTAGAGACTACACAGTGGACTTAGACTCCCTGCATACGTTCCTACGAGAAGAGATGAAGGAAGCTCAGCAGAGATACCAAGGTCTGGCAGATGCTAAGAGATCTCCGCCTCCAGACTTCCAGATTGGAGATTTGGTATATGTCAAAGCAAAGTACTTCAGGTCCACGCGACCTTCAAAGAAGCTCTCGGAGAAGAATCTAGGCCCGTACCCTATCATCACTCGTGTTGGATCATTATCCTTCACTATCCGACTACCTGACGCTATGAAGTCCATACACCCTGTATTCCACGTCTTGCAACTAGAACCAGCAACTCCGAACACTATCCCCAACCGTGTCCAACCTCCACCTCCACCCGTTGAAATCGACAGAGAACCAGAGTACGAGATAGAGCAAATCCTAGACTCTAAACTGGACTACCGTAGGCGATGTCCGCTGCAGTACCTAGTCAAGTGGGCTGGCTACGAAGGCATGGATGAGGAAATGTCCTGGCTCATAGCTACCGAATTAAGCAATGCCCCTGACTTAGTTGCAGACTTCCACAAAGCGCACCCCCACAAGGATGGTCCGTTGAGCGCCATCCCACCCCGGAAATAACTGGACTTTCCAGAGTTTACTCCGTCCACGCTATATAGACTCATGCTCACTCGTATTCGAAAACGGACACAATGGAAAATATATTTCAAAAAAAAAAAGAAAGCAGGGGGGGAACAGGAATCTCGAAGTATGCTACGGACACGGATAAACTAAGAAAAAAAAAGCAATGACTAGATGTCGTCGTCATTCAATGCCCGGTTGACGAGGGTTGTCGTCACGGTCTTGAGAACCTCAAACGACTCCTCCAGAACCCCAGACAGGTCCCAGACCTCCCTTGACATCGTCTCAACAGCCGCTGTGTTTTTCTCAATCGCCTTGATGATTTCTCCAAGGCGCCTGTCCAAGACCTCCACCAAAGGGTCTTGTCGCGGAGCTTGCACATGGGGGGTACAGGGTTTCGAGACGACTTCAACGTCCGGCGTATTGTCGACATCTTCGTCATCAGCAGCCTCACCAAAATGCACCGACTTCCTCCATTTCCTCTTTTCTCCACTGCGGGGAGATGTTGCCGTCGATGCCGGCTTCTCGGGCTCCAGCACCTTCGGATTCAAGTTGCACTTGCCCTTGGTTTTCTGGCACCAGACGCATGACTTGCTATGCCCGGTACCTGGCATGCATGGTTTGCCAGCCTTGGTGCAGGCAGAGCAAGCTTTTGCCTGCTCTGCGGACCTTCCACCAATCGACGCGACACACTGAGACTGGTATGGACTTGTCAGTACGGATTTTAGAATGATAAACATTGTTATGCACCGTTGAGCTCTCCGCCTGCTGCACCCGATGCGTCTCCTCCTCAAGATGCCTCTTCTCCGCTTCCAACTCACGGAGTTTTTTCTCCTCAGCTGCTTTCCTCTGTGCAGCCTCCTTGGCTTTCCTCCGTTCCTCGGCCTTACAACGCTCCTCGGCCTCCTTCACTTTCCAGACCTCCTCAGCTTTCCGGCATTCCTCTTCTTCAATTGCTGCCTGCATGGCAGCACGCTGGCGGCATTGTCACTCATTGAACTTAGCCATCTTCATAATCGGCAGGTCGTCCGGATATTCTTGGATCAATTTGTCGTTGAGTACTTCCCAGGCGATGCCTGCGGGGTTGAGGGAGGACTTAAGACGTTGAGTAGGGGCCATAGTGTTTAGGAGAATGGAAATGGGCATTTGGACTTTGACAAAACCCCGTCGAGCTCTTTTTACCATGAACTTTTCGGACCCCAACAATGCGGACTTCGAAACTCCGAAGCAACACTTGAGCACAACAAGTGCCTCGAGGGCTTGGCCCTAAGAGGGGGATACTGTCACATCCATGACGTGCGCATAAGGTCTGGACCATAGTCCGACCATCTGAGGTGTCGTTCCAGCCCTATGGGCTCCCATCGTGAAACTCCATTCCGTCTCTAATTTGACTTACGATCTATTTCTATTTCTGTTTCCATATTTAGTATGTTTCTCTCGCGCTTCCTAAGTGACTTGCTACACTTCTGTACCTGTACGTCTTACTAATCCCCATACCATCCGGCTATCTGGCAACTACCGACTTACCTTACTAATAGCTCACTAATATTGTTACTCATCCATACTGCGCTCCAGTAGTCGCTACACCCCGGACATTGCTTTATACTTTCCTCTGTACTATAAAAGCCTTGTACATATGTCGTAGCACCTCAGTTTGAATATCGAATAAGATACTCATCGATCTCACTCGACTCCAGATAGTTTCTGGATAGTTCCGACCTCTAGGGACTCGGCAGGAAGAAGTGTACTAAGTTGTACGCTAAACTCCAACTACCCGGACTTTCGCTCTAGACATCCTCTGCCCTCGGACCCTCTCGGAGACCGTTGAGAACCAGTCTTGACACTGTTTTATAGCCTTTACTTTTACTTTTACTTAACTCTTTTGTTTTTTGTATTCTTTTGTTTTTATTCTTTTACCTTAGACTTCTCTTAGCTTCGAGTTTAGGCATGTGAGGTAGCTTACATAAGCCCGCATGCACCTACACTCCTCTGTAACTACTTACAGAATAATAACAATGAAGTACTGAGTTACGAGTTTGAGTTTGAGTTAGTGAAGGCCATTGCAAGTTGCCTTCAGTGATCAGACAGACCTCAGACTGCTCTAGATGTCCTCTATCTCAGACAGAATTCTCTTCCAGGCTATAGAAGCCCCTTTGGAAGACCTCTCACCTTCAGCTCTCCTTATCCCATCCTCAGTTGCACTTCATCAGTCTCGTCACTGCTCACAAGGTTCATTGTTCACTGGTGTAGGGTTGACCTCCATCATGTCTTCATCCACTGTTGGACCACCTGGGCCAGTTGACACCACACCTTCCAAAGCTCTCATCAGTGAACCAACATCAGTGGCCTGACCAACTCCAGATGTTAGCATACTACTCAACAGTCATGGGTCTCATATGTACTGATACACCTTTTTTCTCTTTCTCAGCAGACTTCTCCAGCTGCCTCTGCGACCAATGGACTGCCTCACTCCCTGGTTGAGGGGCACTGGAGCTGGGCACAGTCGGCTTGGCCTTAGGTTTTGCTGCATGTGGCAGGAATTGAGCTTGCAGCACTGTTAACACCATGAAGGCATTGCTTATTGTGACCTTGGTTTCATTGGGGTAGTCAGGGACCCCCATGCTCACATCTGAAGTGAACTTGCAAAGTTGTTTGATATGCCCCTGCATTTGAGCATCAGAAGGATGGTAGTACCAGTACCACATGGGCTACTCACTGATAACTCTTTGTACCAACCCAACCACACTTGCACTGTCTCCTCATCTGCAGACTCACCAGGAATTTCCTTCATCAATGTTTCTAGCTTCTTCATATGTGATGCCCACATCCCTGGGATGAGATCCCATGCAGCACTAGGCATAATGAAGGGAGGTGCAGAAGCAGAGGCACTCTGAGAGGAAGACATTGTGATGGGTGTGGGAGAGACTTGGTAATGACAAGTGGGCTGGAGAGGGGATGACAGACTTAGCAGAAAAAGAACAAACATGGCAATTACACTTGGTGCATTAAGTGAACTTTACACCATGGAAGCATTTTCCCACAGCATGTGCTCAAGAACCCTGTTGCTTGTGCTTTGATCTGTGCACAGCCACTTTTATCACAAAGGCATTCTGTCTCCGTCCCATACCTAATCACATGCACTTGACCAAGGATGGTCAAAGTCTAAAGACCCCAGGAGGTGTAGGGAGCCTAGGCTCCCTGAGGCTGCAAGGTGCCCTCAGCAGCAATCCCTACTCTCACTACCTGCCAGATCACATGCCCCTCATGGTCACAGGATTATGTCACCACTTATGTTAATGGTATGCTTCACCTCAGTCATGTGCCTATTACCACCAGCACCATCATCACCTGTCACATGTCACTGCACCTCCCTGCAGTCCCCTCCTCTAGCTGTACTGCTCCCTTTGCCCTGGCCAGCTTCAGACCCCACTTCTCAGATGTGCAGTTATGCTGCTTTGCCTTTGTTCTTGTTTATCTTTCCCCTTTTCTTTGCCTTTTCTTTGCTGCTGTCAGTGTCAGACTTTGCTCTGTCTGTTGTTACTTTTGACATATGGCAGATCTGAAATATGCTGAATTTCACCTTAGATACCAATGTCCTTATGATACAAAAGCTGAGGTACTTAGAAAAATATACCACCCACCTTTTTGGCATCACACTGTGAGTATCTGAGAGTCCCCCTTGAGTTGAAAGAGCTTTTCTGAGTCACCTTCAAGTCTTCAGAGTGTTCCCTAGACCCAGAATTCCCTTTGCTGCCATTTCACCACCATTGAATCCCTAACATCCTGAAAACCATACTCCCAGCTATATATTGCCATCCCTTGAGTTCCAAAGGGTTCTCAAGTCCCCCTTTCATGTAATTGCTGCTATACCACCTAAAACCTCCCTCTTCTGTCTCCTTCCAACTCAAGACCCCTTAGGACAAGCCTAGGTCTTACCACAGCTTTCCCCTCTTATTTCCCTTATCACTCTTGCAAGAAGAGTCGCCCACAATGGCTGCTTGATTTTCTTAGTCTCCAGATGGTATCTTTCAACCTCCTCTTGACTTATCGCATTGCATTCTGCACTGCTGTCAATTACTGTTCTTATCACCCCTTCATTTCATTCAATGAGAAAAAGTGTGCTGGTGATAGCCCTCACAGAGGGGTATTCATTGATGTGTACTGGAGACATGAGTTCAGGGGCACTAAAAGAATGAAACATACTTCTACTCTCCTCTGTCAGGGTCAAACATGGAGAGGACTTTAAAAATCCTCCTCACCCTTCAGTGCCTTCTTGAGTTCACTAAACTCCTGCATGGGGTAGGCTTTCTTTTCTGGGGGATTCAATAGGTTTGCTTCTTTGATTGCCAATTGACATCCATTGCATAAGGATCACATGTTTGTTGTTTGCCATGAGATGGGTTTTCATTTTGGTACATGTGGAGAACAGTTTGGTCTTCCTTGGTGAGACACTCATTGTACATGCCTAGGCTTGCCTTGGTGGTCTGTGTGTCGATGGCAGTGTTGATCCATTCTTGTATGGTCTGGGGAATCTTTCCAGACTGTAGGATCCATTCAGTTGTCTTGTTATTGAGGCCTTTCCTGAAATAGACACCAGCTTGTCGATCATCATGAGAGATCAAAGCATGAGTGATCAAATCTAGGAACTCACCAATATATGTTGAGAGGGATGCATCTCCTTGTTGTATTTCTGCCATCTTGAGGAAGGCTAATGCCTCTGTGTCACTGACTTTGAAGATTTTCCTGAGCTTGAGTAGGAAGGTAGTCCAGCTGTCATAAAGGTAAACTTCTCTGGCTACCATGGTGTGTTCTTTGAGGTAATTCTTGGCAAAGTGTATGGTGGACCCCTGACTCATGAAAGAAAGGGCAAACCCAATCTTCTGCTTGTTGGTGTCATAGACATGGTGATTGAGGTTCAGATAATTGTTGATGGATGCAATCCATGACTCAAACTTGCCACTAGTTCCATCAAAAGGTGAAGGTTTTCCCAAACCTACAGTGAGCAACACAAACATTGCAATGTTTGCAACATTTTGATTGAAGGCTGTATAACACCTGACAGAGTGTGGCTGTGCAAATCCTCTGGTGGGCACTTTTATAGCCCTTGGTCTGGGCTTTCTATCAAGCCATGTTAGGAGTCCTGAGGTGCACTGGTTCACATTCTATGAGCCAATTACTGCAGCATGTGCATTGCAATGTTTTTGTTGCTGACATTATGGTATAGTAAGAGTGACAATTATTAGTAAGTAGTGTATCCTCCCTTGGCTTTTATCACCTCCTCCACCCTTCTAGGCATGCTTTCAATGAGATCCTGACATGTGGAGACACTTATATCCTCCCACTCCTTCTGAACCCTCTCCCATAGCTCATGAATTCCTTTGGGGGGAGTTGGGTAAGATGCCACCTTCCTTTTCAGTACTACCCATAGATGATCTGTGGGGCTGAGGTCAGGAGATTGTGCAGGCCAACCCATGACCTCAAATTCATGGTCTTCAAACCACTTCTTGGCCCTCCTACTGGTATCATCAGGTGGAACACTATCAGGGGCAGTGGATTTTCAGCTGCTACCTTGAGGGGAGCTGTATCTTGCTCTACCAATATGTGATGAGATTTGATATCCTTCTGGCTTTGTTGACTTGCACAAGTAGGTCTTCAGAGAATGACCTTCAATCAAACCTCTGGACCAGTCAGGTCAGACAGTGAGCAGAAGGGGGTACTTTACTCTTTTGTCACATGGCAATGACTGAAAGTGTGCTGTTCCAAGGCACATGTCAACATGTGCTTATTGATCACCTTACAGCTAACCAGAACCAGACAGTGGGAATAGGCAAACTGAGGTATGAGCCCAGTGGGCCTCTTCCTAATATGCTGGGTAATGCCAAAGCCTCCCCAACAGGGATGCTGTTTATATCTGTGACAGTTGAGGTCTTAAAGCCTTGCATGCAAAGGTGGGATTACCTGCCAAGGGATAGAACCAGAGTTTCACCAAGAAGTTGAAGACTCAAGCAGAGATATGTAAAGGAGAATTTACAGAGGTAAGGCCCTCAACCTTTACCAGGTGGGATATTTGGTAGAGTAAAGTACAAGGAGACACAGTTGCATCTGGAGGGTCTTTTTATACCCTACAGGCAACTGGCTCATGTAAGTACAATACTACTGTACCAGTAAAGGTAAACACAACAAGTGGGGCCATTGTTCATCAAACATGTAAACAAAGGGAGCTGGGATGTCACTGACATGTCAAGTCATGTTGACTTGATGTGATGTAAGATGTATCCCATCTTCCATCATCGTGTCAGTAGATGCAGCTATGCAACACAGCAAGGTCACATGCATGAGAAATAAAATAGTAAAGTAAAAGAAGATGATGATCCCAATAGGGATCTCACTTCGTACAGGAAATGAAAGAAAGGTAAAACCCAAAAAGGAAACATATCATAAGCATACTGTGCATCATATAGTAAAGTCCACAGACTTGTCCCTCAGGGGACAGAGGTCAGTAAGTGAGGTGCTGCCAGAGCACAGGAATGGGAACAATGGTGGTGGTTGCTGGGACACGAGGTGGCAGTGTGACAAAAATGGGCAACAGCAGTGGTAGTGGCATGACACCTTCCAACTGGAGACTTCTTAGCTCTCCTCCCACATTCTCTATCAAACTTTACATTGTGTAGACACAGGCTTCACAGAAAGTCAGTTCATCTTTTGACAGATCAAACTTCAGGCCTGACATGAGCCCATTTTCTGCCAAGCAACAAGCAACAGTTGGTGAAATGTGCCCCATTCTTTGGTGAAGCTCCATAACAGTGATGGTTTTGGTTGCAGCATTTGCTTCATCATGTGTGCCAGTGTGGATGACACAGTAAAGTCCTGCCTGAGTCTTTGGCATGCATCCAATGACATTGTCATCTGGGCTGCAGATAGTACAGGTCCTGTCAACAAAGGTGATGGTGTATCCTAGCCAGTCAAGACATCTGATGGACACCAAGGCATAGCCCACTGCAGGGGAATACAAGACTTCAGTGAGTCTTAGCTTGATGGCATCACATCCATTTGGGACTTCAATAATTAGATCACCAATTGCAGTAGTGTCAAAGGATTGCTTGTTGGCAGCTGCAAATGTCTTTGGCAGAATGCTGGTTAAAGATATGAACTGGTCCTTGTAGGGTGAGATGTGCTGTGTGGAGCCAGCATCATAGAGTTCTGCAGTTGGAGTGGTGGTCAATCCATCATGTAGGAGACTTGCCAGTTCTAAGGGAGGTTCAGTAAGGTTACCAGGAGGTATGTTTTGTCCATCATCTCCCACTTCACTGAACATACATATCCTCATCAGAAGGGATATATTTTAACCTTTCTTCATTGTCATTGTTGTCAGAGACACTAGGCAGGTCAGGAATTTAGAGTTCATCAAGATCATTCAGAGCAATCACAGAAAACACTCCTTCCTCTTTGGGGTCAAATGTAGCTTTGTTAGCTGAGTCTTTTTTTGCATTATCATTAGTACTTCAACTTGCTGACTTGTCCAATTGTGGGCATCAATTTTTGAAGTGTTCTCTCAATCCACAGTTCCACCATGGACCTCACCAGCTGGTGCCCCTTGCAGAGTTTCCTCCATGACAAGCATCCTTCCAGTTTCCTCATGCCCAGCCAGAGAAACTCCCAGGGGTCATGGCTAAGGCCTCATTGCTGTTGTGAGCCTTCTCTGTTTGGCACATGGATTTCAAGTCTCTTTATGACTGCAGCACTCAGATTCTTTGATAATGAGCAAAATGAGGATGTCAGGGTTGATAGTTTGTGTGGGACTGTACAGGCAAGCAGTTGTGAGTTGTCCAGATGTGAAGCTGGCAAGGTATTTGGGGAGAGATTGGATAATGGTCAATCAATAGTCCTTTTCTTCAATCTGTATGCTAATGGCAGCTAACTTGTCTCTCTTCATACACAGATCATCCAAGAATTGGCAGACATTGCCATCAATGGGGCATTGCATGCTCAAGAACTTCATTCAAAGATCTGTCTGAGCATAGGCTCCCTTTTCTGTATACTCATGAACAATCTCATTCCACATAGCCATGATGGTTGTGAGGCTGCAGACTCAAAGGGCAGTGGAGTCAGGGATTCATTGGGTAAGTAAATGCTTCACCATATTCTCACTTTTCTGCCACTTGACTAGCTCATCAGGATCTGGAGGCAACACAGTTTCAGTTCCATCAGCCACAGTGACAGTAGGGCCAACAGGACACTGGAAGGTGCCATCAAAATGTGACCATAACTCTTTGGCTTCCACTGCAATTTGGAAGCAAAGGGAAATGATCCCCAGTTTGTGCCCTTTATGTCAAGCTTTGGGACATTGCCTGGAAGGGTGTCAGTGGTGATGGGAATGGCAGCAGACATATGGATCAGAGCTTCAGTGCAGCAAGATTATCAAAATGAGGCAAGATGTTTCATAGGCTATTTAGAGCATGGGACTCATAACCTATCAGATCTATACAATAACCCAGTCATGTGCATGAAGCAGTGAACATCTAATGGCATTACCTATACAATAACTAAGGTAATGTGTGAGTATGTGTACATGTATACAGAGAAGAGAAAATACTATGCCCACCTCAGTCATGCATGCATGGTGGCAAACATCTAAGGCAGCTTCACTTTCATATGAAACTAAATATACTAAGTGAAAACAAGAGTGAGACACAGGTGTTGAACCTGAAGTCATACAACAAGGTGGTTCCCAGCACAGGACCTTGCAATGCTAAGAATATGAAGTAAGACATTTGAACAAAGGAAATAGTTTACTGCACTGTATAGTAGCATGTGAGCAGTGAACAACAGAGTGTTGTGGTATTGTGTACACATGAATGGAAGGTAATTCTCATGATAAAAGAAAAGCAGTGTTAATTAACAAATGAAGACTACAAATGACTTGCCAGAATCCAACATATTAGGAGAAAGGGTAGTAAATGGTAGTATTAGGAAAGTGTAGTAGGTAATGTTATCAGCAAAAAAGTGTAGTACTGTTAGGTTATCATGTGGTAGTACTTGAATTTGAATATACATATTATTGCTTTTGATTTGATTTCTGTGTGACAGTGTGATAGTAAGTGTTAGCAAAAAAGTGTAGTAGTTGTATTAGCAAAAAAAATGGAAGTGTTATTAACAAAAAAGTGTAGCAGCATAGTTGTATTAACAATAAATGGTAGTGGCACCAGTAAAAATGCATAGTAGTTGTATTAGCAAAAAATGGTAGTGGCATTAGTAAAAAAAGCATAGTAGTTGTATTAGCAAAAGAAGGTAGTGGCATTAGTAAAAAGGCATAGTAGTTGTATTAGCAAAAAATGGTAGTGGTATTAGCAAAAGAGCATAGTAAAAGTATGGACCTCAGTGGTGGGCTGGGATTCTGGGAATGCTGGAACCCTGTCTGGCCAGTCCTGGCCAGAGGGGGACCTTTCTGGGAGAACTGGGAGTCTGGCCAGGTTTTCAAAATATATCTGTAGGCAGCCTCAGTAGTGACTCAACTACTGAGGGAATAGTACCAAAATAGATATCACACAGGGGTGATTCAACCTCCAACACAGGTGATGTCTAGTTCACTGATGAATACACCCATACATGATATAATAAACTGGTGCAAGGATTTCATAACCAGTTCTCAGGATGATATATGTACATATGTATGTGTGGGATGTCTTTGCTGTCTTGTGATATGGTGCTGCCTTTTAATAAGCCTTGCCATCCCCAATGTACCAGAATATATCAAGAATGAGGGTCAGAGTGACTAGTACTGCAGATGCCTATCAGAAGTAGTACTGCTGGTCGGTACTATGTACATGGCAATCAAAATACCCATCTATGCTGAATCATTTGGAAACAACATTTTTAGATAGAATAATGTGAAGCAACAAAATACAAAGCTAACACCAAACCATGCAAGTTTTCACCACCAACACAGGATTTCCCAAAGGCAATAATGAATGACCACCCTAGTAATCATCTTGAAATTCTATACTGAGAAGAAACTGAAAGAATTACAGTGGCCACAGTCAATCATTCTTACTTAGCACCTTTACTGGGTGCAATGGTGAGAGTTGGATCAGAGTAAGGGAAATAGTATCTTACAAAGCTGGTTCTCCTTTGCAATACACACAAGGATAGGGCATAAAATGTCCACATTGTCACCATACTTCTCAAAGGCTTCTTGGATAGATTGATTAACTTTAGCATGGATACCTGAGCTCTGATATTTTGTCACAGCCAAAGTCAGGCTCTCCTGCAAATTATGCCTTGCACTTTGCACCTGCAACAAGAAGTATAAGTACTCAAACACAAGTATGGCACCTGCAATCATGAGCAATGCCACTCAGTCCAAACAATCAGAACATGAAACCCACCAAGACCATGCTCAGCAATATACTGCCTTGAATATAACATTGAGACAGACAATGTAGGGATTGTGAGGGATTGCGAGGGATGGTCAATGATATCCTTTGAAATTTCAAATGAATAAAAAAATCAGTCTGCTCCAAAAGAGCCAAGATGAACATGAAACTCACAAGCTAATGGGTAAACCATAGAGACCATTGAATCCAATATGGATAACAAAACAATGCCACAAACCAACTGTAGGCATATTTGAGAATCACTGCAGGGTAAACTCAGTCAACAACATACATCCTACAAAAATATGTCAGGCATTATGAATAGCCTGGAGTAGTAGTCATTACTAACATGCTGAAAAACACACAGGGGCAAATAAGGTCTGAAGGAAAACACAGCAGCAGAATGCCTACATCCTGTGAGGTGCAATTTAATAATAACTTGAACATGAGGGTAATGATTAAACTCACAACCTATTTCATAATAAAATGATGTGCAAGGGCTGGAATCAATACAACTCACCACCTGTTATTCAAAATGAAACAGTGACAGGAAAAATGGTCAGTAGGTTTCATCACCACTTGGCATGATAACATTCACAGACTATCAAACCAAGTGCATCAGGGAGGGAATGACCATGATCAATATGCATCCACCACCATGTGCCATGACTCCACTCACTGGCTATGAACCCAAATGCAACAGGGAGGCAGTGAACATGATCAGCATACATCCACCACCACCTGCTATGACTCTATTTACCTCCTATGGACCCAAGTGCCACAGGGAGGGAGTGAACATGGTCAGCATGCACCCACCACCACATGCCATGACTCCACTCACAAGCTATGAGCCCAAGTGCAATGGTGAGGCAGTGAACATGGTCAGCATACATCCACCACCACCTGCAATGACTGCACTCACTTCCTATGAAGCCAAGTGCAACAGGGAGGCAGTGAATTGGTCAGCATGCATCTACCACCACCTTCCATCATGCTACTCACTCTCTGTGAAGCCAAGTGTAACAAGGAGGTAGTGAACATGGTCAATATGTGTCCTCTGCCACTTGCCATGACTCCACTCACAAACTATGAATGTAAGTGTAACAGGAAGGCCATGAACATAATCAGCATCCATCCACCACCACATGCCACAATTCCACTCACAAGCTATGCACCCAAGTGCAACAGAGAGGCAGTGAACATAATCAGCATACATCCTCCACCACCTGCCTTGACTCCACTCACAAACTATGAACCCAAGTGCAGCAGGGAGGGAGTGAACATGGTTAGCATGCATCCACCACTACATGCCATGATGCCACTCACAAACTATGAACATAAGTGCAACATAGAGGCAGTGAACATTGTCAGCATGCATGCACCACTGCATGCCATGACTCCACTCACAACTTGCTATGAACCCAAGTGCAACAGGGAGGCAGTGAACTTGGTCAGCATCCATCCACCACCAGCCACAACTCCACCCACTTGCTAGGAGCCCAGGCACAACAGAGGCAGTGAACATGGTCGGCATGCATCTATTGCAATATGTCATGACTACACTCACTTGCTATAAACCCAAGTGCAATGGAGAGGCAGTGAACATGATCAGCATGCATCCACCACCACCTCCTGTGCTGCCACAACTCTACTCACAAGCTATGAACCCAATTGCAACATAGATGCCATGTACATGGTCAGCATCCATCCACCACCTGCCTTGATTCCACTCACTCCCTATGAACCCAAATGCAACAGGAAGCCAGGGAACATGGTCAGCATGCATCCAATACCACCTGCCATGACTCCACTCACTTCCTATGAACCCAGGTGCAGCAAGGAGGCAGTGAACATGGTCAGAATGCATCCACCACCACCTGCCATGGCTCCACCCACTTTCTATGAAGCCAAGTGCAACAGGGAGACAGTGATTGCATGAGGCATCCACCACTACCTGCCACAGCTTCACTCACAAGCTATGTGCCCAGGTGCAATGGTGAGGCAGTGAACATGGTCAGAATGCATCCACCACCACATCCCATGACTCTACTCACTTCCTGTGAACCCAAATGCAGCAGGGAGGCAGTGAACACAGTCAGTATGCATCCACTGCCACTACCATTACTCTACTCACTTCCTATGAACCCAAATGCAGCAGGGAGGCAGTGAGCATGGTTCACATGCATCCACCACCACCTGCCATGACTCCACTCACCCACTATGAAGCCAAATGCAACAGGGAGGTAGTGAACATGGTCAGAATGTATCCACCACCACCTGCCATAACTCCACTCACTTGCTGTGAACCCAGGCACAACAGGGAAGCAGTGATCACAGTCATCAGGCATCCACCACCACCCAACATGGCTCCACTCACCAGCTATGAACCCAAGCACAATGGTGAGGCAGTGAACATGGTCAGCATGCATCTACTACCACCTTCCATGACTCCACTTACTGCCTATGAACCCAAATGCAACAGGGAGGTGGTTAACATGGTCAGAATACATACATCCACCACCACCTGCCATTATCTACTCACTTCCTATGAACCCAAATGCAATCAGGAAGCAGTCAACATGATCAGCATGGATCCACCACCACATGCCATGACTTCACTCACCCTCTATGAACCCAAATGCAACAGGAGGCAGTGAACATGGTCAGCATGCACCCACCACCTGCCATGACTCCACTCACTTCCTATGGACCCAAATGCAACAGAGAGGCAGTGCTCATGGTCAGCATCCATCTGCCAGTCACCACCACATGCCATGGCTTCACTCACAAACTATGGACCCAAGTGCAATAGGGAGACAGTGAACATGGTCAGAATGCATCCACCACCACCTGCCATGACTCCACTCACTTCCTATTGATCCAAATGCAATATGGAGCCAGGGAACATGGTCAGCATGCATCCACCACCACCTGCCATGACTGCACTCACTGACTATGAACCAAAATGTGACAGGAAAGCAGTCAACATAGTCAGCATGCATCCACCACCATTTGCCATAACTCCACTCACTTTCTATAAGCATGGTTAGTATGCAGCTACCACCACCTGCTATAACTCCACTCACTTTCTGTAAACCCAAGTGTAACAGGGAGGCAGTCAGCATGGTCAGCATTCATCCAGTACCACCTCCAATAACTCTACTTACTTTCTATGAACCCAAGTGCAAGAGGGAGGCAGTGAACACAATCAGCTTGCATCCACCATCACTGCTCATGGATGCACTTACATACTGTCAACCCAGGCATGATTCAAATATAAAAGTCATAATCAGCATGAATGACCTAGTGATACTTTCAATCCCACATACTCTCTGTCAACTGGTTAGCATCCCATCAGTACAATTACCCCATTGCTCACATATGGAAACCACCTCGAGAGGTAGAATGCAAGAGTGTCGGGTTGAATCTTGTAATCCTGACTTTTCATGCACTTGTTCAAAGCCCTGGCAAGTGTTAGTACAGTTTGGATGTTCAGCTCTGCCACTTACTTCATTATAGCAAATTCCTTGCACAGCTCTATATTGGACTGCTGTGTTGATATGAGGAGCTGTTGTAATCCTTCCCCCTTCAAAGCATTTGCTGTGCATGTTAGTAGTGGTGCACACTCAGCATCCTCTTCTTGCATTCCTGCCATGACTTCTCATGTGGTGTACTATGCAGCAAGATAATAGGCACTGACCAGTGAGTGATAGATAGTCTTTGGGTGGAAACCTTGCTTTATTCAACCAATCTTTGACCCTTGTAAGGCGGTCACCAAGAATTGCCTTCTCCATCTCCACAGCTCCTTTCATTGCATCATCTATATTCATACCCTCGTTCATCAACTCCTGGACAGCATCAAGAGCCAAGGTGTCCCCTTTCGTTAGAAGCACAATTACAGGAACTGTCCAGAGCAACATGCTTAAAGAACTGATACCATGTATGGGGAAAACACACACCATGACCTGTATCACACTCATCAAAAAATTTCTTTTCAGCAGTCATGACCATCCTGTGCCCCTCATTCAGAGGAATGCAAAACCTATATCAATGGTGAGAACCACAGCAGCATAAATATACTGTGTCAATCATGTCATTACCAGATGGCATGAATTCTCTTCTCCAGCTTGGTTGTGTTGGCACGATCCAACACAAACTTCTTCATCGTGTCAAACTGCTCCACACTTCCAGCCTCAAATCCCCGTGAGTCATGGAACACAAACCCCGGATTACTCTGGAAGACCAGCTCATCCTCAATGTTATGGTAACCACGCTATATATCATTGTATAACATTTATCACACGAACTGATGGAGTAAACGCACCATCAGTGAACCCTGCACCACAGCAGCATTGACCTAATATAGCCAAAAATGCCATTAATCCTGAGAGAAAACACTACACAGTGGCATACATACCCTCTCCCCTTTTCCGTCAAAGATTTCCGGTTTATCCGTAGTGTTACAAACTCTTTGCAAGATTGTTGTTTTACCCGCATTCGCTCTGCCGATGACAAGAATACGAAAACGACCGATGCGATCGATATGCTTCTGAGCCTTCTCAGGATCTAGGCAAAAGGGAGGGTATGAAGAGGATGATGCTGGTTATAAATGTCGTTAAACTTATCTCAATCGCCATAAGTCAAACACTTACCCGAGGGCACTTCTCCAGCGAGTGCAAGAACGTGAATATCTACGCTGCCTTCGGGACAATGCGGACCCGTAGGTTGAACATCGGTAAGTGAAGGAGTAAGAACGCCTGTACTGGTTGGCAGAGAACCTAGCCAAATAGTAACTAAGCACACTGAAGTACAACATAGAGGCATGTAACTACCTCGAGTAAGGGAGCGAACAGGCATGTCCACGTGTCCAGGGCTGGGGGGAGTACCTGGGCGAGTGGTACCGATCGCCGTGACATCGCGAATACCCTCGTTATCTGAGGGAGAACCAGAGTCTTTGACGGTCACTTCAGTCAAAACAAATGTGAATGTTAGTACTGGTTAGAGCGTACTTGGTTGAGTAGCTTCAGCGGGGGCGAGATCCGGCCGTGAAACAATTGCATCATCACTCGGGGAAGGCAGCCGCCGACCACACCATAATCCGCTGAAACACCCAGGAGCCATGATTAATGAGAAGACGAGGTTGTTCGAAAGTTGTAGGAGGCAGTAGAGCTAGAGATGGACGTGCGGAAAGGACGTGGGACTACGTAGTGGAGTTGCTCGATATGAAGGCACTTACTGATAACGTGCTGTTGGCGGCGTCTGTTGTCCTGCCGACAGGAAGAGTAAATAGTTTTGCTTCGGAAAACAGCCCCTGTAAACACATCAGATTTTGGGAGATTTAGGACAGGATTTACAGCGAATTGCAAAACGATAGACCAGATCCGACCAAAACTTACATAGGCGCTTTTGTTTAGGTGTGGAGCTGGTGACGTGAGCCAAACAATGTCGGTCAGTCATGTGAGTGTGGGGTTACCAAAACAAGCAACCGAGGGCGGTGTGCTATGCTCCGTCCTAGCCTGCCCCAACTCTCAGCTGACCTGTGTCCACCAGCTGCATTGTTGACAGGTTTACCACAGTAGTGAGTCCCAGACATTTTGAAGCCCACTTTTCTCAATGCTCCTGCAGGATAGTGATGGCTGTTACTTGTCTTCAAGCATGGCATGACCAGAGGGAAAAGTTGCACTGGTGGGTTTGCCCTCTCCCCCCACTGCAATGAGTAGTAGCCCTTTGCTTGCTGCAATGTTGTGCTGTCATCAGTGTTTTCTCTGTTCAATGCCAGTGTCATCTTCAGTCTGTCTGTCTAGCTAGTACAATTGTAGATGATTGAGTGTGTTGGATGATGCATCTGAGCAGCAATGACAGTGGTATAAAAGTGATGGTGAGTCTGCCCTCATACCAACTGGCAATGACCTCTTTATTTCTTTGCTATATCTAACCTGAATTCAAACTTGCAGACTTGTGCTAGCCATGAGTCCCAGAACTGTTGCTTTCTGTGTGCAGGCTATTAGATTGGATCACTTCCCACCCACCCCCTCATTCATCAGGCTTCCCAGTGCAATGGACCACCTTCTCCATGTATGCCTCAGGGCCCTATTTACACCCAACAGATGCATCTTGGCAGCCAGCTGGCCATTAGCCATCCCCTCCCTCTGAGCCAGGGCCCTGCTTCATCACAGGTGACCACTGCTGCCATTCAAGTGAATGATCAAGCAGAAGCCACTGGTGAAGGTATGAAATATCTCATACCCACTTGGTAGTAGGGTCAGGACTTGATGGCACCTCCCAGTAGATACCCACATCTCAGTGTCTGTTCCTCTCAATACAGGGGTTGTTGGGGGGACTGTCAGCCATGTTCAACTACACTTTGCCTTGGATGTAGACTTCAAGGATTTTTTTTCTCATGTCTGTGTGAAGATGGACCTGGATCCAAAGGTGGCTGAGATAGGCTACAAGTACCATACTGACCAGGCATGTGATCCTCCCCACCAGCTTTCTGACTCTGAGCAACTCTCAGAAGCCTTTGAGCATGGATGTCAGCTGATGAAGCAGGCATGTGGCAGGCAAGTCATTCTTGAAATTCATAACTTGGTAGGTTAAGTCCATGAGAGTACAGATGAAGGGGTCTAATCTTTCTTGTACCAGTGTAAGCCAACCCAGGCAATGTCAACCAGCAGAAAGTCTCTGTGGAGTGCTGCTGCTGCAACTGAGCTACCAGTCATAGTGGACACACATCCAGGTATGTAAACATCTGAGGTGAAATGATGTTGCTAATGTTTCCAACATACACAGGTGCTTCAGGTGACACACAGCCATCCACAGTGATGAGCTTTGCATCTGAGTTTTGTAAACTCAAGGAGAGACTCAGCTGTGCACAGCATGCTGGAAAGTATTGCTATGTCACACCAACCAGTGACCATGATGCCCTTGATATCTACAAGCTTACCTCCTGGGTGAAAAGTATTGTAAGTGCACTCTGCAGAATGTAAGCTGTTGGCTGAACTCCTTGTGAGTTTCTTGGGAATGCAACCTATGAACAGCCACCAGAGATGAGTACATTTGACCACATGCCTAAGTGACAGCACATGTCTTCAAGCACATCAAATGTGCCTGCAATCCACATGCACCTCCCTGGGCTGCTTGATGGTAGTAAACAACAAGAATCTGTCAGCTCCTCTACCAGATATTTGATAGGGTCTGTTTCAGATGAAGAAGAAGACCTCACTGTAAGCTTTCCTGCCATCACTGATGCTCTTCAGGAACTGGATACCATGATGCCACTTCTCAATATGCTTCAGTATGAGGATAATCTCATCTCCCATGGTGTTGCATATGTGAATAGTGTTCTGGGTATCCAGGAGGAGTTTTTTGTTGATGTGGTTGGGATGCCACTTGGTGCTCTTTGTCCATTCCTTGCAACTACTCATTGGCTGATTCACTGGGAAAAGAAAGGTAAAGGGAGAGCAGTAGATGACAGTGACAAAGAGAATGAAGATCCCAGTGATGACCACACTCTGGAGATTTGTTAGAACCATTGCTTGACATGATGAAGTGAAGATGTATTTCAGTCTGTGTTACATAGGTTGTACTACTGCAAGTATCCACAATCTGCAAACCACCCATGAATACTATCCTTGGTCATGGAAGCAAATACTGCATCTATAATGATTTGGTATGGGTCAGAGGTTGTGTCCCCAGACAGCTCCACCCTTGCATAATCATGGTTGTGACAAATCCATGCCTTCATGGCTGAGAAGGCTTCCTCAATTGGATTGAAATCTGGGGAGTATGGAGGCAGGTAAAGTAACTGCATTCCCCTACAAATGAAAATCATAATGATGTGCCATGAAGTGTTTGAGTAGTAATCACCCACCTTTCACGTATCATATGTTCGAGTTCAGGTGACTTATGGATGCTTGCATTATCCATGACAATGACTGAGTTATTCTGTGGAAAGGGGTTCATGCTGTCAAGTAAAACATTGACAAATTGGTTGAAAGACACAGCAGTGTAGGCACAGTCTTGAATGTCAAGGTGAAGGATACCATCCAGTGAGATTGTGGGGAGAACAGAATACCTGAAGAAATTGAACATGTCATCAAAAGGCCATACAATCATGAAACCTGCCATTTTCCCCAAATGAAATGCTCTTGCTGGTGGGCTTGTGTTCCAGAGTGTGACCAGGCCATGGGCCATCTCAGTGTGACCTGATTACAAGCAGATTCATCAACAAAAACCAGTTGTGATGGGGAAAATTCTTCAGAAACAGCAAGCTGATACTCATCACACATTTGCTCATTGTGTTCAAGAGCAATCCTTGACACCTATAGGCTGAGTGAACAGTGTGTATCAAAACCAGTGTGTGATGGACATACATGTTTGTGTGTAAATCCATGTTGCCAAAGTGTGCATTGAATAGTGCACATAGAGACATACACACCCCTTGTTTTTTCAAGGTGATACTGGAGCTTGCTGAGATATATATCTGGTGAATGCCTGATATGTACATGAGAGGAGATACTACTTGGGGTCAAATCACCTATGCCAACACAAAATTCCTACATGTACACTAGATCTTACCTGGACATCATGTGCTGTTAGTGTGCAAGGGTGTCTGCTTGCAGTACATGGCTTCTTCACAACAGAGCCTGTGAGTCGAGACAACTGGAGCACCTGATTGACTGTTCTGTGACTTGTACCAGTAGCTTGTGCTATTTCTTGGGAGCTCATCAGTGTCAACATTGTAACCCACTGCTGCTTCACAGCTTCTGGTATGTGTTGATGATTGCCTGGCATCAGGATGGTGTTGTGGCTGCAGCAGTGTGAGCAGATTGCTACATACCCAAGTCTGTGCTATGTGTCCCTCAGTCACTTGTTTTGGTAACTCCATGCTCACATGACTGACTGACATTGTTTGGCTTTCATGTCACCAACTCCACACCTAAACAAAAGCACCTATGTAAGTTTTGGTCAGATCTGGTCTATCATTTTGCAATTCGCTGTAATGGCAAACAAAATGTTGATAAATGTCGAAACTTCAAGTAGTGTACCAAATCAAGACATTTTGTTGACATTTAAACCAGTCCTAAATCTCTCAAAATCTGATGTGAAAGTCAACACTATCACTGTCCATTTGAGTCTATGCTGCTCATGCTCTGTGATCATGGTTGAATGTTAGTTCTGGTCACATTACTTATAGAGTTTGTTATCTATGTAGTGAGAGATCAGATTTAAAAATGAGCAACTAGAGTGGTGAATTGTAGCGAAGGATAAAGAGGAAGAAAAAAACAAGTATACATCGTTGGAACCCATAAACTACATAGATGCTTTGTAAAGTAATGCATGAGAAGTGACTCGGAAGTATTTAGGGAAACCACCTAGTCAACCAAAGGGACAATGGAACCCAGATACAACTCATTTGCAACGCATATGCAGCATACATGAAGAAATAAGATGGCTGTATAGCACCAGAACAATTATAACCATATCTTAGAAATGAGTGAGGATCCCACCACACATCACGGGGATTACAGTCAAGCAAGACCAAGTTTGACTGAACTTTTCCACTTCCACAGAGAATCAACTTTTAGATAGATGAAATGGTGTGGAGGGAACAACTCTACTTGTATCCTAGCACTTGCATCTGCAAAACATGGAAACTACAGCCATAGCTCTGGCAGTAGGAGGTCCAGTGACATTGCCCATGGACGATGACATACTGAGGGTCCAGAGTGAAGTGGCTGGAAGTGACAGATGCCCACCAACACAGAAGCTGACATTGAGCCAGATAAAGAAATATCCATGTGGATTCCACAGGTGAAGCTTGAAGCGAGAGTCATTTGCAGTTGCATGGATCATCATCTGGTCAAGGCCATTCTTGCTAGCTCATGAAGAGATACAAAGAATTGAGATGCACTGCCCCTCCTCACCTCCCTCATCCTCCATGTCCCCCATCTCAACATACATGGTCAGTCCCAGACCACATCTCCTCGCTCTCATGACAAACGACAGTTAGCTCTCATCGTCTGTTCTTGCATCTGCCCTCCTTGCCCTTGCTGTCACTCATGCTCAACCATCCCACTCCATATCCTGGCCAACAACATGATGCTCTCTTAGCACACAGGTGGAGTTGCATGAGGCTGGTGGTGAAGCTATGCATGTCCGCTCCACCACCTGAGAGCAACAGTAAACCAAGAGAGAAATACACCGGGAGAGTATCAATAAACTGTGCTTGACAAGTGGGGTGAGAGGGCTGTGCAGCAATGTGAAGATTGAGGCAGACAAAGTGATAACACCAGCACACTGAGAGATGTCATGTAGGAAAAAGTAGACAATGCAAGTGAAGGATATGGATATGATTCCGAATGCTTTAGTCTTGCTGTGCAATAAGATGAAAAACCCCAAGGCACCATCAGTGAGGGGAAGGATGTAAGGAAGGAGGTAGTTGCGACTTCATGCCCAGCTATGGTTGGGTAGCACAATTGCACCCAATGATGAGGTCGCAATGGGAGGGTCTGGAAGTGATGTCAATGGCGCTGGACTTGAGGAAACTATATTTTTACAAAGACAAAGATCACTGAAATGAGAACAGCATAGCAAGCTTCGAAGGCAGAGGGAGGCCACCTCTAGGGGTGAATGTGGTATGCCTCTCACATTGCCTGCAGAAGCATGTCAGCAGGCATGCAGTAATGCAGCGGACTGCAAAACAATAGACCAGACCAAAACTCACATAAGCACTCTTGTTTAGTTGTTGGAGCCAAGTGATGTGAAGCCAAACTATGGAAAGTAGTAGCCTACTGAAAACATTCAAACATTTGGTTTGTCGGGTTCACCTGTAACTGAGGTCTTTTCATGATCAACAAATGTGATACAAATGCATGTTGTCACTCTTGTTCAGAACCTCGACCTGCAGACACAGAATGCAACCTTGCTATGAGTTCAAGGTCTCTAAATTAAGTGGAGCTGCATCATACTTTGATACACCTTGCAACCTTAGGTTGCAACACGCCCTCTGCTGTACCTTGGTAGGGTTGGGAGCCCTGTGTCATGCTGCCCAAGTGCCAATAGTGTCTGACCTTGGCCCTCAACCTACTTGCCTAGGCAAAGCACCAGAGCAAGGGTGGTTATTATCCTTCGATAAACCTCACTACACAACTGGCGGCCTTCCTGCCAAAGAAGATCATGATCCTCTTGTGGACTGGCAACTAGACGATCCTCCAAATGTGAATTTGACAGGTCATCTTGTATTCAACACAGTCAGCTTGTTGCTCCAACACTGGCCAAATACACACATGTGCAATGGTATGCAAGCACCAATACTGCACCCCCCCATCTTACTGATGTTACCTCTCTGCATCCTGTTTTTGGTGCATCCTGGTGTAGTAGGGGAGAGTCAGGACTAGGAAGGGAGAGCAGCTGGTAGAGCTTAGTCAGCAGCAAGAGAGTATGGACACATGGGCATATGTACACAAACCAGAACCATCATGCACTGATTGATGGAGGACACTACTCCAATGTGGTGATGAAGTGGACTCACCCACACCATACCACCATATCACTGTACTGCTAAACCACCACATGCCTCTGAATCACCAAACCATCACTGTTAAGCGAACACACCAACACCGCATGACACACACATGTCCGAAGAAATAAGAACCTGCAACTGAACCCACAAACAATTGCCAAACTGTCATGCAGACTTCCCCCCCAAGATGGAAGAGGACGCTTCTGGCCAAGTAATCTCAATACTCCACTGTCAGCTCTAACATCACTAGGTACAACACTGACAGACAGCAAGTACACATTCTTGTCTGAGCCACACTCCCCTGCTCAGTCACCTATGTCACTGGCAGACCTTGTGTCAATGCAAGGGCTACCACCATCGAGAGCAGGGTCACCTGAGCTGGAGATAGACAGATACCAGAGTGCATACCCAACAGCAGCACCACTGAGCTCATCAATATCCATAGCCTAGAACACCAGAAGGGAATGGGCTCTGACAACACCAGTGACTAACCTGCCATGCACGTCATTGTACACAAACGCACCCACACTACCAACCCCACCCAACCCAACAGCACCACCAACACTACCAACCCTACCACTCCAAGCACAACCACTGTCAGTACCACCAGCACCCCCAGCCCAACAAAACCCCCCTCCACAACCATGTCCAAGAATCATGGCAGAGGTGGTCCCACTGTTCTATGGTGACAGATTGACATCAGAAAATGCCAGTGACTTTCTGAAGGCATTCAACTGAAACATCCTGTTCTCAAACCCAACAGCCATGGACACCCAGAAAATAGATGTGCTATCAAACTACCTGGGAATGGGATCACCTGCAGAAAAGTGGTACCAAAGTTTACAGGGGACACAGCTAATGCAGTGGGATGATTTCACAAAGGTGTTCAAGGCTAGATGGCCACCAATAGTGAGTGCAATGCAAACTTCAGAAGAATATCAAGCAGAACTACTCATGCATAAAATGTTGGACAACAATGTGGGAGTAACAAAGGTGATAGGGCATCAGAAAGTATGGGCACATGTAAAATGGGCAGAGGAGGCTTGGGAACTAGCAATGCTAGCAGGGATAGAGAAAGGATCAATGCTGATCTGGCAAGTAAAGAAACAATTACCAAAGGCGGTGAGAAAGCAACTGGATGACGAGTACACAGACTGGAGCATGTTCATAAAGGCAGTGAAAGACCTAAACATGGCGAAGCTGAAAAAAGAGAAGGAGGACATAGAGGAAAGGAAGAAGAACGAGGAGGCAAGGGACCAAAAACTTCTGCAGAGAATGGAGGCCATGAAGCAGGCAGCAGCAGCAGACCTGACAGCCCAACTACAATGGCTCACAATAGGACAAGTTGTGACGTCCTGTGCAGTACCAGGAACCATACCTCATACACAACCCACCACCAAGTTTGTACTCCAACATACCCCCAGATGCACTGCCCCATACAACCCTCCCACAGAGGAACTTAAAGAAATGGTGCAGAGGGCATTAGAGCAATTTCCCCACCAGCAAGATGATGAAGAGGGATGGAAGAAGTACCAAGCACAACTCGCTGCATGGACCGCAAAGCATGGGGATGTAGCAAGAATCACAGAACACATGCCATACCCCCTCTGACCTGGAACTGCAGCAGTATGCTCTGGCAAGTGCTTCAGATGCAGCACACATGGACATGGAAGCAGGAACTGCCCTCTCCCAGAAGGAGACCCAATGAGGTTGAGTTGCAATGAAACCACTGAAGAGAAATAAGTGAGAGGACCCAGGGAAAGACTCTAAAGGCTAGTTAGACCCTAAAGGGAATTCTGTTGAAGAGAAGAACTAGTAGAGGAAAAGAATAGAAACAGAACTGAAACACTTAGCCTGAAAAACTGAACTGAAAACTCTGCTGCACCACCACCTTAGGACTTCCCTAAGGCTGCTCAGACCTCACTCTCAAGGGCTGTAGCAGTAAGAGAGCTGCCACAGACTGCTCTCACCAGTCTGTGATCCCCAGCCTCTATAGTGGTAGCTTGTTCTCATAGCTAGTAATTTCGAAGTCAAGTCCATGCATGCTTACTAATCACCTCTTGCCTCGCCACCAAGTCCCCATCCCACTTACAAAACAGGGATCAGGCCCCTTAGAAAAGTAAATAAATTCCTCCACACCTCAAACCTCTCATTTCCATCTATTCCCCTACCAGGGAGCTCCCACTCCCTACACCACATGGCAAGCACTCTGCAACAGAACACTGGGGCCCTTCAACAGAAACACTATGCAAAGCATCAGGCTGGTGAGCATTGACGAGCAGGGAAACAAGATCGGGTCACTGTGAAGGGCAGCACAATGACCTAGATGACCACCATATCTACAGTAGCTTTGACTGGTCCATATGTAAATTGCACAGAGTCACATATCATTGATTTATACTCGGTGATACATGGAACACAAGACAATGTGTCAGATATGATGAACAAATCTGTCCCATTCACACACCCGATTACTATCAAAAACCTGGACAGCACAGGAACACAAGTATGTGCACTGTTCAATGATGGAGCCATGATGGGTGCAATGGCACTGACAACATTCAATGAAGTCAAACACACCCTAAAAGGATGGAAACCATCAGGTCAAGCACTTCACATGGCAAATGGTGCAGTAGTCCCATCCGAAGCAACATGGACAGGAACAATAAACATAGAAGGTGTAGAAACCACCAGAACCTTCAAAGTCTTTGACAGTGCTGGTGGTTGGTCTTTTCTCTTTGGGAAACCACTACTGAAAGCTTTCAGGGCAATACACAATTATATGACAGATGAGGTGACTATCACGGATAGTAGTATGACAGTAATGTTGTACAACCACAGCACCAAAAGCCCACTGCCAAGCACAAGCAAAATGTGCAACAACATGACACACGAACCAGCAGAGAATGTGAATGCCAGAAGTAAGAACACTGACAGCCAAGTGAGCATATTCACACAGCAGACAGATCTGTTCAAAATGGAATGAGTTGAGTATATTGTGAAAAATGTCCAAGTCAGCAATGACCTAACAGCAAGTGAATGAGAAGAGGTTACCAAACTACTGACAGAATTCGCAGATGTGTTCGCATGTTCACTCAGCAAAGTGCTGCTGATACCAGGAGCACAAATAGACCTCAATATCTCTGATGAAGTAACTTTTTGCACTATGGTACACCAGTGACCAATGAACCCACCACAGCACCAGTTCATGAACAAGTGGGTAGACCAAATGCTGGAGGCTGACCTCATAGAACACATGGACATACTGCACATCAAACACATAGCCCCAACAGTGCTGACACAGAAAATGCATGACACCAGCACCACCTTGATGCTGGAAGACCTACAAAGGGCCATAAACAAACAGTGCCAGGAGGCAAACATACAGTGTCTGTTCCAAGAACAGAGTGACACACCCAAAGTAGAGGTGAAAGAACCAAGAGCACCAAATGAGGCTCCAAAATGGAGAGTGACACAGAACTTCATGGAACTAAATAAAGCCACATGAATACCATCAATGTTCCAAGGAGACATTAGGGTGAAACAGCAGCGGCTAAGTGGGTACAGGTATGTGTCAGTCTTCGATTTCGCATCAGGGTTCTATGCCATTGAAATACCAGAAAAATGGTGCCTGTACTTCATGTTCTTCATAGATGGAAGAGGCTACCTGTGGTACAAATGAATGGCAATGGGATGGACAGGAGCACCAACAGTATTCTCCACCACAGCAATGAAATGCCTACATGACATACTGACCAACAACACGATGGAACTCTGGGTGGATGACAGTGGATGCACAGACAACACGTTCAGAGGAATGATAACAAAATTAAGGCGAGTCCTTCTACACTGCAGACAGTACAATCTATTGCTATCACCAACAAAGTGCTGCCTATTCATGTTGGAAATGACATTTGCCAGAGCCACAGTAGGCCCAAACAGAGTCCAACCAGATATGTTGAAGCTATCAGCAATTGTCAACTGGAAACAACCAGAAATGGCACTCAACCTAATGTCATTCCTAGGACTCATGGGACACTTTCGAGACCTCATCAGAGGGTACATGAAAATCGAAGGACCCCCACAGTGATGACAAACCACAAGCTGTCAGGCAGATGGGAACAAAGACACACAGAGGCATTCCTAAATCTAAAAGTTGTGCTAACCAGCCAGCCAACTCTCCACTCCCCACAATATGATGGCACACCATTTATAGTAACAATAGACAGATGTCAGGAAGGGTTCGGAGTGGTACTGACGCAGAAGGTCAAGATCAAAACACCGAGCAGCAAAACTGTACACAAAACAGTACCAATAGCATTCGCATCAAAACAAACATCATCAGCTGAGCAAAATTACAAACCATTTTTATTAGAGTTTGCAGCACTAAAATTTGGCTTAGACCACTTCACAGATATAATTTGGGGTTTCCCAGTCAAAATCGAAATGGACTGCAAGGCCCTCAAAGACATCCTCTTGAACAAGCACATATGTATCAGCAGCCCATGCACAATGGAGAGATGGAACTATGGCCCACAACATAGTGGCAATACAACATGTACCAGGATGTCTCAATGTTGTTGCAGATGGCCTGAGCTGGCAATGGGACAACACCAGCCATGAAGCAGAAGAGAAAGATGAGTGGACAGTCAGCCCAGATGCAGAAGCTACATCTGGCCTAACAAATGACATCTTCACCATTGACAAGCTCATGGAAGGTGACCAAAACCTATGAAACCATTTCAAACAAGAACCATTGTTCCTAGAGGTAATAGACACAATATGGAACACAGATACTAACACATCCCTAAGGAACTGTAGCAGAGCAAGGCACAGGGCATCACAATACCTCATCGACCAGGGTAAACTGTGGCGCATACATGGGGGCATGAGCGTCAGACCATGGCACAAAGTAGAGTGCATCAACTGAGAGGAAGCACAAGAGAAAGCAAAACAATTACATGAATCAGGTGGGCACTGGGGCTGAGATGCGCTAAAAATGGCAATCACAGACAGATTCTACTCCCCAAAGCTGGACATCTCAATAATGAAGGCAATACAGGAGTGTGCAAAATGCAAGAACTTCAGAATGCCAAAGCTCAACACCCTACTAGAACCAATAACCAGATGACACCCATTTGAATTATTAGTGGGTGACTACTTATCAATGCCAACAGGCAAAGGCAGATACCACATGCTGGGCCTGTACCTCAACACCTTCTTGCAACACCTGTGGGTGACAAAGCTTAAAACAGTGGGAATGGCAAAAACAACAATTGATAGCCTAAACACAATATTCAACAACTTCATGCCTGCAGAAACATTCATGACAGGTGGAGGGAAACACTTCAACAATGAAGCAGTCAAAGACTATTGCACTAAGTGGTCCTGTACTCATCATGTTGTAGCAGCATACTCACCATGGATCAACAGATTGGTGGAAGGTACAAACAAACTGCTCCTACATATACTCAAACAGCTCTGCACACCCAACATAGGTGAGGATGATACAACAGATGATGACTGGGACAAACTTCCCAGGTCATGGCCTGACCACTTGGAGGACACAGTCCAAGCACTAAACAACTGGTTTCTACCATCGCTCAAGTTCACACCAAAAGAACTGCTGTTGGGACTGGTGGTAGACACTAAACACACAGAAGTGACACAAAGCACAACAGAACTAAGAGCAGCAGACATAGCCATCCACATGGCATATGCAGCCCAACAGCGACTAGATGGATATGACAAGGCAGTAAGACATGCCATCAAGCAGAAGAAGGTCTTCGATCAATGGGTACTGAAACAACACCAAGCCGAAACTGTATTCACACCAGGGCAATTGGTACAAGTGTACCACAGTGACTTCGACTATACATTCAAAACAGAGCACAAAATACTACCTAGGTGGTCACAGCCCTGCAGAATAGTGTCATGACTGAGAAACTCCTATAGACTAGAAACGCTAGCAGGAATGCCAATGGCAGGCAAGTTCAGCGCACAACAACTGCAAGCCTTTGTGCCAAGAGAAGGAACAAGGCTATACAAAGAACAACGGGAGTATATGGTGAAGAAGCTACAAGAGCAAACAACAAATGAAGGATGGGAGTCAGGGGACAAAGCAACTTACAGAGAAAGAGGGGATGGACCAGACAAAGAACATGGCCTACTACAGGGTGAGATGGATGGAGCATTGGGGAGAGGCAGAGAGGAGGCACGATAGCAAATGATGCGGACGTCATCATTTTTCGAAGGGGGCACATGTAGTAGGGGAGAGTCAGGACTAGGAAGGGAGAGCAGCCGGTAGAGCTTAGTCAGCAGCGAGAGAGTACGGACACATGGGCGTATGTACACAAACCAGAACCATCACGCACTGATCGACGGAGGACACTACTCCACCGGTCTGCACACGACGGACGCTAGGTCATAACATTGTGCCGGGAACGATACCCACAGGAACACTTTTATACCATGAATCCTGGCAGCCGGAACTACCTCCCCTGACGGGCGGCATTTGATCCAGAGCACTCGGTTATTTTCTGCGGAGGTCTCATCAAAAATGGCAAGTGCTGGCACCTCACCCTCATGGCGACACGGCCTCTCAACGTCGTGTACTTCGATGGAACCAGCGCAGCGAAACTTCCGACTGGGACACTAGAATCCCAGGATATCGTTACTTGGGGAGATGTGAGACCCAACTGGTCATTCGATGAATGGGGTAGGTTCAGCACATTGTGTGATTGGGGAAGAAAATATAACGTCGACGGATTTGTGAGGTAGGTTTGGCGTACAGTCGGAATCGGTTTCGTGAATTAATGTGCACTATAGAATGGAAATGAGCTTATCAGTTTACATGGATTCCAATCGCATTTCGTGTCTCTAACGTCTAATCTTAGTGAAGTCATGCTTTGTAGCTTCACATCTGGTGTCCGTGTCGTCTCATTCCCGAATATTGTGGACCCTGTCATATTTCGCAACGCAAGTAATACCAGATTCCCTATCACCCTCGAGGCTGTGTACGCTGGATCCCGGCACAACAGATATCCAGGAGAGACACGTGTCCAACTTGGTCTCTCTGGCCTCGTCTCATTCTATGATACGGAGCTAGTACCGTCGCTGGTTCCTGCCCGCTTTGGGCAGAAAAGGTGGGACCATCGACTGCTAAATATATCTACAGAGGATGCGGTGCGAGTAAAAGCTCGACTGGAAGAGGCCCTCTCCGGATCGGCGGGCAGATCTAGTGGCGTTGACTGACACGCTTTGATTCGCGTCGTCGTCGACCGATATTCTGAACGTCTCCAGGTTGTGCAGTATCTCCTCAACTCCACAGACACGAGCAGCTACGAACCAGATAGCAAGTTAGATTATGCTATCAAAACTCAAAGTGCAATCAAGGCATATGCTGATGCCCTTATATCGGTGTCAACGTCACCCCACGTTTCACCAGCGCAAATGTGAACCGAACCGCATCGGATGTGCTGGATTGGGTCCGTCCCGTGTACAAACTCTGTGCTACAACGCTTACTGATAGGCTAAAGGATTGCACTATGACGTCTTCAGAAAAGCTATTGTTCGACGCCGTGCAAGGAACGATGCGAGAGATTTGTCGCGTCGTGACGAAGATGTGGGGGCTGGGCGTTTTGGTGGGTATAGACCAATTTATGGACATAGAAAGGGAGCCAGATGTGGAGACATTCCAAAACATGATGAAGACATGGAGGGAAGATATCGATGAGTTGATGGCATGGTTGGACTGGAATGTGTGGGTGGAGTGCTGACCCGAGTGCGGTCCAGAGGTATCCCTTCTCGACGACGTACTCGAGTACAAGAACTGACCCATCGACACTAGGAAATGTGTTATCTCACGACCTGGCCAACCGGTTTTCCCCTGCCGCATGAGCGAACTCGGATTCCAAGGCCCGGTAAAGGAGATCATGTGCGACCTCTACCTCCGCAGTCGATACCGGACTCGGCGCCGGTGCCGACAGCCACTCCAGTACCTTGGCGGTATGGAATGGCTGACGGCGAGCTTGCAGAGGACTGGCAGAGACCGCAGCCGAGGTGTATACGTCGAATCCATCCGCACGATTTGGGAGCATCGCATCTTTGAAACGTACACTCGTTCCAGCGTTTGGTGATACCCATTACTACCACCTACCTCTCTATACGCATTGTAACACTGTATACGAACTTGATCTGCTGAGAATGATTTCACTGAAAACTGACATGGCCACCGGGGTCGAGATGAGAAGGGAAATGGCAAGAAGGCAGATACCGTCATTGCCCGTCCGGTACGGAGTCGTCTGCCACGGTAGGTCAGAGAAATGCTGAGACGAACAGTGATCCTGCGGCCCACCAAAACCGGCCTCTAACGGCCTCGGGGACGCGAAAACGAATCAAACTGCATGATTGGCAGCCCTGCCTGCTCTCCGGCGTAAGCTGATAGCCCTGAAGAGGTCCATTGACGGGTGATATTGATCGGTCTCGTGTAGAGCAATGACAAGTTTGAGCTGGTGGTATTCTTTGCTGCGGAAGAGCTCGTCTAACAGATTTACCATCTCCTGATAAGTGTTATTCATGATTTTCTGTCCAGGCATGCTCCCGGTCGCCTGTTCCACAGTTTCGTTTCCTGTTCTTCACGTGAACGTGGCCAGATTAAAGGGACCCCATTCACTCATCCAGCGGCGATGCACGTCATGCGCTGAGCCGTAGCATAGAGCAGGAGTAGAGATCGTACAGGGGGGTACCCCAGGCTGAAGTTCCTTCATATGCTCTGGAAGAATGGGTGACCGTTAGCGTCACCCCGATGGTACTTGCTTGTCATCGAAGCCGGTTGGCCGAGCTCACCTCGATTCAGTTTTGGACCCACCTCACGGCAACAGTAACGTACCGTCCGAGTCGTGGCCACTCTTCCGCTAAGCCATGGGTGAGAAATCATGGAAGGCAGAACAATTTGCGGTGTGCAAAGGCTCCGACGATCCATCGCTAATATCATAACCGGTGCGTTTTTACGCATGACGCTCGGTTCGGGTCAGTAGCGAGAGCGATACGCAAATGGGAGACATCCACTACGTTTGAGTAGAAGGATGTTCATCTGCGTCTAGCCCATGGTCAAATAACATTCCTCACAAATGAGCAACCAGACGAAGCCCGACACTGGATATATCGACAACTGACACGATGGGCTCAGTTGTCTGCAGGGATGCAATTACAACGATTTACTACATACGACATGGGTCGCGCAATGGCGTGCACTCTCTCTCGGACCTCGTTAATTTTGCACCATGGCTAGTACACTTCCCTCAAAGTATCGCTCCAACCCCGCCACACCGCGCACGATCGCACCGACCACCCCATTCGGGCGTAATAGCACAACTTTGATCTCCCCCTTTTCGACAACATGCCTTCGGTACGCACGACTCGCCAGATCGACTAGTACTTCTACGTCGACAGTTTCATCTTGCCTCGAAGACATCCGACCCTCGGCGTGCCCATTCGGTTCAGAGTGAGAGCTAGAAAGCACGACTACCTCCTTCGAGACAACCTCCTGGAGAGTCACAAATATGGATTGCATGACGGGGACAACCGGCGCACATAAACCATAACGGTATGATGCGTTCATCAGTAAATTTACAAGCATCTTATTGTGGCTTATTTGTCTTTGCCAACTAAAATCTGGTCATAGCTTGCCACCTACAACAAAACTAGTGAAAAGATTGCTTGAGAATGCATTATCTTCATGTTTCTGTCAGAACTGGGTGCAGTAGTGACCCTCATATCAATATTTGTGATGTGATGTAAGCAGAATTAGCCAGATAAGCTCAAAAAAGCTTATATAAGACTCATGTAAATTTACTGATGTTGACGCGAAGATACCAAACATACGGATGCTCCCTACCACTCTGCCTGGAAGTGTACGGCCAATTGGGAATCACTCGAGATACGGTGCGGTGCAGGGCTAGGAGTGATGATGGACACGAGCATCGGGTAGGCGATTGCCCGAAGTGTCCTTGCTCAACCGCCCCCCGACATTGCACGTGACTTGCCGGCGGCACTTGTGGTAAACCCATGACATATTTGGTCTGCATAATGAAATGTGTTATCTTTGGCCTGTTGCAACAATGTGATAAAGGCTGGATATGATACAAAATTGTGGATAAATTTATGTACCATGTTCTGGACCTGAGGGGTGACTGCAGTAGAATATTGCATTTGTGGTTGTTTTTTCCCATGTGGTAGGACTCTGCACATGCACTGAATTCTCCCTTCACTCATGGTCCAAGCAGTTCTCCATCAACCATATGAAGTTTGCACCTTCACACTCAATGGTGTTCAGCATCTGGTGGTCACCAAACTGGATCTGGTATTCAAGACCACCTGTAAAGTCTCATAGGCAGGTGATAAGGTGGGAGAAGTGCTCTTTGAAGGTTTGTCAGTCTATTTTCACTATGGCCACAGTATCCACCATGTTTCCATCAGGTTCTTTGTCTTCCTCAACCTTGTTCATCTCTCTCTCTCTCTAATGGATCCACTTTCTATCCCCTCAATCTCAGGCTGCAAGCTCCCTGAAGGTATGTAAGAGTGAGCTGCCATCTAGTGGAACAAGGGCAGGATGGGACCAGAAAGATGCTGTTCTGCTCTGCTGCACCTCCAGGAAAAAAATGAGGCTAACTGGGTGCATGGCTTGAACTAGGTGCTTGCAGATAAGGAACTGGTTCTTGACAAATTGTGGGCTGTACCATGTCATCAACACCAGTACTGCCTCCAGCACCATACCCTTCTGGTAATCAGGCTGTTCATCAAGGCATAGCCCCTCTTCTGCTGTGCTTTTGTGGCTACATTGTCTCATTCACCTCTTTTCTGACTTGTTCTTTGTCATGTAATTAGCTGCACATGGCTGTGTGCATTGCCACTCCAAACCTACCATACATCAGTATGGTAGCCCTTTGGTTCCCTTTCTATGTTGTCTTGTTTGTTTGTAGCCTCTTCTGCACTGTACAACATGTTCTTGGCTGTGCTGGCTAATAGTATATAAACTCTATGGTACCAGCTGTTCACTCTAACTTTTTGTTACCTTGCAAATACCCACATTTATCACCATTCTTTGGTGATACAAGTGTGCAGTACTAAGGAGGCATAAAAGTCTTCATGCCTTGAGGTACAGTCATACTGCTGGCTTGATCCACTTGACCATTCTTTGGTCTTTCATGGGCAACAGCATAACAGTGCACACAAGTGCTGTTCCACCATCTGAATAATGGCATCACAGAGGTGAGTTGGACAGAAGGATTGTGGGTGGGCAGGTACTGATTCATCATTGGGTTGTCTGGTTGGAAGCTTGATCTTAATTGTAAGTGGCTTGTGTGTGCTTGCATCATTTCTGATGGGCATGGGCTTTGAAGGGGGGATGGCAGGTATCCAAATGGACAGAGAGGGAACTATGTTGTCATCATAAGGAACCTTGTCTGCCTCAAGAAGGACACCTCCTTCAAACTCAGATGGGTCTGGTGTACCAGGAGGTTGGAAGTTGATGTCAATGAAGGTAAACTCATGACTTGCATGCAGAGGTTTGTATGGTGTAATTGTTAGCTTTGACTTCACCAATCATTCTTGCAAAGCTTTTTGCAAGTGCCACCAGCAAATCTGGATCTTTGTGTCTGGCCAAACAGATCATGCCATGCTGATCTCTGTCATGTCCTTGTCAACATGAACAAACTGTGGAAAAAGGCAATACTTTTCTCAGAGGCAGGTTGCCCAATTCTGCAATGCTTTTGTCCACTTCCTAATCTCAATTGATGTTGCAGTTGAAAGCAAACAGTATGACAGCGGAAACCCGGCATTGTCATATTCACAAAGCACACTGTAAAGCTCAAAGTTTTTGGCATTTGTATTATCTATTGATGTGTTTGAACTTCTGCAACATATACTGGGTTTCATTAACTTACATGTCACATCAAGAGCAATCTCAACAACATTCCCAGATAGCTGGTAAGCTGTGACTGTCATACCCCAACAAAGTTGCTCAACACCATCAAGGGTGGTGACATCCAAGACCTCAACATCATGGCACTCTTCCAATAACAGTCATGCAGAGGTGAGCTGGTTGCCTTCCTTCTTCCATAGGATCTCACTCATCTTCATCCATGCAAAATGGACTTGTGATGCAGTGATGTGGGGGTATAGAGTGTGAGGCTTTGGGACCAGTGAAGAGAAAAGATAGGAATATGGTGAGGATAGGATCTGAAGACTAGTTAGACCCTATAGGGGACCCTGCTGAAGAGAAGAACTAGTAGAGAAACTGAAACAGAAGACAGACTGAACACTTAGCTAGAAACTCAACCTGAAAACTCCCTGTATCACCACCTTGGGACTGCCCTAAAGCTATCCAGACCTCACTCTCAAGGATGGCAGCAGTAAGAGACTGCCACAGACTGGTCCCACCAGTCTGTGCTCTCCAGCCTCTATAGTGGTTTTTTTTTTTTTTTTTTTTTTTTTTTTTTATAACTAATACAACTTGAAACCAAGTCTGAACTGCACTTACTAATCAGCCACTCACCTCACACCTAAGTCCCAGTCCCAAGTACAAAATGGTGGTCATGCCCCTTTGAAAAATAAAATAAAACCTCAACATCTCTATCACCACCCAATCTCCTACTAGGGAGTACCCACTCCCTACACTGGTGCACTTGGTGCACTCCAGGCCATCATGGATGATTTGAATGGCATCCAGTGGCATTGTGACATCATAGTATGGCATGTGGGCTTCAAGGTGGCACCTTTTGATTGACACAGTATGTTGTCCAACTCTATTTCCTTGCTGATAGCAGCAAGACACAGTCAGGCTACTTGAGCATGAAACCTTTTCATTCCAACTGTGTCATGGTGTTTGATACCTTTTTGGCTTGGATGAGATTTTTGTTTCTTGTCTTCATCCTGACAGCAGCAGTACAGAGTCTTGTGGCCTGTTTGCAGCAGGTAGTGGTGCAGGACACTGCAACACAAGTGTAAGCTGTTGTCATGTGACATCTTGGTGTTGACTGACCAAAAACAATAGCCAGTTATCCTCCAAACCTCAAGTGCAGCTGACTGCATATGGTCCTTTTCACACATCATTGGATCTACATATAGGTATGGTGTAGGTTCCATGGAATTTGATACTGCTGAATGTCTGGGCTATTTCCTGGAGTGACATAAACAAGCTCTGAGCAGTCTCATACTGTAAATTGCATTGAAGTTACCACCATGGACTTTGTGGGCCTGTGGCATATAGTACTTACCTGTTTCTCCTGAACCTCAGATTCATCTGGTGGCTCCTTGGTACTTGGGTCATTCTGGGTTCTGGACCCAGGTGAGAATGCAGGAGGAGTAGGACCAACATGGTTAGCTTCCTATTCCCTCTTTCACTTTCTAGCCTTGCTGGGCCTGTCTGCCTCTTGGCACTTTGCACAGGTCTTGTTTGTGTCATCTGGTGGGATTTCCCTTGTGCATTTTGACTTGGAGCATATGTGAATGTTCAATGGTTTGGCTGTATCCATAAACACTAGGATGGTAGCCTCCATGCCTCTGTGCCAGTACTGTATTTTTTGATTACTAATATTCCTATTTTGGAATGCCAGTGGCATATCACATGACATCAGGTGACATGTCAGGAGGCAATTGAACAAGGACAGCTGATTGCCCTCTTGGACTTCACCATGTGAGGCTGATGCTCCTTGGAGCTTGTTGGCTTGTATCCTTTCTGCCATTCCTCTCATTGCCACCAGTAGCAAACCTGGGGTCAATGCAATGGCAGTACCATCTACTGCCACTGGAGCCTCCAGTATGTCAGCTTACTCCTCTACTATCCTTTATGCCATTGCTTACTGGCCAACCAAGTTGCTTTGCCACTCCAGCAAGTCAACCTGCTACCCACTACCCTGCCCCATGCAGACTCATGGGAGGATGAGATGTGTGAGGCCATTTCCATGGTATGTCCACTCTTATCCTCACAATTTCTTTCATCTATTGCCCCTTTCAGTAACATGAAATGGGCAAGCAAAAGACACTCATGATCATTGCTGAAAGCACCCATGACAGCAACCTCAAGCCCATTCATGCAGACTGTGTCAGGGACATCCTCACCAAATGCCTTGGTCTTGATTCCCAACTCACTACACTCAGACATATCCAACATGGTGGGTGGTCATGTGCCCTTGATCCCATCCTGGTGAGCTGGCCTGTTGATTCCAGTGTTGCACATCTCATCCAGTTGATGGCATATAGCCTACCTTGCAAGATATGGAAGCTGTCAAAGTGGTTCTTGAGGCTACACCAGATACCCTGTCTTACATGATCAATGTAAGGGAGGACAAAATTACACATGTGCCTTTAATGGAGGTGGTGGAATTGGTAATGTATGCAACTCTTTACTTCCCTGTACATTGCTCAAGAGATCCATTCCAGACATGAGCAGTTGTAGATGCCATTGCTGCCAAGGACTTCACAAAGGCAATGTCTCCACATGACCAGGGTTCCTGCAGTGTTTGGAAAGATTCACGACTATGTCTCTATTGTACAAGGTGAACATGCTCACTGAAGAAACATTAGGGGGCTGGACTGTCATCAAGACCTATCTGAACTGTCAAGAACTGTCAGGTACCAACTAACCATTTTACTGATAAGAGGTGAGCCCATTGTTTGGCAGGCAGCTTGGTTTGACCAATGCCCCTTGAAGGGCATGCAGCAAGTTGAGACATCCAAGCATATCTTATGTCCCCTACCATCAGTGTCAGAGGGATTTATTCCAATGCAGATGTGGAAACCCATACCAATCTGCCTGGGATGTCAGGTACACACATATTCCTATCACTTCTCATACCCTTACTGACCAGTGTACCTTCACCAGATATTCCAGAGTCTCCAGGTCCCCACCCAGATTTGTCTGAAGATGATGAAAGTTTCTCAACCAGCTCAAGCCCACAAGATAATGATTTTGGTCACTGAGATTGGGTGGATATCTCTGATTCAGAGGAGGATATTTGTAGTACCAAGATGATTATGGATGCAGTTGGGGAAGCCAAGGATGAAAAGACTGAAGATGCGCTGTATGACATGTGTAAGCCAAATTTCTGATTTGTTATATGTCACCATCAAACATCACAACAGGGAACTACATCCTTTCTGAGAATGACTGGGACAACATTCAAGCTTTCAACCTGCCCTTGAGAGGGAAGATCAGACAGAGAGGATTCAAGCAGATATAACTCACATTCTGCCACAAAATGAACCTTGACTCTGAATTTATCATCTTTAATTGCATCATTCATCTTGCAGCCATAAAAAAGGTAAACTATGATTGTTGCCCACAATCATGTATGCTCTATGCTGGGAGGTACCAGCAGCTTATCATTTGCCTGCATTGCAACCAACTGCAGTTCAAAGCTAATAGAAGGCCACACCATCAATTCACCTATTTCCCTCCCATCCCATGCCTGCAAGGATTCTTCCAGAGTCCTCAAATGATACACTTGATGGATTATCATGCAAGCTATGTACCAACACCTGGCTGCATCTCAGACATGTTCAATGGCATCCACTACCAAAAGCTCAAGACAGAATATGTTGAGATAGATGGTGAACAGCTGGTGCATTGCTGCTTTTGCAATGGCCATGACATTGCATTAGCACTTTTCACTGACAGCTATTCACTGTACAAGGGTAAACAAGCTGCAACACTGATCATACTACAAAATTATAATATCCCACCCAACCAAGGGACTCATCATCAGCACCTACTCTGCATTGGGATCATTCCCAGACCAAAACAGCCAAAGGAGCTCAACTCATTTCTATCACCTCTTGATGATGAACTAGCAGAACTTTTGTATGGAGTATGAACCTTTGCTGCTATCAACAAAGTCACATTCAATCTACATGCATACATCATCTTTAGCCTCAGTGACATCTTTGCAATTGAGAAGTTCCTGGAGATTAAAGGGCACAATGCAATGTTTCCATGCCAGTCATGCAAGACACAGGTGGTTTGGGGTTTGGGGAAAATGCACTATGCTGTGCTTCAACCTCCAAAGTGGGGCCAGAAATCCATGGTTTGGGATCCAACCAATCTCCTGATGGATTTTCACAAGAAATTCATTGCTATGGCCAAAAAAATTAGTGATGCACCATCAAAGGCCACAAAGTGAAGGATAGCAAATGAGACAAGCATCCATGGTTTACCAGGACTATGTAGAGTTGGCTCACTCAATTATGCATGCTCAATTCCCTGGGAGGGTTCCATCTTTTCTTGGAGAACATTATTCCCAACCTTGTCAATCTGTGGACCAGGCAATTCAAAGGTTTTGAGCTGGCCACAGACAAATTTACAATTGCTGCCAAAGTATGGGAAGATATCATACAAGAAATGACAGCCACCATAGAACACATTCCCACCACATTCATACATCTTCTAGGAAGTCTCTCCACCAATTGCTCACAATTCACAGCCAAGGCATGGGGCTTCTGCTTTGTTTATCTCATGCTTATCCTCCTCAAAGACTGGTTTCCAAAGCAGAAATACTACATTCATGCATGTGAGCTTGGTGCACTGATGAAAGTCATGCTGCAGTTCCACAGAGGAAGGGCTAGATGATATTGAGGTACAGTTATGAAAATTGGTACAAAAGTACAAGAAGTTCTTTATTGTTTCTTGACACTGGTGAGTGATACTCATTATCATTCCTGCAATTTCCAGGTACTACTATCAGCATTGCATCAAACACCTGCCAGTATGCACCCTCACAGCCCATGGTATGCTTCACATCACTGAGGGAATCTGCTACTGTGGTCCAGTCTGGACCACATGGAGCTTCTTCATGGAGCAGTACTGTGGGGCATTACAATGGTCAACCCAACCCTGATCCCAGCCATGGAGTAACCTCAATAATGCTCTCTTACACTCAATCACACTCAAACAACTTTCTGTGCACTACAACCTCTCAGCAGAACTTACTTTGTGGGATGATCAAGAGGGAGATGAACCAGTTGGGTTTGAATGTGTGTTGGAAGATTGTAAGTGTCAATCACTTCCTTCATGAGATGTATTATCGAGTACCACTAATGTCAGACCCAGATCATGTCATTTGCCCTCCATTCAACAGGATCATTTGACAGGATCAGGTGCTTCAGCAGAAGATTGCTCAATACATGGCTCAAGTGTTAGCAAGGTGAGAGAGTGAAGTGAGGAAGCACTTGCCTCCCCCATTCTTTTCTGCTGGGAAGGTTTGGATATGTCATGGTGGCAATTCCTTCCAGATGACATCTATGTATGATGCACAAACAAGCAACTCTGCAGAGGAGGAACTACTACATGAAGGTATGCTCAGTACTTTAGATAACACAACCAGTCTTGATCCCTTTATTGGTAAGAGGTGGTACTTGAGACTCACTGTAGGGAGTGAGTACTCCCCACTAAGATATTTCTTTTATTTTATAGTTTTTTACTTTTACTTTACTTTACTGTTTTTACTTTCTTTTACTTTTATTTCTGTTCTTTTATCTTAGACTTTACTTAGCTTTGAGTTTAGGCACATGAGGTAGCTTATATAAGCCCATGTGCACTTACACTTCTCCATTGCTACTTACAAAAATAATAACAAAGTTCCAAGAGTTACAAGTTCAAGTTCAAGTTAGAGAAGGCCTCAAGTTGCCTTCTTATGCATTCAGACCACCTCAGACAACCTTAGACATCCTTCCCCAGACAGTTTCCCTTCCAGGCCATAGAAGCCCCTTTGGAAGTTCTCTCTCTCTTCAGATCTCTTGTCCATCCTCAGCATCTCTCTTTTTCAGAATCTTCATCACAACCATTGTTCAATCCATGTTACTGGATACAGTGACCTCAACAACATATTGATTTTGATGCTACCTACAGATACATTCTTTTCATCTCTGATTAGCAATACACTCATTCTCACTCTCATCACCCTGTGGAAAACCAAAGGCAGGGACACAACCATGGAGAATACTTATCTATCATCCTGCCATGTGCCCATCATTACCAATGTGTGAAACTTAAAGGCTGTGGTTGGTTGGTCCCTGTAGGCAAATGATGGGGCATCATTGACCAAATGCCAGCAACATGCACACAAAACTTTGCAGATAAGGAGAGATGAGAGAATACTTCAAAGAGTGAGAGTGACATGGAAGACATAGATGAATTATTCTACAATTGATGTTCAACAATGCTGATTTTTGTTGGAGATTGACTCACCCCTGTGTGATATCTATTTTAGTACACTTTTCTATTGATTAAATAAGCACTCAGAGTGTACACCTCAGAGTCCATTTTGGTACTATTCCCTCAGTAGTTGAGTCACTACTGAGGGTAAGTTTACTATTTACTGAGTATTTCCATACTTACTGATAGCCTGTAGCTGCCTACAGGTACATCTAATATATAATAGTTGAGTCACTACTGAGGCTGCACACAGCCATTTTCTACAATTTTCAATGCTACAACACTGATTTTCAATGCTATGACACTGATTTTCAATGCTATGACACTGATTTTCAATGCTATGACACTGATTTTCTCCCTTGACATTGAAATTCAGCCATATATTTTGTTGCAACATTCAAAATTGCTGTCAGACAATGACACTGAAAAGATGCATTCATGGATTCAGTGTCATGGACACTGATTTTGTCCATTTCAGCACCTGAGACACTGAAATATAATGATTTTACTTTTTACTGTCAGTATGTTTGTCTACTCTGACATTCCTGTGCCTAGTCACTACTGTATGAAAAAGAGCCATTGTAGCATAGTGTATGGGAAAACTTTCTATTACACATGTACCTCAAAATAGGGTAGTTCAAAATTGATTTCAACTGTCAATTTGGGGCTGATTTGAGGATTGATTTGGGGTTGGATTTCATTGTGCAGGATCCAAATTGACTTCATGTTGCCAAAACCACTTTCATGCTCCTGTATTTGGCAACATTTGGCAGTGGCTTATCTGAGTTTGAAAATGCATTGATGCATCACACTTTAGCAATTGTTAGTCCTGTGGATAAAGCACCATACACCTTTTGCTCATCCAATGTCCCACAAGCCATTACACAAATCTCAGTCTAAGACCAAGCCTGCAAAGACTGGCTTGAAAAAGGTGGCTGCCAACAAGGAGAATCTTAATCAGGCTGAAACTTTGAGCCTGGCTGATGATGAGGTTAAAGGCCCCCATGTCATTGTTCTGTGAGTTTCTGATCTTTTTTTCTGCTGTAAATATATCAATAAAAGTCATAGGTGGGGAAAGGAGGACTACTTTCACAAGACCAATGCCCTCCTTAGCCTTATAGAAGACTCCCCCACTTGGTGAGCAGCCTTTGGCTTTGATTTAGGTGGACTTAAGAACTCAACACCTACTGGCAAGGGAAAGAGCCTAATCCAGCACTGTGCTGATATCACTATTGCATTCTTTATTACAGGAGACAAGGATTCGACATGGACAATCAAGGATATCAAGCTTCTCTGAGGTGTAGTCAAGAATTGGGTAAATAGGCAAGTCATATGTTTAGCTTTACTCTAACTTGTGAAGGCTCATATGATATTTGGCAGCTTGAAGTCCAGCTATCACACCTGTAAGGAATTGCTTGGTGAGACTGGCCATGGTCTCATTGTTGCTGGGTCTGCATCAGAGCTCTTTCAAGGCAGTGAGGCTGCAAATGCCTGGGGTAAGTTGTTCAATTGTGGACTGTGCTGTGTGGCGATTGGTTTGCAGAGAACATTGAGAAGAAATTCCCCTGGTATCATCATATGGCTGCCTTGATTGGCAGCAACCCAAATTACAGTTGCAAAGTGATATCCAACAGTCAGTCAGCCCTAGATCTCAGTGTTCTGGATCATGTAATTGATGAGGATGATGTCAGTGTTTATTCTACAATCCTTACCTTTCTAACAGTACTGTAGGATGGAGACCCCCATACTCCAGTTCCCTTTGATGATGAGGAAGAGGAGGATATACTTGGCCTGAGCTCACCTCTTCAAGAGTTCACCATTGATGACAGTAAAAAGAACTGTGTTGAAGGTCAACATAAGGTCCAAAGAGAAGTTTAAGCTGACCATTCCTTCAAAGAGACTGCATGAAGTCTCTACTATCTCTCAGTCTGTGAAGAAGCATAAAACTCCTCAGGATCTCATCAAGGAGGTGGCACATGCTGAGCAAGAAGTTCAGGTTTCAATGAATGAAAGTAATGCTCAGGAGAAAACAGCATATGAGCAGATCAAGTGCAAGGCTGCTCATGATACTACTGTGGAGTTGGAGAGTATGCAGCTCAGGGTTCAGCAGGAGGAAGCAGCAGCCCAACATGCTCATGAGCTTGCAATGATGGACAAGCAGATTCAGCTAGCTTTGCTTCAATGGGGTGGACAGGTTGGAACTTCAGTTGTTATTGATCCTCAACTTCAAGGCTAGGTTTTTCTTTTCAGTTTTCTAACTTGAATCCCAAATAATCCCTTATAACAGTATGCTTCTAAGTACTATATAAATGATGGAACAAGCTCAGCTTGATTTCTTCCCTTTTCAACCTTCCTTTTAGCAGCTCTATATCCCTTGATTCAGCCCTAGTATTTTCTTCCTCTTCCACTATTTTTTCTCTAATTTCTTGTAGTTGGATGTAGTGTGCTTGCTCCTCCTGAAGAATTTCCTGTCCTTTGTGAAAGAATGTGTCCTTGGAAATATTTATACCTTGTTGATGACCAAGTACAAAAGTTTGAAGGTGTATGCAAGTAATGACCCAGAGGCAGGCATATTGAATTTGCTTCTCATTGTCAATGTGAACACAAAGTCCCCTTAAGGACTGCCAGGTACCTTTGAGGTAACCAACTGCATGCTCAGACTGAATGCAAACTTTGGAGACATAGTAGTTGTATGTTGTGTTCTCTTCAGTATCTTTTTCAGGCCTGCAGTTCAGCAATCTGGTTATCACAATAATCATAGCTCTTAAAAAAAATATTATGCTTTGTAAGGGGTTTGGCACCAGTCATGAAGAGGATATGCAGTGTCTGCAAACAGCCACTCCCCCTCTTCCAGTAGAACATCATGTTCATGAAAGACACAAGTTTCAGCAAATGCAGATGCATCATGCTGGCTTCCAGGAAGACCAACAGAATAGTCCACAATACAAAGATCGGGGGTGGAGACGATCTAGGTTTATGAAATGATACTTAGCATTTTTTTAATGGCACAAATAAAACTCACCTGGACATTAAGAGAGTAATTTGATTTATGACCATACCAGGAATTCCCAAAAAATCCAGGGTGAGCATAAAGGGGCACCAGAGTACCATCCACCATAACCCACCCATTTCACCATGCTGCACAGGAGTTCTCCTCAACCCACTGCTTTGCCAACTCTTTTTCAGATTCAGATGGCCAATAGAGAGTGGCCCTTCAGAATGTCTCTCAACAAATTGCAGTCATAATATGATTTGTTACAAGCCAGACAGTTCCATATCCAATCCCAGCCCAAAATGCAACCATCTTAGTGCTAATAGCATTGCCATAATGGCCAAAGTGATACAAGGCAATGGCTAATTGCATTTCAATAGGCATCTGGGCATGGGAGGACTGGTTGTGAAATATAGGATCCAACTGTAAAGTAGCCAGGAGCACATTGAAGCACTCTGGGGTCATGCAAACATAGGTGTGAAAGATCTCTGGTTGTGTCTGTTTCCAGTCAGTTAGAAGAAGATGTAAAGTCTCTCCACTCTTGTGGATTGGATTATGATCAGCAAGATATCAGCACAAAAATAACAAGTCTAGAACATGCAGTACAGATCCACTAGAACTTGAGAACTCATCATTATCAGACTCAGATGATGAAGAACTTGATGACTGAGATGAACCCAACTCTGAACTTAGCAGATCAAAGAGAGTTTGGGACTTGGAAATGACTGAAGCCAGATACATATGCAGGGCAGCATCTGTGATCACCTGGCACTCAGGTTTTGTAGGCATCAGGAAAGGTGTGAAGACAGTCACTGCTAATCTTGCAAGCACCATTTGCCTTAGAACTCTGACATGCCAGGGCCATGGAATTGCAAAAACTGTACTCCAAATCATCCCCAAACTCACCTCAAATCAAGGTGTGTCAAAATTGAAAGCCACTTTTGGTGTTTTCCATGAGACAAGGTCAGACAAAATCCAAATCCAAATTGATCCCCAAATCAGCCCCAAATCAACAGTCAAAATCAATTTTGAACTACCCTAATGGCAGACTGTTTGGTTTGGAAATGTGGTGGTCCTGACTTGAAGAAGGATCCTTGTCATTGTGGTGCTGCTGTTGCAAGTCTTATAACTCTTCACATCCAGCATTACAGTCATGCAGAGCTTACAGACTCACATGGCTCATGCTCCTGCTGCTTGCCTACAGGAAGTATTACCAATTGGTAGCAGTGCAAGCACCCACACCCCTGACTCCCTCTGATTCATAGGCTCATAAGTCAGTTTTTGTACTTTACAGGCCTTCTTGAACACATTTCATGTACTTTCGAAAATTTTGCAAATGAGCCTGCAAATCTCATGGTGTAAAGTGGCTTTACACCACTTTACAATTGATTTCACACATTACAGGCCTTTCCTGGCATGTTTGATGTACTTTTGACCACTTTTCACTGGGTAGAATGGTAGTTGAAATGTCGACAGCACACGTCGTGCCCCTCCCAAGCACTTGTCGCCAGCATGCTACCCCGCAGAGCTCACCTCCAACGAGTAGCTGGCCCTCGCTGTCAGGGGTATTGCCGTTTACGGCCATTCCCACGTATACCGCCACCTGCAATTTTCCCACACTATTAGTACACTAGCATGTCACATGATATGCTGCTGAATTGGGAGAAATGATCACGTGAGACCGTGGGATGTGCCTGCAAGCCCTTTGACAGGTGCCCGGACATTTGCAGCCGACAAAACCCTCCTCCCCGCTATCGTGGGAGTCGTGGATCCCGACGCGGAGCTGTTGACACAATGTACAGTATATCTAAATCACAATTTGAGGGTCGTCGCGGCCTGGGCTATCCAGAGGGCCGATGCAGTAGCACAAATTCAAGTGTGTTTCAAGAACGATGAGTTGTTCCTTCAAATGCCACTGAAACGGAACAGACCGTGAGTCGCTGAGCACACCATGGCAGTCCTGCAAGGTACATGGAAAGAAGATGGCGAAGGACTGGCGAATGTGATAGGTAACTAACTGTAATCCCGACGACCATGTGGAGCGCAGAAGCGCTGCTGAAACGTGGAGGTTCTAGTGCGTCAGGTTATTATCTGACTCAATGGGGGCCATCTGCAATACGACTGAATCACAGTATAGCATTGCTTCATATAGGCTTTAAGTGTCCAGCAAGTGCTTTTTATAAATGTCGAGCGCTGAAAAACTTATTGCTACACCGCATGGTAGCAAGTACTGATCGATTTCATCCCTCACATAAATTCGAGGGAGCAGTTCCTTCACGGGAGGATCAAAACGCCCTCATCGCCGCCATACCTTCCAGCAAGTTCGTGTTTTCCTTAGATATACAGGCTACTCAAACGATATGGGCATCCCTGGCGCATTTGGTGAACTCCCCTCATAGCCAACCGTGGCCTTGTCCGCTGACCTACTTATAATAGGTTCTGTCTTCCTTGAGGGTTTGGTCTCCGCCATGTATGTACCACTCTGTTTGATCTTGGCACATTTCCCCTCTGATGTCCTCATTCCACGTCAAGGTTATACGGCTTAACGACTCTTCAGGGACGTTTAACCTGGAATGTTCAGGCTAGTGCTCTGCTTACTAGTTTTGTAGACTTATTTGTACCTCATGCACCACTCTGAGGACGCCTCGACTATGGATTTTTTGGTCTTTGCCGTATGGTGAGTCAGGCCACCTTGGGGCACTCATCAAATTTGCTCAATGTCTCGTTCAGTAAGTGCTTGGTACTTTGAAGTGAATGCATGGCTAATGGTTGGTTAGTATGTCATGTCTTATATTACTACCTGGTGAATCCAACATGTCAGCCCCTTCCAGCTGTCGTGCTCAACCTCTGTAGGTAACAAATTACGGTGTCCCGACGAGTTTGGAATACCCTGTTTGGTTCTTATACCTTCTATTTCAAACCTACTACCTTCCGCTGATGACCTATGGCAGGTCATTGTCGGTACGCGCGCCGAAAATTTCTGCAGGGTGGTGATTTTCAATGTTCTCCCGCTTAGGCATCGCTTGTGGTAGGGGTGCATTCCATTTGCCTCCAGAACCATTGCCGCCAGATCTAAATGTGTTTCAGGCAGTTGTGGTTGCTGTAGCTCAATGGTAAAGTCATTATCTATCGTGGGTTGATCCCCATAACCCAAGTGCTACTAGCTTTTTTTCACGTAGAATATATTACCGTACGTTGCATGCCACTTCCCTTTGAGAGCACTGTTGATCTCCATTCAGTTTGTCGTCCCCAAGTGAGGCGGTCGGTGACCGCCCCAATTGCGAGTGCGCTTGCTTGTGGCGGAGAAAGTGTTGTTCAGTCATATGGCCACAATAGCTATTATTCACGCTCATCCTTTTTGGCGAGTTTTTTTTTTTTTTTTTTTTTTTTTTTTTTTGAATTTTCTTACGAGGAATATGTGACAATATCTCAACAGGGCTTGGCTTTGGCTCGTCCTTCCCTTCCACCATGGAAGACCTGTTCTAATCAAACAGCAGAGATAGCTGTTCTGATGTACTCCAACCTGTCCCGTTGTCTTCGCGGAAGCGCTAATATCCGCATATAGATTCGTCAATAACGAGTTCAGCGCCCTTCTGAACACTAAGGTAGTCCTATTAACAGAAAAACTGCTTTACCGGCTTACATGTCATTGTCCCAATCTTACGCCACAATGCCCTTTGTGGTCATCCAAGTACTAGATGAGGTTTTGATTACGCTGTCACTTTGCATACTTTTGTACGAAAAAGGCTCTCGCTCCGCGTTCCCGAGGTGACTCCACTCGCCTGTGTCCGTGGTTCGTTCCTAACAACCCCTGCTTAGAACAAAACGTCTCATGAATATGCTTGTCATCTATGCTGTTAACCGTTGTTTCCTGACTTTGTAAGTGTATCCCTCCTTCGCTTGTATCTGTGGCTTCATTCAGGGCTGTCGTTGTAGACTATTCGCCCCTGCGGAGTGTGTCACCGTATGTAGGACGTGTTATACTATAACCACGTTGCTCTTACACCCCCATAAGATCGTTGGAAACGAATATACATGGGCAGTGTGGTTCGAATTCAACATTGGAAAATGTCAGTCTTATATGCTCTGCAAGTGATAGATAACATGCTTTATCTTAATATTGAACAGTATATGCCAACTCGCTTCTAGCATCGCTGAACACCCGGAAATACCTCTGAGCCCAGGTTTCTGATTCTGGGCCAGATCTAGCCATCAGCGCTATCCACGTCAGGAACTCCTCGAAGCTTTCGGATGACGAAGAGACCACAAAGGATGGAAAAAGGCACCTTGACGTGCGTGAGAGGTTATTGTCGGTGTCGCGGGTGTTCCAACTTTTGACAGGACCACCGGGTTGCGAAGGAACGGAGAGGTGCAATTCCAGCAGTTTCACAATTGCAGTTCTTTCTTTTTCGCAAGATAAAATGGCGTAACGCCGGCGTGAAATATCCCCTGCCTGCAAGCCATTTATTTCTGTTGCCTCGTGAGGCCATGACAGAGTTATAATGTATGGTAATTCCCGCCCTCACAGAAGCCAGTGGTCTAGTTTTCCTTGGTGAGAGAGGTTCGGCGAAAGTTATATCATCGCATTAACTTCCACGAAGTGTAGCCATTTCTATTGACCTGTCTAGTTTGTTTGAAAGAGTCCATCATACTGATGCGGGAGGATGGTTCATTCATGCAAGACTGCAGCTGTTGACTGGTTGGCCCGCCAGGTTAAGTGGTTCTTGGAGTATGGATCAACCATTCAGATCACTAACATCACACTTGATTGTCGGACATCAGCCGGGTTGACAAGAATGCAGATTTTATCCTCAGATCCGAGCATAGATAACCCATGTGGGTTCCACATCTCCCTCACAAGTGAGTTGCGTAACATACGGGTGTTTGCAAGCTTGAGGCTTACCGCTTGTGACGGTAAATCTCGACTACGGTGTCAAGGTGTTAAGGACCAAGATTACGAGGTTAGACGTATTGACGCAGCAGAGACGTGGTAGGGGTTAGAGTCGATCTCAGGACCAATCAGATAGTCAACCTCGGCGGACGGTTGTGGGCCTTGTGGCACTTCTCAACCCCGCTTTGATCAGAACGTGGGTGAACTCACCTCATTTGCTGCTTCTATCAAAGATCGCTCGTCGTCGGTAATTTTTGGGTATCTTTGGGGTGCTGACGACCGATGACGCCTGTCCAGCGGTTCAGGACTTGGAAAGGCGTTCCATTGTACTTCTGTCCTCGTCAGGATGTCCATTTCACCTACGGATCGTTGCACGACTCGCCTGAGCGTAACCTTCTTGCGCGATCCGTGTGGCATTGCCAATCAAGGATGAGTTCTACAGCGGCCGCTCGAGTGCGAAATCATTGGAAGTTGGCACGAATGTGTACCCATCCTCTCCCCACGATTATACAGGTTCCTTTTGCTACTTGTACACTACTGTACTGGAAGACCGTTTGTTGATTTCGTATACAACAAAGCAAAAAAGAAGCCGCAAGGAAAATGCTTGCTGCATTAGACATTCCTATCTGAAGTCTGCTTGCAGAACACGTCTTCGGCCACCAGCAAGCAGAGAATACAATTCTCCGATGGTAGGACGTCCGCATTAAGCCAAAGTTTACATGTTCTTATATACTCGATAATGTACACGACACTTGCAAAGATTTGCTTCTGTTAGACACGCGAGGAGACCAAAGTCAACGAGGGAGATAAGAGAAGTGGAATCAAGATAGAGGCCAGGTGGCAAAGCCACACGAGATAAGAGTCGTTTCATCTGTGCTGCTGAAGCTGAGATCATGTACCCTCCCGTTCGTTGTCAAGCGGTGGGGGGTGGCTTGCGACACATCAACAGCGCTAGGTCCTAGACAAATTACGATGAAACTAGTTCACCGTGAGATGAAAGTAGCTGTACTTACAACCACCACGGTGGACATGCTCAACCTCCTTCGGGGAGCATTGACAGGGTGCATGACGTTAACAGCATCGTCCAGGTTCTGAGCGATGACACTGGACGAATTCTGGGGCGGAGATCAGCAGAATGATATCTGGCTATGTCATCAAGAACCCACGAATTCCGGGAAAACAGTTGCATACGATGGGATAAAGCATTGTTCGTCAGATAAGAGGTCACCGTCGTCAGTGTACAGAGCAGCCTAGCCACTGTGAGCATCCAAAACTGACGGGTGTTGCAGACGCCAGGGCTTACCATTACTCTTTCGCGGGCAGAGGGCTTCACCCTCGCATAGGGATGGAACCTGAGCAAGTACGAGAATTTGTAGCTTGGAAGTTTTCCCGAGTCCATCAGGTGTGGCGGGAAACGATTGGAGTGAAGCGGAAAAAAGAAGATACCAGAGACCCGGCACTGCGATGCAGAACTTAAATATCAAAACGGGGTTCAAAAACATGCAATAGAAATGGTCAAGCCGTAAGTCGATTCAATGGTCCATGTTGTAGACTCCGCCAGGGTTCAGACCAGGCTGGAAACGGGGACCTATCTCGGCGCTTACTCAATTGACTTTCGCCACCTGCACTCGGCCAACATATTTTGCTTCCGCGGCAGCATCCTATGGGTCTCAGGGACTTTGACCGCGTTCATGCCAATGAAGGACCTCCCGCTTGAAAATAAGCTGCCCTCGCTACCAGCCGCCTACGACACGTCCAGGAGCGCACCAGACGGGCGGACCATCCACTCGGAACCACCACTCTGTAAAGAGGGCAACAGTGAAGTAGGCCTGCCTCCTCCCATCGTAGGTCTCCTATGACAGCGGCCATAACCCAGATTTCCGTCGTGGACAGTATAGGACGAGTCTCAACGGCGCAGCTGAGCTTGATGTGGGGCCAGTGGTCCAGCGGTGGCACTTTGGGTCCTCTTTTCCATCCAAGACGACCCGCACTACAAAATGTCACAGAAAACGTATCCTCCTGTACGCATTGCTGGTTCATATACATGTTTTACACCATCTTCCTAGTTCTGTCGCGAATGCGAACCCGACGTGAACCCAGCACTAGTGGGTGAGAATGTTGCGTGACCTGTCACACAAAAAAGGGGGCTAGTCACGTCACGCTGCTGCAATAGCGCGCTAAATTTCAGCAGGCAAGTTGCTCACCACCATCATGAGACTTGAAGTGCAACTCAACGTGTGTGCCCTCGAATGTCTCGATGCTCTTTTCCAAGACCACTGGTGTGATAGAAGACACTGAACCGATGAAGAAATTGCTCGCTTCAAGTATTTCAGGGTGGAGCTGCCAGCAAGACTCTGTCCGTCAACCGAGGCTGCGTCAATATTCACGTCCGATCATGCCTCCAAATGAATGGAGTGTAATTGAGTGAATCAAGACACTCACTAATCATGCTGCGTCTGCGCGACCCTCAAGGTGGCGACTTCCCTCAACCCGTCTCCGTGTCGCCTTTTGAACTCGGTCCTCGAGAATTAGAAAACGCCGGCGTGCTTTGGCGTACATCGAGTGAGTTCTGCAACAAGCCAGATCAATCTGCATTCCACAGCGAAAGCGCTGGAATTTTTCACCGTGGCGCCTTGTCACCAAAAATGCCGGTTTGGAGGTGGAACAAGACCACGGCGATCCCCTTCGATATCCGAGGTGCTGGCATCCGCCCTCATGTGCAGAAAATGGTAGACCATCGACTGGAAATTTTGTGTCTAAGGTAGGCGCAGGATTTGAGGCTTGCGATAACGCTCTCCAAGAATCTCTGGGCTTTGCTGTCTGCGCTTTAACGAAATAATGTCCGAGTGTCGCAACATAGCACGCCAATTGCAAGAGATGCGGCGTATTCAACACATCAGAATTTCTGGAGGGAGTGGATCTGGTGCAAGAGCGCAGTGGTGTGGGCCTTCCCTCGAACTCCGCACATGCCAGCGGCTCTGACGATGGACCTGACACACAGACAAACACGTCTTCTTACAACCACAATGTAGTCTGTTCCGCCGGGTATTTTTTCAACGGTTCCCCTTCGTCGAGAGCGAGGTGACAATTAAATTTCTCTTGGGGTCGCTCGTGTGGGTTCCACTGCTCGCCAAACATCTGCGAAATGGCCACCTCATTTTCTGTCCGCAAACAAGCCACATCGCCGTCCGAAAAAAATTTAATTGTTCCTGCCACCTTGTCGGTTCAGTTTTTGGACGCCCTGTCTGATGGTGCTCCCATGAATTTGAGGTTTCCTTCAAACACCCGTATTTATCACCACCCGTCTGGCAACTCGCAGAACGTCCCCCCTCGCGCAGTTAACATCGAAACACATTGGCTGGGCGAAGCACACGGTGCAAGCGCCCAATTGGTGGACCACTTTATTCATATCCCGAGTGTGGCCTTTTCGATCGGATTGGGGGGAGTCCAAGGCAGCTTGAAGCTTCGGAGGAATCAGATTCACAATTTCGTCTGGTGGCACTCGAACGACTTTTGAAACCACTCCAACTTACGGCTCGGTGAATTGACCTAGTGGCATATCTCCGTCCCAGGAACGCTTCTACGCGCTCGTGGCCACCACGTATTCAATTGTGTGACATAGTGATAGGAAAACAGGATATTCGGTGATGCCTCTTCGCATTGTGCGTTCTTTCCCTTGGGGAATCGCTTCGTTGCTAACGTATTCCCTTGGTCCCACACGAGGTAGCGTCGCTTCAATTTGGGTGATATCAATAAATGAGGGAGAATGATATACGTTCTAACATTGCTAAGAAGGCTGGACTTGTGGTTGCACTGGTTGCTATGCATGGCTGGCGCACGAGTTCTAACGTTTGAATTGTGGGTCTCACTCATTATCTCGATGCATATACCCCTTTTCACGACATGTGTGTAGCAAGAATGACATTCCTCCTCCCTTGACCACGTTCGATCGATCAGTACTAAAGCGGGGCACCGCTAACTCGCGCTATTCTTGGGATCTGAACGCCGAAGAATGCCCTTACAGAATTGTAATTATTGAATAGCAAAGCTAGAAGGCAGCCTGCCGATGATGCCTCAAACAATTATTGGGGTTTCTCGTACGCACTGATTTCGTCTATCGCAAATCATTTCCCCATCCGATCATCGAAGCGAATAACGACCCAACGTGCAATGCCACGCCCAGCGACAATAGGCTCTCTGCGACGGCACAAAGATCCCTCAGTGCGACCGCACATGTTAAGCGGAAGCCTGGCAAAGGGGCGTCACGTTTTGAAGACTCACTTGACGCGCTGAGAGCCGGATTGTTATTACCCTTCGTTATGGATGTTATCGTCTTATCAGATCTAATCGTTCACCGTACCCATTGCACACGTTAGTCGATAACCTTATCACTTGTTTCGATTCCTGAGGGTTTCCTACAAGCGAGTTAACATTGCTCAAATTCCAGTCTGTATATCTCCCTTTCCTATAAGTTTCGAGTCTCCAGAGCGACCCACGAAGTATTAACTTGTAGATTCTATGGTTTGTACACTAGGATTAGGCGAGGGAAGAGTCGGTATGGGACGAGTGTCACGAGGATGTGTAAAGACAGAAGTTATTGCATCTAAGCTGTTACAGCTATGTTTACCATCCCCTCGTACTCCTCGTCAAGGGGTAGGAGGTGGCTTGCGGCACACCAATAATGCTAGGTCCTAGGAAATATATGAATTTCGTTCGAGCAGCGGTGAAAGTAACTGCTTACAACCACCAGGGTGGACATGCTCGGCGTCCGCCGGGGCGCATCGATGGAGTGTTTGGCGTTGACAGCACTTTCCGGGTCCCTAGCAATGACGCTAGGGGGAATCTGGAGCGAAGATGATCAACAGACATTTCGGGTTGTTGCGAGGACCCTACGAAGCCAGGGGCGACAGTTTGACGCGATGGGCCTTGCTCGTCAGACAAAAGGTTGTTGTCGTCGGAAGTGTACAACTTGGCCTAGTCACCATCAGCACTCCCAAGAAACCAACCGTGTACTAGTGTCAGCACCTACCGTTGTTCTCTCCCGAGCGGAAGGCCCGACCCTTGTATACGGATGGAACCTGAAGAAGTACGAAGACCTGTAGTTGGACAGCTTTCCTGAATCCATGAAGTGCAGAAACTCAAAGCTGCACGAGCGAAAAGAAAAAGAAAATACCGACAACCCCGCATGCGGCCCAAAATTTAAATAGCCAAGCGCGGCTAGAATACGCAATAGAAAAGAAAAAGAAAAAAAAAAAAGGCAGTGATGCGTGAATAGAGTGTGTTTTCCACATGCGAGACTCCGCCAGGGTTGCAGCCTCGCAAAGGGACTGGAGCCTGGCACTGGCACTTATTCGGTCTGACGTTTGTACCGTGCATTGGGTCCATCCGCGGTCGCGTTTTGTTCATCATATGCCATGGCCGCGTTCAAATGCAATGCAAGACTTGGACCCCGAGAAATCCATCGAGTCGTTGCTAGAGACGAGCAACGCCCAGACCCCACGACCACATTGGATCACCTGATTGTCCTTCTGGAAGGACCTCGCAGAACGAACTCTCCATATGAGTCGTAGGTCTCCCATGATCGAGGTTTGTGATCGTTAATCTAGCCTAGCAGACGTCTCATGGCACGGCATTTTACTTCCTTAGCATTAGTGATGGCGAGTGGGATCACGTCGCACAGGATCCTCTGTCCCGGCCAACACCCGACCGCACAACGAAACGCTTCTTTTCCTGTACGCAGCTGAGCTCATCCATAACATGCCATATGCCATTCCAGTACCCTGTTAACCTGTTGCGAATGCAATATCAGTGCTTCAGCTTCAGCCCTCTGCATTACGTGACGTGACATCTGAAACAAGGGCATGTCACATCACGCTAAAGTCAGGCAAGTCACTCACCCCCGTCATGAGACTTGGGGTGCAACTCAACGTGTGTCCTCAAATGCCGCAACGATTTCTTTTTTTGATGTAGTAGAAGTCGAGTGCACTGCGAGGAAACCGTCCTTATCAAGTTTTTTTGTTCGAGGGGAAACTACCAGCAAGAAATCTGTCCCTCGGATGAGGCTGCGCCAATACCCTCTTCTTAACTTGCCTCAGGATGAGCGGAGTGGGTTTGAGCGAACCAAAACACTCACTGGTCATGCTGCGCCTGTGGGGCTTCCCGGAGACTACACCCCTTGACCAGTTGTCGTGTCCGCCTTTTTGAAGGATCAAGGATAGAAGATGCCAGTGTGCATTGGCGTGCATCAAGTGAGTTCTGCGGTGAACCGGTGCCGCATATCCTTCACAGTAAAGTCATTGGAATTTTTTCATCGTGGCACTTGCCACAAAGGCAACCGAAGCTGGGAAAAATTGTGGTGACCCCCCTCCTGATGTTAGGGATGCTGACATGCGCTATCGAGTTCAGGTGGTCGACGGGAAGTTTATGTCTTAAGCGGATGATTTGATGTGTGCGACGGAGTCCTCCAAGAGTCCGTGGGCTGTGCCTTTCGCTGTGTCCCAAGGCTTCGACAAACGAGGATCCGACTAAAGACAGTCGTTCCAAGGGATGCTGGGGTATCCAAGGTGTCGGAAGGTTTTGGCTGGAATTGTCTGGTGCCAGTCTGCTGACTCCCAGTCGAACTCCGCACATTGACAACGGCTTCGGTTGGCGGACCTGATAATTTACAGACGAACGCCTCTGCCGAGGACGAAAATATTGCCGGTCCTTCTGTATATTTTTTTGTTGGTCCCCTCGTCTAGAGGGAAATATTTTCTGGCTTTTCTCTACCGATCATTTTCCGCCAGTGTTTGAAATTCCCCCCGAAGCGGGCTGCAAGTTCCCCGTCCACAAACATGCCACACTTCGCCATAGTCCCGCCTAAACTTTTCAAATTTACCTAGCTCATTGAATCGGCCGGAGTGCTCCAAGCTATGGTACTCCACGTCCTCCCTTTTAACCTACACCATCTTTCAGCGTCGGAAGCCAGGCCCTTCGTTTTTTCCCATTTCGCCCGAATCCCCTTCATGCCTCCATCGTTGTGACACGTGGGAAGTATGTCTGTAACTGGGGACTGGACAAGGGAAAAGTCCTCCGTTCATTTCTTGAGTTTGGCCCTGGTGACTACCTTCCTGAGCAGGGTGGGGAGAGTTCGGGGCAGCCCAAGGGATCACAAGGGTACGTACCGCGACCTGGCTTCGTGGCAACACTCGAGCGCCGCCGTGGATTGATCCTACTTGCGCCTCAGTGATTCAAAAGAGTTCACAGATTCCCTGGGCAATTTCCACTCCCTAATCGCCTTGCCACTCATTCAATTCTACAATACGGCAATAGCAACAACATAGGGCGTTCATGCGGCCTCGCAATGCGCGTTGATCTTTCAATTATCCCCTTTGGACATCCCCTTCGCTTCCAAACGCTCTCTCCATGCTAATACATGAGTGAATGTCTACGTGGGGGGTGGCTGCTTCAATTGGTACATTTCCTAACGTCGCTCATCATAGAACTTGTGCAGAAGACCAGTCTTCGGGTCCTTCAGCTCCTCTCTATCACAAGAACATGCCTGGTGATGGTCGGGTTACTGTAGTCTATGCAGTTGCATGAGACGGGCGAGAATGCATGATGGGTGGGTATTTCTATCACTGAATATTAAGACTCTATGGCCGCTGGGACCACTCGTTCTTCAGTTTAAAGGGCTAGCACTGATCTTTGATTTTCGGGCTCCTTCCCCTGAACCTCACATCCACGTCACGTCCACGCACGCCCAGCAGCGTTACGGCAGAAAGTCACTGCCCTGTTTATCATACGATGGCTTCCGATGGTCTCCGCAAGGGAGGGGTTCGTTGTGCGGATCGAGTTCATTTAGCGACGATCACTGCCGCTATCATTTGATCGGAATGGCGAAATTTGGCTGATCATAATACCAGGCTTTTACGGAATCATGAGATGTCGTGGGGCAAGCTTCACGCCAGCGCCCTGCCCACAGAGAGTCACGCGTCGAGTAGCGGTCACTTGCTATTACTTTCCGCTGCTATGACCGCTGTCGGAGAAAGGAGGGAAACAGAAGTAACTACAGCGTACTAATCAGCAAGTGTACCCGTACATAGTCAAAATTGCAAGCATGGAAAACGACGTCTGTATCTTAGAGGAACCCGCAATGTATTATTGCTGTATCAACGTATGGGGTCATGGTGTACTTTGTAACAATAGGAGTATTCTTTGGCGCTTATCTAAGCTGTTGGAACACGTCTCGTTTCGCTATTACCCTTGCAGTAACACAGCATGCACCATTGCCTCCAAATTACCGAAATTCTTTGTCTTATCATCGAATTCCTGGCGCATGAGGATTTAGTTACACGGTTAGAGGCTCGTAGTATTCCCCGCAGGGATGTCGCAAGACTTGCAAGGACCTGCAAGGCGTTCATGGACCCAGCCCTTGATGTTCTCTGGAAAACACAATCTTCCCTGAGCCCACTTATCATGTGCCTGCCTGACCATCTCTGGAAAGTAGGGCTCAACGACAGAATTTTGGTTCGTTGTCTACACTTGTGGTAATAGGTGGTTGACGCTTGCCACAGTCTCTCTTGCAGGAACCCTCGCACGAGGAATGGGTAGAACTGAAGAAATATTCACGCCGAATCAAGGTTTTTGGTGATTGTTCTATGCCAAATTTACCCGTGGTCTCTGAGACTGCCTTGGACGCGATCTCCTCGCCGAGTCTATTTCAGGAGCTTTTCCCGTCCCTTCATACCTTGAACACTGATGTCTTAAGTGGACTGCCACCACTCAATCCAACTCAATTCCTCCGACCCATCCGTCTGCCTCAGCTTGTTTTGCTGAGTGTCGCGATACCTTTATGTCACCTGTTCAGCTACTCAAATTTTCATTTCGTGCCGGCTTGTGCACCGTCACTCCAGTCATTGATAATCTATGCCCCGTCCGATAATCTCCCTGACTGGTGGACACCTGTTCCCTTGGTAATAGACTTCGGCGGCTTTCCTTATCTGCGCAGCCTCGACCTCTCTTTTAATCTGGAGGTCCTGTCCAGTAGTTTTTGCGAACTAATCCACTTGCCATATCTGCGCGACTTGACCATTACCTTACCCGGTGGTTTCGATCTCGAAATACATCCGTCCACGCGACCAATACTTCCCTCGCTTCAACGTTTGGACGTCATGGTTGGTTCACTCAACCAATGCTCCAGCTTACTTTCTTCTATCGCTTCATCCGAACTTGGTTCCATTAAGATTTACCATCACTTGACCGCTACCTCGAGTGACACCTACACGTTATTCCGGACGATCGAGCGTATCCACGAACGCTTTCCAGATTTTCATGAACTTGTGGTACAGTGCCCCTATCCAGCCATCACTGATCCTTCCTTCGACCTCTGTCGATCGATACTCACACCGCTCTTCGTGTGCCGCCGCTTGCGCGTTCTGAAATTCAGTTCTTTCGGTACGCTGGATATTGACGATGCCTTCCTTTCACAGATCACACGTGCGTGGCCGGATATCGAAGTGCTGCACGTTCGTGGATTCCAGCGAAACAAAGCGCGCGTAACACTGGAAGGCATACGTCAGCTCTTGCGGGGCTGCCCACTACTCCTGTTGCTTCTGATGCAGATTGATGCGAGGGTTCTACCTGAACAAGAGCCGGAAATGGAGTCGCTGACTCTTGAAAGATTTGACATTAGTGGCTCTCGCATTGGAGATGAGAGGGCAGTGGAACGATATCTTAGAATTCTCGCGCCTAGGGTGGAATTGTTGACGCAGGAAGCATGGTTGTCTTTCACCTCCTAGCATTATCTGCACGGTCGTATGGTTCGCTGCTCGCCCTAACGATCGTCATAGCACGTAGTAGAGTCCCGCAGATAATTTTGTTGCCAACTTGCATACTAGTGCTTGGGTTATGGTACTCTTCTTTGGTGATGAGTAATGTCCTCGGCTTCTCTCCCCACTCAATAAGGGCAGTCTGACGAAGGTATGTTTATTCCGGTCACTAAGACAAGGGTATGGGCGTGGCCCAACTCATTTACGATATTCCAGGCTCACTTCTGTCCATTCAAAACATTGTTCATTGTGGACCCCTAGACAAATGAGGGGTTTCCCTCCGGCTGCAAGACCCTATTCAGCACAATCACCGCGTTCTCTAGCTTGTAATTAGCCCGCATAGTAGTTACCCACCGCACCCACTGTGCAGTTTCATCTCTACGCAACTAACAGAACAACTTGAAGTTCTTGCACACCAAGCCGGCCATACTATTTCCAGAAATGCCATGGGCAGAGGTAAGTCCTGTGAGTTTCACATGTCCCTCACAAGCGCGTTGCGTGACATGCGGGTGCTTGCAAGTTTAAGGCTTACCTCTTGTCTGACCAATCAGTGGTAATTTGGAGTATATCTGCGTCAAACCCTGGTGTGTCCACAAACATGTGATATTTGCAGCCGGCGAGATTCATTGTAAACTCGCGCAGGAGGCCTGGGTCCGCTTGCTCCGGATTCTTCCCAAGTACCTGTAAGTTTGTCGACGAGCTACCAAGAGTACCCACGACCCAGGCGGATGAGCACCGTCTCCTGAACCCGTTACTTATAGAGAGAGCAAGCAAACGGAAGGCGATGTAGAACCTGATCCAAGACAATAACTGTTGCTGTAATTGCGATTTCACGAAAGTACTATGTACGTACCCATGAGAAGTTGGAGAAGTACGCAGCGAGGTGGTCTTCGATGGACACGAGTAGGCACTTTCTGCCCCAGAGATGCCATCGTCTCCTGAAGTACCCACACACGCCCGAGGACTTTGGAAAATAGAATAGAAGATATGTACGAGGGATTTGGATGCGCAAGTGAAAAAGCGTGTCGCTGAGCGGGATAAGACGACACTCTGATCTGCGTCCCGGATGAACCCCCGTCCGTCTGGACGAGGGTGCTATGAGCCGGAATGATTTGAGGGGATATATATGTGGAAGCGGACCGCGACATACTGGTCGAAAGACCTCGGAAGGGGACGAAATGGTTCCCGGATAAAGCAGTGAATACGGCCAAGCGTGTCGGTCCGAGATTCTACTTGAACAGCCCATGCCTGCGCCAGTGTTCTTAAATCTGCAAGGGCGAATGAGGATGCGCACGGAGATCAGTCTTCAGGGTCACGTTACGATGAAAGCAATATCAGATCAAAACTAACGATGACTGAGCTAGTTATTTTTGGAGGCACGCTGAAGTTGACATCAGTGATGCATTCGAGAGATGGAGGTCTTCTATTAAAGGAACATCACCAAGGCTGTGGCGATCTTGCGACATCGGGATTCGATGAATCTTCCGTCAAGAAGTTACAATCTTTCGTTGCGATCCATTTTCTCCGGTCAACTTCGAGAACTTGTCGTTACATTCGCTAGTACTTGCATGATTTCCTCGCCGCACAAGATAACCAAATGCAAAATGACCAAGCAATACTGCTTTCGAACCCTTCGGGGGACAAAGAGACCCTAATGGATGGAAAAGGCATTTCCACGTGCATGAGATACCTATTACCGATGTCGCGGCCGCTCCGACATTTGATAGGACCATCGGGTTGCGAAGGAAGGGAGAGGTGCAATTCTAGTGGTTCCCCAGTTACCATTCGTTCTTTACCGCCAGGAGACAAGATGGTGAAATGTGAACCTGAAATATCACGTACCTGCAAACCGTTTCCGTTGCCTCGTGAGGCCACGATAGCTTTATAGCATACGGTAAGTCTCACCCTCACAGGAGCTAACTTAGAGGTCGAGGACGGCATGGCTTCCAGGTAAATTTCCGAGATTCTGCCTGAACGGCCCACGCTTGCGCCAGTGTTATCGGAGCTGCAAGGATAAATGAGGTTGCGCACGGCGATCAGTGTTTGGGATTACGAAGCGAAAAAGGCAATATCAGATTCAGTACCAGGGACCATCATTGGGCTGACTATTTCGGAGACACGCCGAAGTTGGCATCAGTGATGCACTCGAAAGATAGAGGTCTTTATTGAAGGGACATCTACCAAGGCTGTGATATTCTTGCGACACCAGGATTCAATAAAACTTTCATCAGAAGGTCACAATCTTTTGTCGCAGTCCAATTTCGCCGGTCAGCTTCGAGAAGTCGTTACATCCGCTACCTGCGACGATCGCACCGCGGCACAAGAAGACCAGACGCAAAATCAGCAAACGATGATCCATGGGCATGGTACGGCGGTGTGCGTTGCAAGGCCACAGCAGACACGATGTCAACGGAGAAAAAAAGGCAGCTCGGAGGAATACCAAACCATCCCACTAGCAGTAACTGATCCCACTGCATGTCCCGTCGTTTGGTGACTCGATAAAACCGCGAGTACGCACGCGAAGGAAGACTCGCTGCAGATTCGAGCCTGGAGAGTTGCCAACAGTTCCTCAAGTTGGAGTTTTCTCCGTCGAGAGCCGCCGATCGTCTTCTGTCAAGTCTTCGGTCTGGTCCAAGAGATACTGAAGTTTTGGAGCTTGGTAGGTCATTATAAGGATTCAGTCAGACACCAAAGAACATGTACTTAGACGACCGGAAAGACGCGACGACTACGTTCAGTTCTTACTACTTAGTTTCTTTGGTCCTACCGGGCCACTTATATACACCGTTCGTCTACCTCGACATTTCTGTGCCTAATCGCTACCGTATAAAGAAGGGCCAACGTAGCGTAGCGTATGAGAAACCTTTCTACTGCATACTTCGAAATAGCAGACCGTTTGGTCCGGGACTCCGGAAGCCCCAGGGGCCAGTAGTCCTAACTTGAAAAAGGATCCTCAGTGTCGTTGTGCCGCTGTTGGCAAGTCTCATAACTCTTCACATCTAGTGCGACGGTGGTGCAGAGCTTACAGAGTCGCATGGTGGCTCGCGTTCCTGCTGCTTGTCTATGAGAAGTTGGTATTACAAATCCTAGTGAGCCGTTGACACTATCTAAATCGCAAAGAGGTCGATTGATGCGGCTGGGCCGCCCGGAGGGCCGATGCAGCATTACAAATTCCAGTGCGTTTCAACAACGATAAGTCGTTCCTTCAAACGCTACTGAAATGGAACAGACACTGAGCCAGGCTCAGCTGTGGATAGTACAAACTTGACCATAACCTCGTCGTATGACCGCACACACCACAGCAGTCCTGCAAAGCACATGGGAAGAAGGTGGCGAAGGACTGGCGAACGTGATAGGTAACTAACTGTGATTCCGATAACCATGTGGAGCGCAGTAGCACTGCGGGAATGTGGAGATTCTGGTTGCATCAGGTTACTGTCTGATGGGGACCATCTGCGACATGCCTGAATCACGGTACAGCATCCGCTTCCTTTAGGCTTGAAGTGTCCGGCAGGTGCTTTCTGTAAATGTCGAGCACTGAAAAACTTATTGCTCCACCGCATGGTAGCAAGTACTGATCGACTTCATCCCTCACATAAATTCGAGGGGGCGGTTCCTTCACAGGAGGATCAAAACGCCCTCGTCGTTGTTGATCACCTCCCCATATATACCGTGCAGCTAGTTCGAGTTTCCCTTATACAAGTACTCAAACGATATGGGCATCCCTGGCGCATTTGGTGAAGTCCTTTCATAGCCAACTGTGGCCTTGTCTGTTGATCCGCTCATAATAGGTTCTGTTCTCCTTGAGGGTCTGGTCTGTGCCTTGTATGCATTACTTTGCTTGATCTTGGCTCGTTTCTCCTCTGACGTCCTCATTCCACGTCAAGGTTATACGGCTTAACGACTCTTCAGGGGTGTTTAACCTGGATTGTTCAGGCTAGTGCTCTGCTTACTGGTTTTATAGACCTATCTGTACTTCATGCACTACGCTGAGGATGCCTCGACTATGAAGTTCCTGGTCTTTGCCATATGGTGAGTCAGGCCTCCTTGGGACACACCAGATTTGCTCACATGAAATCAGGATTCTGGACACCATTCATGTCTCGTTCAGTGAGTTTTTATTGCTGTTAAGTGAATGCATGGCTAATGGTTGGTTAGTATGCCATGTCCTATATTACTACTTGGTGAATCCAGCGTCTCAGCTCCCTCCCTCCGCTGCTGTGCTTAATCTCTGCAGATAACAAATTACGGCGTCCCGACGAGTCTGGAATACCTCGTTTGGTTCTTAAACCTTCTATTTCAAACCTGCTTTCCACTGATGATGTATGACAGGTCGTTGCCAGTACGCGAGCGAAATTCTTTACAGGGTGCTGATTTCCAGTGTTTTCCCACTTAGGCGTCACTTGTGGTGAATGTGCGCTCCGTTCTTCTCCAGGACTATTTGTCGCTAGATCTAAACGTATTGCAGGCACTCGTGATCGCTGCAGCTCAATGGTGAAGTGATTATCTCTTGTGGGTTGGCCGTCATAACCCAAATGCTACCAGCTTCTTTGCACATAAAATATACTATCGTACGTCTCACTCAACTTGCATCTGAGGGCGTTGCTGAGATTCATTCAGTTTGTCCTCCTCAAGTGAGGTGGTTGGTGACCGCCCCAATTGTGAGTGCGCTTGCTTGTGATAGGAAAAAGGTCGTTCAGTCTCATGGCTACTGTAGATATTACTCACACTCATCCTTTTTGGTGAGTTATCGACTTTTTCCTAGGTTACAGAGAATATGCGACGATACTTCAACAGGGTTTGGCATAGGTTCGTCCTTCCCCTTCGCCACGACAGATCTGTTCTCATCGAACAGCAGAGATAGCCGTTCTGATGTACTTCAACCTGTCCTGATGTCTTCACGGAAGCACTAATATCTGCATATAGATTTGTCAATAACGCGATTAGCGCCCTTCTGAATATTAGGGTAGACCTATCAACAAAAGCATTGCTCTGCCTGCTCACGAACCATTGTTCCCAGTCTTACGCCACAATACCCTTTGTGGCCACCCGCGTACTGGATGAGGTTCTGATTACGCTGTCACTTTGCATACTCTTGTATGAAAAAGGTTCTCGCTCTGCATTCCCGAGGTGGCTCCACTTGCCTGTGTCCGTCGTTCATTCCTAACAAACCCTGCTTAGAACGAAGCACCTCATGAATACGCTTGTCATCTATGCTGTTAACCGTTGCATCCTGACTTTGTAAGTGTACCTCTCTTTGGCTTGTAACTGTGACCTGATTGTCATTGAAGACTATTTGCCATTGCGGAGGGTGTCACCGTACGTATGAAGCACTGTACTATAACCGTGTTGCTCTCATACTTCCGTCAGATTGTTGGAAATGAATATACATGGGCAATGGGGTTCGAATTCAACATTGGAAAATGTCAGTCTTCTATGCCCTGCAAGTGATAGATACCACGCTCTACCCCAATTCGAACAGTATATGCCAATTCGCTTCTAGCGTCGCTGAATACCCGGCAATACCTCCGATCCCAGGTGTCTGGTTCCGGGCCAAATCTAGCCGTCAAAACTGTCCACTTTGGGAACTCCCCGAACCTTTCGGGGGACAAAGGGATCCCAACGGATGGGAAAAGGCATCTCCGTGTGCGTGAGATGGCTATTATCGATGTCGCGGCCGTTCCGACATTTGATAAGACCACCGCGTTGTGTAGGAAGGCAGAGGTGCAATTCTAGTAGTTTCACAGTTACCATTCTTTTTTTTTTTTGCCACGAGATAAAATGGTGTAATGTTAGTAGCATGCAATATTCCGTGCCTGCAAGCTGTTTCTGTTGCCTCGTGAGGCCACGAAAAGGTTATAATATACGGTAAGTACCACCCTCACAGAAGCTAGTCACTGGTCCGGTTTTCCCTCGGTCGGAAAGTTTCGTGAAAGTCGTGTCGTTGTGCTAGTTTCCATAGTGTAAACTATTTATATTGACCTGTCTAATCAGTTTGAAAGAGTCTATCATGCTGATTTAGGAAGAGAGTTCATTCCTGTAAGACTACGGCTGTTGACCCACCAGGCTAGAAGGTTCTTGGGGTATGAGTCAAGCGTGCAGATCACTAACATCATACTTGATTGTCGAAAGGTCGGATCAGTTGGGTCAACAAGGATGCAGATTTTATCCGCAGGGCTGAGGATAGAAAACCCCTGTGAGTTTCACGTGTCTCTCACAAGTGAGCTGCGTGACATACGGATGTTTGCAAGCTTAAGGCTTACCTCTTGCGACGGTACACCTCGTGACGTTGATGTCAGGATACTACATGAGGACCAAGGTTACGGGTCAGATGTGTTCGTGCAACGGAGACGTGCTAGGGGTTAGAGTTGATCTCAGGTCCATCAGTCACAGGCGAGTTGGGTAATATGCATGGTGCCGGTGTTTGCAAGTTTAGGGCTTATCCCTTATGTAACCAATCGGTGGTAGTCTGGAGTATGCCCGTGTCAAGCCCAGGTGTGTCCACGAAGACGTGACGTTTGCCACTGGCGAGGTTCACTATAAGCTTCCAACTGCTCTGCACAGGACACCTGGGTCTGGTTGCTCCGGATTCTTTCCAAATACCTGTAAGTTTGTTGATGAGCTATGAGGAGCAGTCACGGCTCAGGCGGATAAGGGTCATCACTTGCGTTGCTCCTTCGTGAACCCATAGGACCCATTACTTATCGGGCGAGCAAGCAAACGGAAGGCAATGTAATGTAAAACCTGATCCAAGACACAAACCGGTGCTGTGGTTGCAATCGCACGAGAATACTATTCACATACCAGTGAGAAGCTAGAGAAGTACGCACCGAAGTGGTCTTTAATGGGCCCGAGTAGGCACTTTCTGCCGCAGATATGCCATGGTGGTCCCGTGGACGCAATTTGCCCACATCGTTTCCTGAAGTACCCACACCACCCAAGAACTTTGGCAAATCGAATAGGTGAATACCGAAGATGGATGCGAGGGATTGGGATGCGAAAGTGAGGAAGCGTGTCGCTGAGCGGAACTAGACGACACTGTACGCTGCGACCCCGCTGAATTCCCGTCTATCCACACAAGGGCGTCGTGATCTGGAATAATCTGACAGGAAATATATATACATTAGGAAGCGGAGCGCGATGTGCCGGTCGAAAAACGTCGGAGGACGACATCGTTCCCAGGTAAACCAGTGGATATGACTAAGCGCGCCAGCCCGAGGTTCTGCTGGAACGGCCCCCGCCTGCGCCAGTGTTCTTGGACCTGCAAGGTTGAATGAGGTTGCGCACGGCGATCAATTTAAAAGTGGAGCGCAACGTGCTAGTCGAAAGACGTCGGAGGGGGTGATATGGTTCCTGCGTAAACCGGTGGATACGACCAAGCGCGCTGGTCTGAGGGTCTGCTTGAACAGCCCGCACCTGCGCCAGTGTTCATAGAGTTTGAGGACCAATTAGGCTGCGCACGGAGATCACTGTTGGGATCACGATGCGAATTGCAATGAAGGTAATTCAGATTCAGGACTAGCTATCGTTGAGCCAGTTGCTTTGGAGGCACACTGAGAGTGGGTTGGTCGAAGAGTCAGCCGGGGCAGCCCACGCTTGCGGAGAGGAACTTAGAGCTGCCCAAGTATGAACGAGGCCGCGCGTGGCGATAAAAGTGGAAGTGATGGAAGTGAGGGGGGATAGCGACGGCTCGAGCCATGACGCGGTGAAGGCAATTCAAAATCGGAATTGGCCACGAGCGGCGGTCGTTGGAGGCATTCCGAGAGCCACTGTCAGTGATGAAGTTGGCCTTGGTGATGCATTTGAAACATGGAAGTCCTTCATCGAAGGAACATCAACCAAGGCTGTGACACTCTTTACGATGCCATGATTTAATACAGTTGCCACCAACGACGGACGCTGGAAATTGTAGTGTTTCGTCTCACTCCAGTTTCCCTGTCCAGCCTTGACATAGGACTCTGCTGCAATCGCCGGGAGGCCGGATGCATTAAAACATAGCAGGTGTTCGTTGCAAGGCTGCTGCAGAGATCCAAAATACAATACCAGAAAAAGAACGTCCAAACCACCTATCAGCCGTGAACTCCCAATTAATTTCTCTCTGCTTTGCGATTTCGAATAGCAGTCGGGAGGTGCGCATGTGAAAAGTAAAATCATCGCGAGGCTGATTATCAGGTGCAACCGGGTAAGCTGCTGTTCCACGTGACCGCGTCTGAAGTTACCGCCAGCGGCGGACTGTGGTGACAACCTTGCTTGCCAGAGCCCAACACCACTGCAGAGCGACTAAAGTCCCTCTTTAACAAACAAGAGACGCAGCTAGTCCGAGCAATGTGAGGTGACGTTGTAGGTCTCGGATCAGTAGATGGAACGGAGGCAATGGAGATGTTGGGTAACCAGCTGGGGTCTCGATGCCGAGATCATGAGGGCCGCCATCACACCGACCAAGAAATGCTGTTCGAGCGATGCAAGTTTCTCAGATCATACTAACCCAATTCTCGCCCTTTAAGTACAGGGCTGGGTTGCTCCACAATTGGATCAAAACCCCCTCACTACCCTCAATCGTTTTCCCCTCCACACCCTACAGCAGGTCCGTTTACGAGCTCTCCTTATTCTAGTTGCCCAAACGAAATGGGAATCCCAAACGGCTTTGGTGACGACTTTTCATGGCCGAATGTGGTCTTGTCCGCTCATTTGTCCACGATAGGTTCTATCCTCTTTGAAGGTTTGGTCTCCGCCATGTGCGTGTTACCTCGCTTGACCACAGAAAGCCTCTCCTCTGACGCCTTTGTTTAACGTCAAGGTTATATGGCATAACAACTCTCCAGGGGCGCTTTAACCGGAATGTTTAGGCTATTGCTCTGCTTACTGGTTATATAGACGTATATGTATTTCATGCACTACTCTGAGGATGCCTCGACGACAAAGTTCCTGGTCATCGCTATATGGTGGGCTAGGTCAGCTTTGGGCTCCTATCAAATCTGCTCACATAAACTCAGGATCCTTGACACCTTACATATCTCGTTCAGTGAGTGGTTGTCGCTTGCAAGTCAACACACGGCTCAAGGCTGGATAGTGTGCCATGCCCTGTATTATTACCTGGTGAGACCGGTGTGACTGCTCCTTCTGACTGTCGTGCTCAACCTCTGCAGATAGCAAACTACGCTGTCCCAGCGACTTTGGAGTACATTGTCTGGTTCTTATACCTTCCCTTTCAAGGCTGCTTTCCACTGATGAGATATGACAGGTCGTTCCCGGTATGCCAACCATGAATTCTATAGGGTACTGATATACAATGTTGTACCCACTTAGGCATCACTTGTCATGAATGTGCTCCCTTTTATCTCAAGAATCATCTCTCAGCAGGTTTAACTGTATTACAGCTGCTCGTGGTTTCTGCAGTTCAATGGCAAGTGACTAACTTTTGTGGGTTGACTTTCATATAAGTAACCCAAATGCTACTAGCTTTTTTGCACATAAAATATATTACCGTATGTCTCCTCCGACCTGTGTCCGAGGACACTGTTGATAGGCATTCAGTTTGTCGCCCTCAAGTGAAGTGGTTGGTGACTGCTCCAATTGTGAGTGTATTTTGTCGTGATGACAAAAATGACGTCTAGTCGTATGCATGACCCGGACGTAACAGATACTATCCGTATTCGCTCATCTCGGTAAGTTCCCGACTTCGCTCATGAGATATGTACAATGATATTTCAGCAGGGTTTGGCATAGGTTCGTTCTTTTCTTCCACCGAGACAGACCTACGCTAACCTAGAAGCAGAGACAGTCGTTCTGGTGTACTCCAACTCGTCTTACCATCCTCACGGATATGTTGATGACCGCATATAGATTCGTCAATGACGCGTTCAGCTTCCTTACAAGGACTAGGGTTGTTCTATTAACAGAGAAATCGCTTTACCAGCTCATGGGTCATCATTTTCCAGTCTTACGCCTTAATACCCTGTGCTACGGCCATCGTAGTGGGCGAGGTTCTCATTACGCTGTCACTTTGCATACTTCTGTATGACAATGGTTCTCACTCCGCATTCCCAAGGTGACTCCACCGGTCTGTGTCCAATGGTTCGTTCCTAACGAACCCTGATTAGAACGAAACGTATCCTGAATACGCTCGTAATCTATGCTGTCAACCGTTGTTTGCTGACTTTGTAAGTTTGGTCTCCCTTTCACTTGTGACTGTGACTTGATTCCGGATTGTCGTTGTAGAGTATTCACCGTTGCAGAGCTCGTCACCGTATGCATGACGTATGGCTCTATGATCGTACCGCTCTCACACTTCTTCTAGATCGTTGATAACCAGGATGCATGGGCAGTGGGATTAGACTTCAACATTGGAAAACGTCAGTCTTCCATGCCCTGAAAGCGATGGATAGCTCAGTTCACCGTACTATTGAACAGTATACGCCAACTCGCTTCTAGCGTCGCTGAATACCCGGCAATACCTCCGCGCCCAGGTTTCTGATCCCAAGCCAGATCTAGCTATCAATGCTGTCCACTTTAGTAACTCCCCGAAGCTTTCGGAGGACGAGGAAACCCCAAAGGGTGGAAAAAGGCACCCCGACGTACGTGAGATGGCTATTATAGATGTCGCGGCCCTTCCGACATTTGATAGGACCACCGTGTTGCGGAGGAAGGGAGAGGTGCAATTCTAGTAGTCCCACAGTTACCATTGTTTTTTTTTGGCCACGAGATAAGATGGTGTAATGTTAGTGTGAAATATCCCCTACCCGAAAACCACTCTTGTTACCTCGTGAGGCCACGATAGCGTTACAGTTTATGGTAAGTCCCACCCCCACGGAAGCCAGTGGTTTAGTTTTCCTTAGTGAGGAGCTTCTGTGAGTGTCGTATCATTGCATTGATTTCCATGAAGCGTAAGCCATTTACACAGACCAACCTAGTCATTTTGAAAGTGTCCACCGTACTGGGGGGAAGACGGTTTCATTCATGCAAGACTACGGTTGTTGGATGTTGAACGTTGACCCGCCAGCCATCCGGATTTCGTATCTACCCAGTGAGTCGACGACGCCCTCTCGCCGTACTTTCTCTTTGTTCATAACTTACGCGTCGGCCCTTGTCATCTACGGTCCGCAATCAAGGTTGGGGGTCGTCACCAGGTACGTCCAACGTTCGACAGCCCACATTGCATGCGTGGTGAAGAAAGACATGTGCGAGTGTTGTGTGTTGGACCCAGGTGAAGCATCAACAGGTGAGGGACGGTCCTGGACAGGGTACTTAGATGTGGTTCTTGGGGTATGAATCAACCGTCAGATCATTAACATTACATTTGATTACCGAAACGTCAGTTACGTTGACAAGAATTCAGATTTTATCCTCAAGACCGAAACGGATGTTAGTACTTGCGGTAGGGTTTTGTCGGACCTATCTACCAAGGAAGATGCGAGATATCATATGCTCAAACCCATGCTCAATATTAAAGAAGGAAACCGTAGATGTCCACCCGTCTCTTCGCTGCCCGTAATGAACAAGGAAGTAAGATATCAGATAGTAGGGAGATGCGACTCGCCATGTAGTTGCTTAGTTACGCTCCTCACCAATGGTCTGGCCGTGAGCCGTCTCGGTCTCGGTCGTGACGGGTACCTGCAAAGATACATCAACGCAAGTAACAAGATGAACTGATCTCACCTCTGCGCGCCTCGGATCGCTTGATTTATGGCGCCAACCTCCGCAATATGAGTCGATCCCACTGCTGAGCCGTGTCCAAGTAACAGACACAGTGATCATCGCATTATTTTGCTTCCTGATGACGAGTGTACCACTGCTTTCATGTATTTCGCTGCCTTATATATCCCGGATAATATACTAGCCCTGTCATGTGTATGACACGATGTACTTCGAGGCTGATACCACAGGAGTCACCCGCTGAATGGGGTCTTGATGCCCATAACGTCAGCCAAGCATATACCACGGTCGGGGCACGTACGTAGCAGGGCCCATCAACCCCTGGTAGACTGCCAGGGGACGGAAGCTACCCATCTAGAGTTGTTTACACGGGCGTTCACGGTTCTTCATTGGAAAGAAAAGGCCCACTTGTCGACTATCCTTTTATATGCCTACTGTACAGCCTTCCTCAATAAAGAAGGGACGCACCCAAGAGCATCACAAGTCAACGAACACTCACACTTACATCAAGTGCGTACTTGCCCACACCATCGACCATGCCCTTCGAAGATCGATAGTACGTTGATTGGATCCTTACCGTGTTTTGGTAGTGATTATCTATCCTGCAGCGATGTCGCGCAGGAACAATCCAAACTCAAACGCAGAGTATGGCTTGCCGCTCTGGAGCCCTGTAAGGCGACGGCGAACTGTTGCCTGTGGGTATCATCTTTCTCGCTCCAACCGGGTGCGGATTCACTCGTTTACTGTTGTAGACACGTCGTCACCCCTGCCAAACCCAAGCAACCTAAGAGTAGGTGAGACCTCTGAACTTATTCAAGTTCGACGCGTCCTTGCTACTGATATACAACGCAAAGTGAGGGGAAATCAAAGAGGTGCCTCCGCCGATGTCTCGTGTGGGTATTGGCAGTTTGACATTGTCTTCCGTCTAGGCCACCCGCCATGAATAAGAACGCGCACAAGTACAACAAGCACGGCCAGTGACTCACTCACATCACGCCTCTCCAGTAACTTTAACCCTTGTCAACAGGCTCAACGACAACAAAGAAATAGCCATATCTGGCCTTATCTTCAATGTCCTTCATACGATTATACAATCAGATATGCATTCCGTCGTACATGAGTTCTTACTTTGCAATCCATCCGTTTTATTTGAGGTGTCGGAAGAAACAGTAATTCAAGCACTGAAGTAACCTCCGAGGAAGAGCCACAATCTAGTTACTGAAGGCCACTTAATGATGCTAGGTGCCAGACACAGATCGCCAGAGTGAGGTTCCGCAGTGCAGTGAGCGAGGCGGTACGCTGCCCTCGACCCCGGGCTGCGCCAATGAAAAGAGTAGAAACGGCTCCACCGGGTTCCGGCGCAGGTGCTGCGTGCCCATGCGCAGCCTGGGCCCTACAAGCAGGTACTTATAGCAATAGAGTGACGAATAGGCCCCACAAACATCGTTCGAGAGAGCCTTGTACCAGCAGACAGCAGAAGTCCAACGATGGTGATGTTGACGGGCACCCGCAGCACGCCAGTCAAGTGGCGTCCCAGATCAAACCAATTCTCTCCGCCATCGTCACCGTCACCCTCATCTCCACCACCACCGAACACCGTATCGTCGCCGATGCAGGCACTCAGACTACAGAAGAAGTATCCCGAAGTCACCCAGGATGAGATGTTCGATCTCATCAGCCGCTTCAAGTGCGTCTCTGTCTGTGTCTACCCGCCACATTGAATCATTAAATTACTTCCAGCGCGATCCATACCGACACTCCAGGTCGCGTAGATAAGAGTTCCGTCCTGCAGGCACTTCAGCAGAGCGGCGAATCATACGACCAAGCGCGTGAGACGCTGAAACATGTTTCCGTCGACGCCAGTGGCAAGGTTGAGCTCGAAGACTGGGTCGAAGTGCGTCTTGCCCTCCGATGATGTCACACATTCACATCTCACTCCGCCCACTTAGCTCAACGCTAAGCTACGGACACAGTCAAAAGTCTCTGTTCTGCCTACGAGGGCCGGAAAAGTGACAGTCCAGGGATCGAACGCGAACGTCAGTCATACGATCAACGAGGATGAGCGAACGGAATTTACGAACCACATCAATGGAGTACGTATTCCTGCATCACTTTAGTATCCAACGCTCATGCAAGCTTCAGGTCATCGAAAACGATCCAGATATTGGGAGTCGGTTCCCCATTCCGACGACTACGATGCAAATCTTTGACGAATGCCGAGACGGTCTCATTCTCTGTAAACTGATCAACGATTCTGTACCGGACACTATCGACACCCGTGTGCTGAACATACCCACTGCTCGAAAACCACTAAATGCGTTCAAAATGACTGAGAATAACAACATCGTCATTACCTCTGCCAAAGCTATTGGTTGTTCCGTCGTCAATATCGGACCCTCTGACATTGCTGAAGGGAGGGAACATCTGATCCTCGGGCTTATTTGGCAAATCATCCGCAGAGGTCTCCTCGCACAAGTCGATATCAAACTCCATCCAGAACTGTACCGCTTGTGTGAGGATGGTGAAACCATCGACGATCTCCTTCGTCTTACGCCGGACCAAATCCTTCTGCGCTGGTTCAACTACCATTTGAAGGCCGCTGGTTGGAAGAGAAGGTGCGGCCCTTTCTCGAAAATGCGATTTGACGCATCTCACCACGACCCATTACCAGAGTCAACAACTTCAGTCGCGACGTTTGCGACGGCGAAAATTACACTGTCCTCCTCAATCAACTCAAACCTGAACAATGTTCTCTCGCCCCTCTGCAAACGAGGGATATCAGGCAGCGTGCGGAACAGGTACTGCAGAATGCCGCAGCGATCAACTGCAGAAAGTACCTCACCGTCTCATCGCTTGTCGCTGGTAACCCTCGTCTAAACCTTGCATTTGTTGCCAATCTCTTCAATACGTGGCCTGGCCTGGCCCCTCTTGATGAACAGGAGGCGAAGGACTATGGCGTGGTAGAAGACTTCGACGCGGAGGGAGAACGCGAGGCCCGAGTGTTCACCCTCTGGCTCAACTCATTGGGGGTTGAGCCGGGCGTTTACAATTTGTTTGAGAACCTCAAGGATGGTCTTATCATCCTGCAAGCGTTCGACAAGATCCTTCCTGGATCCGTCGTCTGGCGGCGAGTGTCAAAGCCCAAAGGAGGCGTTCAAGCCCCTCCCTCCACTATGCTGGAAGACGAGGAGCAAGATGATATTGGTGTAAAGCCAAACCAAAGCTCACTCTCCCGTTTCAAGCAGGTAGAGAATACAAACTACGCCGTCGAACTCGGAAAGCAAAATGGAATGCACCTTGTGGGCATTCAAGGTTCGGATATTGTCGATGGGCAGAAGACTCTCGTCCTAGGTCTTGTTTGGCAACTTATGAGGCAAGGCCCATTCTAGGACTCTATGCTGGCAACGACTTATATCTCGTTCGCAGGATGAACATCACCAAGACCTTGACGTCACTATCAGGGTCCGGCCGACCCATGAGCGACACAGAGATGCTGAAATGGGCCAATAGCACTGCTCAAAAGGGCAAGCCTGGCGTTCGACCCATCCGGTCGTTCAAGGATCCCTCTCTCACCACTGGCTTGTTCTTCCTCAACCTCCTCGAGGGACTGAAGCCGGGCATTGTTGATCCGGCGCTGGTCATTAACGTGAGTGAGACTGGTCCGTATGAAGATCGGAGACAAAACGGTACGTCATGAGATTCCTCCGCATGGACGGGTCGTTGAAGTGTGGGTTGTCGAACATCAGCCAAATTGGCCATTTCCATCGCAAGAAAGATGAACGCGTTGATTTTCCTCGTCCCGGAGGATATCGTGGACGTCCGGCCTCGTTTGGTAAGTCAGGTCTGGGTCTTCACACCTGCGTTTAACCTCAACTATATTAGATCTTGACCTTTGTCGGAAGCTTGATGAGTATTGCATAGTGAAACCGAGATACTTGTGGCCAGTATCGAGAGTGTGGGCTTATAGCTACTCGAGTTAGAGAGCTTTTTTTCGTCGATGTAACCCCATTACTTTATAATGTACGACTGTACCACGTCCCTAACGTCAATAAATGTCATCAATCCGAGTCGTACATATGACCAAGTAATGTGCGTGTCACTAGTGTTGGTCCAACGAGAAGTTGATAATCAACGACCAACATCTCCCCCGCAGACATCACAAAGCGCAGTCTAATTCCTCTACCGGTCTCAAATAACAGATGTCCTTCGTTGATCTGAAGTCCAAGAGACAGTCAAAATCGAGGAGAACGTATGTATCGTGCCCGTCCAATCATGATGCTCCACACACCTCAGCACCTCTTCCGCCTCAAGTAACAGCCAACACGCAGACGAACGGAGGTACTCGGCTACTCGCACCAGAGTCAGCTTTAGTGTCGGGAATACCAAGACATTCAAATTACACCGGAGATGTAGCAATGGACGCTAGCGTAACACGCTCCCAGATGCCAGAGACCGCAGGTTCCACTGCACCATCGGCTACGGCGCGTACACTTCTACATGACAATGAGCATAGGCGCATACTTCCGGAAGATGGATTGTACAAGGGGCTTCCCTCGCGGATCGCAATAAAGGAGTCCGTCGGCATCGGACGAGGTTTGTGGCATCAGGGGTCTACGAGCATCAGACCTGGTGAGTGTAAACGAGACTAGTTCGTAGTTCGCCTAACCATCGCAAAGGCGACGTTATCCTATCTTTACGACCACACGTGTTCACGCTCTCTACCACATATCTTGACTCGCATTGTTCTGGATGCGCGGGATCACCCGCTTCGGGACTCAAACGGTGCGCTGGGTGCCGCAGGGTGTGGTACTGTACCCCTGTAAGTACCGGGTACACTTTTAATCTGCTTGAAAAAGTAGCATCTTGAATTGAACTCGAGAGACAACTGACTTGTCACGCTGAAGACCTGTCAAAATGGCGACTGGCCAATCCACAAGTTCGAGTGTACCGCGATCCAGAATTGGTCGATTGAAGCGCCTTCTGAAAAAGTGTCTGTTCCGAGTGACGCTGTTCGATGCTTGGGCAGGATCTTGTGGCAGGTCAAACGCAAAGGCACTGGTAGCATTTGGGTATGTATTTCATGGAGCGTTATGAGCGAAGCACGCACAGCTGACGGGCATGTCAGGCGAAAGAGATTCAGGCAATGCAATCCAGTGCGTCTCTGAGATGGTTTGATAAACCCCGAACTCATGTCGATGGGTCACCCCTACCTAGACAGAAAGCTTATCCATCCATCCGCTGTCGAAGGACATACGCATCTTGCACAGTCCCTCGTTCGTTACCTTGGGGCATCTTCCCCAACCGAGCTGGAAGACTATGGCATCATGTCCACAGCAGACCTGGTTGACGTGATTTCACGGGCAAGTTCTGGGATCGCAATACTTTTTTAATCCCACGCTGATGGCAACTGTCTAGTTTATCATTAATACGATCGCACTGACTACGCCGTCGCTGACCCCCATCGGGGTCGCCGTTTCACCGTTAGTTGCTCTCATCAATCACTCTTGTGCACCGAATGCGGTCGTGGTATTTCCCCGCAGTAAAAAAGACTCAGGGAACGAGCCGGTGGTAAAGGTCGTCGCACTCAGAAATATCGCTCCAGGCGAAGAGGTATGGATCCAATTCATTGCATCATACCTCAATTGATTCTCGATGCCAGATTTTGATGTCTTACGTGGACACGACGCTTCCAAAATCGTTACGACAGAACGCTCTCACAGAAACATACAACTTCCAGTGTTGCTGTAAAGCTTGCATTGAATCCAGTCAAGTAGACCCACGTGAAGCTACGTGGTGTCTCAAGGCTTGCGGAGGCACGTGTCCGTTACCAACCGAAAGTAAGTGGGAAATGACGAGACGAGAACCGAGTCACTGATCATTTGGCAGAGAACCGAATATCCCACTGTACCAGCTGTCGAGCGGTCATTAGTGATCCTGATGCAATAATAGATGCAGCTCGTGTGGGACAGGAGGCATTAGACAAGGCGGCGAGTTTGAAAGGTACGCGAAGTTTCATGTACTCGGATCGAATTTCTTTTAAATTTGCCCAGACAACAACACTAAAGCGAAAATACTGACCACAAACATTATTCCCGTGCTCATGTCCGCTGGGCTGACGCCATCCACGCACCCTTTACTAGCACTTTTAAAGTTCCATCAAACACTGTCGATATCTTCATTCCCAACGCCGCTAACGCAGGAAGTGCTGAATGAAACTATTCGCACTGCCGGAAAGTATTCGGCTGGTTTATCTGCCGTACTTGACGAGGGACATCCTGTTCGCGCCATGGCACTTGTTGAACTCGGAAAACTCTTGGCCGTGGATGAGCCATCCCCTCCTGGATCGCAGCCAGTGACTGAGTCTTTCCCGCCGTCGGGACCTGCGAGGTTGAAGGTTGCTTATGAGACCCTCCTTCGAGCGAGGAAGGAATTACTGATTGGGTTCGGCCGTCAAACCGACGGCGGTGCGGTGGGTGATGATGTGCGCGAGACATTGGTGGCACTGGAAAAGGAGTTAGGAGTGTGGTCGACCGGGATCCGGAACGTTTTAGAGGACACTCCACGCGCAAGGATTACCCGTGTGGAGTAAGCTACCAGCACTTGTACCGTTTGCTTGAGGTATAACACTTTGGGTGAGCAGCCTATGGCGTCGCATCTTCATTAATTTCTTTCTCGCTTCTGCAGCTATCACATATTGGGCGCTGCCCTTGTACATTCCCTTCATTTTTTCAATACACGTTGCTTCTCACGCAATTGTCTTATGTAGCTTTGTGCCAGTGAAGTAGGTGCGCGCGCCACTTCGGTGATAGTGGACTTACCGAGGTTCATCTACGACGCAGTCATGAGGGCATGTATGAGGTGCTTCTCAAATATAAAGTGGAATTTCTGAAAGTCGCTTTCAATGTGGGGTACTAGTCGGAGCCTCGTATCATTTCCGACGGTAGATCCGTGGAGCAGTCCAATAAGTAATCTCCCTTGAGAACTCACCGAAGACGCTATCCACCTAAGTCTCAGTGAGCGATGATGTCACCAGCCTATTTGACGTTAGACTAGTACTATCGAGGAGGAACTCATGAGTCGTCACGCGTCATCGACCTTCCTTCCTCGTACCACCACTAACACATGCAGTCGTTACTGTAATAAGCTTCGGTCACGAGGGTATCTGCGAAGTTCAATATGGGAAATGACGACAATTGATTGCGTCGCTTCCGAATTTCGTGCCAATGTCGAAATCCCACTGGGCGAAGGCGGCAACGTCAAAGTTCTCGAATGGTTGTCCGTCTCTTCCCTCGCGACAGATTGCGCGCTAGAAAGAAAAGGCCCAGACCTGAAGGTGTACTCGCTGCGCTGGAAATGGTATATACGATCTCCTGCTCGCCCCATTTGAGGTCTTGGTGTCAGAAGTGACGTTTTTGAGGACAGGAGACACTGACAGAGCAATTGCCCATCCTCGTCCACCTCAGTGCCCTCAGCTTGGGATCGCGCTGTGACCACGCTCTCCTCTAGCATACTTAGTACATGCCTTCGGACATAAGCCATTTGGAAGTTTCGAGTTGCCACAAACACTCGTGTTATCAGTGCTTGACCGTGGCATGAAGGCATCAGCAGCGCATGTCCTGACTCAGATGCTGGATAGAACCGACGCCACCATTTGGGCATGGCACATGGCTGATTTGTTTGCTTCATTTGGTAGTCCAGGCTCTTGCGAATGTTAACGAGACTCTTCTATTACATCTCAGTTCCCCTCCGGATCCTTTTAACTGCTCACTCTTTGCAACCAGCCGTTCCGAGGGTAAAGCACGACTCAGTAGGATAACATGCTCTTCTCGTATCTTGCTCACCGTCGAGCATGGTGAGTGCGATTGACTGCAGTAGTACCATGGGCTCAAACAGGACGTATCCACCTTATAGTCTTAACAAGCGTCAAGAGCGAGAGGAGCGAATTGCGTCCTTACCTCAGGCCTACCATGAACCATTATCACTGGAGGAGAAGCGATTGTTGTCTCAGCCCATCTCATCCATCGTTCATGCTGTCCAGACATCCTCGCTTTCCCCAGTGGACGTCCTCCTCGCTTACGGCAAAAGGACGATCCAAGCTCAGGCGCAGACAAACTGTCTCACAGAAGTGATGATTGGTGAAGCTGAGAAATGGGCGCGGACGGCAATTCGGTCAGGTCCCTTAGCGGGAGTGCCCGTCTCGCTCAAGGATATGATTGGTGTCAAAGGGTATGATTCCTCACTGGGCTACTCTGCGTTCACCAACGCGCCCGTCCCGAACGACGCCCCCATCGTACGGCTCCTTCATGATGCAGGCGCAATTCCTTTTGTTAAGACCAACGTGCCCTTGACCTTATACTCCTACGAGACCACTAACGATGTTTTCGGCGTCACTGAGAATCCCCATAAACGAGGTTACAGTCCCGGTGGATCTTCGGGTGGTGAAAGTGCACTGCTGGCATTCGGGGGCTCCAGAATAGGCATTGGGACTGATGTAGCTGGTAGTGTTAGAGTCCCTTCGCACTACTCTGGTGTCTACGCTATCAAATCAAGCACACAAAGGTTCCCTAAGACTGGAAGCGCCGCAACCGTCCCTGGTCAAGAAGGTATTGCTGGGGTTCAGAGTCCCATGGCAAAGTCACTTGAAGATCTCGAAACCTTTTGGCGTGCTGTGTTCCAAATGAAACCATGGGAATACGACCATTCCGTAAGCATCTGCAGCACGTTCGCTATCTTCAGACTGCTGATTCAACGTGAGAAGGTGATCAATTTACCGTGGAGGGAAGTCCACTTGCCACTAGATCGTCCAATAAGGTGGGGCGTTCTGTGGGACGATGGTAGGTGGCGTTGATGGGTGGGGAGGGAAAAATAATTCTGAATGTCCTATTAGGTGTCGTTGCACCCTCACCGGCATGCTTGAGGGCACTGAAGATGGTCACGGACGTGCTTGCAAAGCATGGCCACGAAATTGTCACGCTGTGGGAACAATTTCCTGACTTCTTCCACATGTATCTAATTGAGCGAGCAGAAATTCACCCCGCCCGTATGAGGGTTTACAGATTGCTTCTCAGCTTCTGTTCGCCGATGGTGGGAAGTTGTTCTCGAAACCGTTTCATACCTTTGAAACAATTCCTGCGGGAATAACCACTGCTTTGCGTGCTTTGAGACACCCACGCTTCGTCAAGAAAATATACGCGTGGTACCTACGATACATCCGCCGAGATCCAGTTTACGCTGGTCTAGTCGAAAACTTCCACGAAAAAACCGTACAGGAATGCTATAAACTTGTAGCACAACGGGAGGATTACCGTGTTCGCTGGTTCACAGTCTGGCGAGGTGTCCAAGCGCGGGGTTCTTCAGGAGACAATGGTGTCGATTTCATACTCACCGTCCCGAATGCCTTGCCCGCAGTTCCGCATGGAGGTATGCGGCACGGATGGAAGGCGTGTGGGTATGCCGTTTTGTTCAATGTGGTGAGCTTGGCACTTTCTCGCGAAACATAGGAACGCTGACCTTGCGGACGTCAGCTGGATTACAGCGCAGGGGTAATGCCAATAACTCGTGTAAACAAAATGACCGATAAACTACCTTCATCGTTCCGTGCGCGGAACGCCATCGAGCGCAACAATTATAGCATGTACAATGCCGAGGCAATGGATGGACTTCCTGTTGGCGTGCAGGTGGTAGGCCGGCGCCTGGACGAAGAACGGGTCTTGGAGGGCATGAAGCTTATCCACGGGCTGATGGCAGACGCGGGATTGACATATCAGGGAATACCTCTGTGATATTAGAGGCAGAGATGCCGTGTTCGTCACAAGTGTATTATAGTGCATGTCCAAGTGCTGTCGATACGGTTTGCGATAAGGAGGGGATCCGATAAACGTCATGTAGCTCACTGAATATTGAATGGTGATCGGTTACCGCCCCGTGCGTGCGCAATCTGGCCATGTACATACACATATATATGTACGTCTCGTCTCGCCGCTCGGGTGCCCTAACCCACTAGAACCGATAACCGATCACGACGACCGTCACGCGAATTCGTAATGCTAAACGCGTGCCAAACCGTATTCAGCTAGACAGGAACTGGGCATAATGAAAATTCGAGACCATGTGAACATGTACCTGCATGTCTGTATTGGTGAGTTCACGACTCCTTAAAGACCCAGTCCCCATACCCGATATGATCGTGGCACCGCATTGTGAAGTAAGCTTGTCTCCCTTTGTGGGATAGGCATGTAATCTAAAAATGTTTCTGGCTAACCATCTGATGGCGAGCGGCCAGTGGGAGTGCAGCGCTGTCCCGTAAACTCAGGCATAACCTGATGCATCAGTCATCTCTCGAACGTGTTAGATATCTACTATCGTAAATAAGAGGGCATCCCATCGCAGTCATGATAAGCGTAAGCACAGGCGCGAGCCGCGAAGAACGTCAAATGCCAATTTTGAGATCAAGCAGGAACAAACCGTTCTCTATACTACTCCCTTCCATCAACGTCGTCAGTCAAAGCTTCATCGGTGACGTCACTTTCTGGCGGTACTGGTTCTGAAGGTGGAGGTTCACTAAGGTCCAGTGAGAACTCCTGCGTCTCGGGCGCGGGCGCCACAGAGGTCGGATGCGATTCTTCCGCTTCTACAGCGGTCAACGCGGGGGCCGGATCAGGCACTGACTGCAGCTCCTCCGGCAATTTTATCTCGGGGAAATCTGACTCTTGCAGAAAGTTCGGTGTATCCTGGGTCTGTAATGATTCGATGTCGGGGGGGCTGCTTTCCGCGGTCGACGTGGCATCTGACACCGCGGTTTGTTCAGAAGTTGCCATCGCAACGTTTGGAGCGGTGGTTGAGGGGGTCTCTTCCGTTGTCTCGGGCGTAGGAAGCACGGGGTCAGATTGTCCATAGGTAGTCGAGGGGGGTCCTGCGGGGTCTGGCAATTCCACAAGAGATATAAGGGGAACTTCGACTGGCGGTGACCCTGGGGCCGTTAGAACCGGCTCCTCTGCCACGCGAGGATCGCCCATTTCCTGAAGCTCAGTCTGTTCCCCGGTCCACATGCCCTGAAGAGACGGCCCCGACTCAGTAACCTGAGTACTCAGTGTCCTGGTCTCAATCTCATCCTCGGATACACCTTTAACCAATTCCTCGGCTATACTGTGGGCTTCGTTGAGTATCATCGTGTCTGTACGACTCCGGCCAACTCGACGTGGGCTGGCGGTTCCCGTGGAACTGATGTCCTCCATCTGCAAGTAGACCTGTGCCCCACTATCCACTGCAGGTATAGAATGCGTTTGCTCTTCAGCAGGCTTGTCACTGGAAGAATTGGAATTGGCATGAATTGCTGCAGCGAGCAGACGGGGTGGCTCAACATCCTCTCGACCCCTGCCATCTGCTTGGATGGCGCTCTCCGGTATGACCAGGAACTCTGCCGGAACCAAGCCAAAAAGGCTGGTGAGTTTCAGAAAACGGGCATAAAGCGAGGACTCGGCTTCGGCTTGTTGAAAAGCTTCCCGGTGGTGGAAATATGCGTGCGAGAAGATCCGGCTAAGCCTTCTTGCGAGGGAGGAAAAATGACGGTGCGAGGTCTGTGGAATAGAGAGCCTGATGAGGTAAGATGGATGAAGTTGAGTTTGATCAAGGGGGAAAAAGCGGGCGAAAACTTTACCGAGATGGAAACGCTCTTGGGGAATTTAATAAAGCGGTTGCACTATCCACAGTGTGGACGATATAATCGATGGCGCAACATTGCTAAAAGAGACACGTCATAAGAACATAAACCACTCCAAACAAGGACGAATTGTAAAACCTCCATGGCCTCATCGTTCCCGTGAGCAACGCACAAATATAGCCATTCACCGGCTTGCATCTGTGGGCAAGAACTTCGAGTGCATTCTTGCTGCAGTGCGGTGATGAGGGGGTGCGAGAGGTCCAGAGCAAGGCGACTGAAAAAAAGTGGGATCAACAAACAAGGTACGAAATGAAAGTGACCGAACGCACCGCAATTGCTCGTAAATCCAACATGCACGGTCGACGGATGGCTCGCCCTTGCGTTCGCCATCCTCTACCTTTTTTCCATCGCTTTCGGAAGCGTCTTGGCTAGGCTCATCGGTGTCCTTGTCCTTGTCCTTATGGGTAGTCTTTCCGGGTAATGAAACAATGGTATGGACATCGTGAACGTCGAGACGAATAAGAAGCGAGATGTACTCTTGCAGCTGGAAAGCGCTCTCCAAAGAAGACAAAGGGGGCACCGACTTGACTGGGTAGAAGGTCGACACCCGAGAACCACGATACGGTCGTTGGACAGCGACGGCGGCCATCGTCGAGTTGCGCTAACCCTCTTGGTTCGGCCGGCAGGCGACCACCGCCGGCGGAGTGCGAAAAAGCGGCACGTGGGTATGGCACAGCCACAATACCAAAGGGGGTAATGGATCGGGCCGCCGAAAATGGTGAGAAGATAAGCGAATATTTTAGTTTGGCATCATGCCGGTGCGTCAGATGGGAGAAAAACCAAGGCAGGGGATTTTTTTCCAGTTTGATGTTATCTCAGGTGGTGCCTTTGCTAGGGTGACAGGCTATATAGCCTACATCCTCCAACCTTCGTCATCTTTGTTTTGCTAACCCCTCGACTGCCAATCATGGCCGACCTCAGAGACGAGAAACTGTCCGTCGACGTCGAGAAGGATGCTGCCTCAAAGACCGAGTCCGGTGCAGCATCTGCACATAGCGGGGAGAACAAGTCCCCTCCGTGGCTAAGAGCCCTCCTCAGATGGGGTGTCGAGGAGAGAGGTCCGTCTCTCGTTCCATCCCACTCTCTGTCGCGCTCAGCCCGATCGCAGGTATTGTCCCAGTCCCTTATGAGCAGCGGACGGACAGGCAGTTCTACAAGATCTTCTTCGTCTGGTTCTCGATGAACTTCAACATCCTTTCGTGAGTTACTCTCCGCCCTTGATCACGGCGCTATTTCTAAGTTCCATTAGCTTCTCAACCGGAACGCTCGGACCAATCGTTTTCGGCTTGAGTCTCCGTGATACATGTCTCGTAATCTTATTCTTCAATCTCCTTGCTTGCGCTCTTCCCGCATACTTGTATGGCCGCCCTTCCTCCCAGATTATTTCATTCATCTAACATCTACCTAGTAACACATGGGGACCTCGAACCGGAATGCGGCAGATGGTCCATTCTCGTTACAGCTTTGGGCGAGTTTCGATCATCCACAGCATTTTCCTACACTGCTCATCGATTCGTGCAGATACTACGGTATCATGATACCCACTATTCTTAACTTAATCGGATTATGTGGTTTTAACATTCTCAACTCTATTCTCGGCGGTCAAGCCCTTGCTAGTGTGTCGAACAACAACATGAGCTGGACGTGAGTGTATGTCTGTTTCATGCTCTGCATCCTTGCTTACTATGTGGTCCATCAAGGGTCGGAATTGTCATCATCGCCTTGGTCGCGCTGGTGGTACGTATACTTACAGGCTAAACTACATCGCCCCATGGCCAGCGCGACTAACCGTAACCACCTAGATATCTTTCATGGGTTACAGAGTACTAAATTGGTACGAGCGCCTCTCATGGCCACCCGTCCTCCTTGCTTTCATCGTCGCTCTTGGTGTTGGAGGGAAGCATCTGTACAATGCGCCCTCGTTCTCGGGAGAACCTCCCACAGCGGCTAGTGTTCTTAGTTTTGCATCAGTTATCGCAGGTTTCGTGATCACGTTCGCTGCAATGGCCTCGGATTTTACCATGTATTATGAACCTACTGTTTCGAGGTATTACTTCTATTTGCCACCACGTGTTTTGGCTGACCCTTTACCCCGTGACCCAGTCACAAGATCTTCTTGTACTCATATCTCGGTTATGTTGTGCCTATTGTCCGTGGTTTTTTTCCATGTTCGTTGATCGCTAATTCTAAACTTATCTCAGATCGTGTTGGAGTGCCTTGGAGCGGCCGCAGTCATGGCTGCTCCCAACGTTCCTAGTTGGAATGATGGTTACGGCACGGCAGGCAACATCGGCGGCCTTTTGGAAGCCATGCTTAGTCCGGTTGGCGGTTTTGGCAAATTCCTTACAGTCATGCTGAGTCTCAGCGTTACCGCAAATATCGCGTGTACACTTTACTCTATTTGCTTCAACTTCCAAGTTTTGGTACCGTCCTTCAGCAAAGTTCCCCGATATGTTTTCTCCATCGTTGGCACCGCAATGTGAGTCCATCTTACTCAGTTTCTTGGTCATCTATCGCTGACTTCTATCCGAACTTCGTTAGCTCGCTACCACTATCCATCGTTGGCGCCCATCGATTCTATACAGCATTAACCAACTTCCTGAGTCTCATCGGGTACTGGGCAAGTGCATACGGTGCCATCTTAATCGTCGAACATTATTACTTCCGCAAAGGCGATTTCGGTTCCTACGACCACAGTGCTTGGAACGATCCAAAGCGTCTGCCATGGGGAGCGGCTGCTGTGGCCGCAGGGGTTCTCTCATTCGCTCTCGTTATTCCGTGTATGCAACAAGTATGGTTCGTGGGTCCCATCGGTGCCAAATCGGGCGACATCGGCTTTGAAGTGGCGTTCCCGTTGGCCGGAATCCTTTACCTCCCCCTCCGAAAACTTGAACTCAAATACCAAAAATGCCATTAGCTTGGGGCGGTTGGAAGGCTGGACGACACTTTGGAGCGCTGGTAGCCATTTTTTGTATGATCTACAATCGCCCTTGACACTACCAATCGCGCCCGTGATGTATTCGTTGTTGCCAGGTTCCAAAGTTTCCATGTGCTGTTCCAGGAATTACTTGTATAATGCGTACCCCTCGATCCTCTCCATCTTTCACTGTCTTGGATACCTGGATTAATCTTCGCACAATTCACGACCATACGACTCAGGACGAATGTATAATAACGTGAACAAGGAAACGTGGTCCTCTTCTTCCAAAGTTTTTCCCTCGGGGAGCGCACGGGTATTCAGCGAGACCATGGTTGTGGTACAGATCCTCGCGGGTATAATATTCATGTAGATCATCACTGCCAGAACGGCGAACTTGGAAACGGCAATGTGTTATCGTGGAGACAGGCACAGTGCCCTAGTTTTTGTTCGCGGAACCCACTGAAGTAAGGAGGCGCCATGTCAAATCTTTCGAGTGCGGTCTACATAGTTAATGGAATGGCCAAGCGAATATAGGAACATATTTCCGCAGTTCACGCATTATCGCCGTCGGATCAGATAGATGCCTGGCAGTCCAGTTTCAATGGTAACGTTCAGGGGCCAACTTACGTTGCGACCCTCGATGCCGCGAGACAGTGGCGGAGGCGTCAGGTGCAGAGCTCAAAAGAGCATACCAAACTAGATTCGCGGCGAGGACTGAGCGCCTACAAGTAATCAAGGCCCACAGTTATCACTTTTGGCAGTCCCTTTGACCTTGGTGACAGCAGCATCTACTCGCTCCAGGTTCACTTGCAGAGAAAGAACAGTCATCAGGGGTTCCCCTACGTATAGTGAGGTGAGTCGCCTGTCAGACAGCAGTTCGACCTTCCCATACCTTGCATAGCAATACATTGGTCGAGGAACCGTCGCAGGGGGTGGAGGAACGACCTTTCAACGTTTGCAATGCTATCTGGGTCACGAATTCCGGTCTTTAATCACCCATGAGCAAGTATGATCTAATACCAGAATGACGCGTACAGAATTCTTCCTATCCCTCAGCAGAAGCACATAATAGAACGAAAGGCAGTCAATTATCCGCAGCAGCTCAAGAGAACGCTCCAGATCTTCCCTAGTGTGACTGAGTGCAAGGAAATCCGGTGGACTTGTTTTGAACAGCACGGGGCCAAAGGCACGTAGCAACGTCGGTGATGCAAATGGATTCGATTCCGTGGAGTAATCCGGAGATGATAGTGCGTCCAGGGTGGCTTCTTTCAGAAGTCCTACTGCTGCGCTACGCATTTGCGGGAGCTCCTCGTCAGTGGTTAATCTTAGTAGAACATTGAGTCTGACGGTCTGGTGAACTTTCGATAGCACCATAGAAAGCAGGCGAAGATTTAGGTGGCGCATAAACGGATCGAGGTGAGTACTGGCTAAAGCTGAGAGAACGCTGCAAAGAGAGTCGGCAATATCTGGAGGGATTTCAGTAGCATCAGGCTGTGGACTTCGTTGCGACAACAACCTCAGCAAAAGGAAGAGGGTTTCGTCCGTGGCAACGTTTTTCCGCAAAGAATTCACGAGCAACGGATGAAGCTGAGTCAATTTTTTAACAGGCAAGGGAACAGCAGGCTCTGCATGCGCGAGGTATATCAAACCGCTGGTTGACCTTGGATCAGGTAGTTCCGGCAAGGTGCCCAGAATTGCCAGAACATCCTGGGAATGGAAATCAGTCGGAAATGATGGTGTGTAAGGGGGTACCGAGTACTTGGATTTCCACCATGACCCGTTGCCCATCTTGCCAACCTTTTTGGAGGGCCGATTTCACAACCAAGCGGGGAAACAACCTCTCAAATTCCCTAATAGAGAGGGAAGCTTGTATCGAGGATGCGCACGCTACAACGGTAGCATCAAGAAGATCACGGAGCAATTTCTGGAATAGTAAGAGGATAAGTTAATTGAATTATACTCCAACAATTCGGTGTCGTGCGAACGAACCTTCATTTGTCTCAGGTCATCTTCTGAGGCAGAAGCCGACGCCCACGGTTGGAGGGCTCTGACCAAACCAGCGGCCTCACGTATTAACAAACGACCCTCCTGTTTGGTAGCATCTTGAGCAGTGAATGGTATGAGGGTGCTGATATCCAGAACGATAGGGCCAGCAAGTTGAAAGGGAGTTCTCTTCCCGAACCTCAGTCGGGGAATCGCTGGTTACGTTGGGTCATCGACGAATTATGAAGACTCCGAAAGAGTAACAACCTGCCGTGCACAACAGAATTAAGCCAATGAGCCTTTGTACAGGCGCCGTAATAGATTTCCCCCGTGTCTCCTCATCGCCGTCATGATAATACCATCGCACTTCTTCTATGGCCTCTTGTACTACGACCATTATTTCCTTCGCACTGTTCCTTAGTCCGCAGATGCGAACCAGTTCTTTGGCATGGTCGTCACTGCAAGACAGCAGGACGGGAAGAACAGTCAATGGTTCCTGAAGGAAGCCAAGCCCGCATCAATGGGGGAGAAACCGGAGAAATCATATGAACTGGCCAGGTATTGAGTGCCCTGATACTTTGTAATCGCATCCACCAACTCTTGAAGCGTCACTTTCTCACTTTGTACTCCTGCGGCCGCAAGGGCAATGAGGTCAGAAATAGACCTGGAGAGTTCCTAACGCGAATAGCATCATTATAAGATCGCTTGCTGCAGACTGCTGACTATATGTACTTCATCATCAAGTCCTGGGGACAGGTGCAGGGCTGCGAGAAGTGATTCCCTATTCGATTCCATGTGCCAACAACGTGGGGGTAGGGGTCGAAGTGGTTGAACGACTCAGTCACACGCCCCCATGATAACCACCGTGTTCTGCCAGAAACTCCATCACACATCATGCCATTGTTACACCAAGTCTGGTACTGGAAGACCTGCCTAACTCCTGAAGGCAAGATGTATACAACATGGTATGTCTTGGTGTCATATACTTCTCTCTCCCTGGGTTTATTACTTACACGCTATATCGGCTACCGCGCCAGCAGTGCCAGCACATATCATCATCTGTCATCCAGGAACCAATAAAGCTCAGTGTGTGTGATCTACCGCCTTTCTAGGAGCCGGTCTCCTGGTCTAAAAAAAACGCTTGAACACATTGCATTGCGTATGGCGGCCAGCAGATACTGTCCGGCCGTGTTGTGTTGGCAGCTTTCTGCGACTTCAAGCATCACACTATTACTGTGATGAATTATCGAACGGTGGCGACGCTGCTCCGAATTAATTTTGAGCATTATTTCGCCAAGTGTCAAGCTTCAAAGCCATGCGCACCATCGTCTCATGACCCTTCCACAATTCGCGCCGAGTTCCCAATGTGCGTGTGAAGTCACCGGTGTGACGTGTCAAATTCCGGAGTCAGACTTCGTTCTCATGTTGTCAATCCAGACTCTCATCGATTGTTATGTAGCAATCTGCTCTTGGTTGGCCGAAGGGTGCGTGTCATGCAGCTCCCAACGATTGAATTCCGGTGGTGACCGCCGCCTACCTTATCATAGGCAGATTGCTGACTAGCCGGATGAGCGCTGCTATCTAGTGCCTCTTCGACAGTCCTCGCCGAGTTCCCCAACCTCGTGCGAAGCTATCAGTGTTACGTGTCAATTTCCGCGATCAGGTTTGTTCCAGAGTTCTCGTTCCGAACCCCCAATTTGCACTTGGCTGTCCGGAAGATGGTGACCCTCCTGCAATGCACCAAATAATGGTCAGACTATCACATCATTGAACCGTAGGTGTGGATACTGGCGTGGCAGTCCTAGCTTTATATATCTGAGCCTTGACTCACTCAGGTGTGTTCACGCTACGCAACAACTACTGTCTATTTTCTTCTGCCATGCATCCCTGCCTCCTCGCCACCGAAATCTTACTACATATTATCGGGTTCTTGGAGACTAGCGCCGAATACCAGTCGACTTGTCACAAGGGTGACATCGCAAGACTTGCTCGTACCTGTAGAGCTTTCATGGAGCCCGCACTCGACGTACTCTGGCGAACGCAATGTGCATTAGGACCGCTTGTGAAGTGCTTGCCTGATCACCTCTGGACGCAGGACGCATGTGGTGATATCGTAGGTTTTATTGTTATTACTACCCATCCCGAATTCTTGCTCATGAGTGCTAGAATTTAATTGGAAAACCCACAAGTAACGATTGGCTTAGCTTGAGAAGATATTCTTTCCGCATTCGGGTCTTTGAGCCTAGTTGGCCAAGCCATGTTCGGTTGCCTGGTGTTGGCGACAATACTCTGAGCGCTATATTTTCTCCAGGTGTATTCCATGCACTCTTTCCCTCTCTCCATACCCTAAACCTTGAATTCCTTGCCAACAAAATCGCCCCATCACTACTACATCACGTCCTCTCCCCCCGCCTGCTTCAATTACGCTTCAGGTTGCTTCGCCACCTCGAACCAGACGACCTTCATGAATTATTGGAATCTATCACGGATCGTGCACCTTCGCTTCGAGTGCTGAAAATCGATGCCCATGCTCACCTGCTATCGTTTGTTCTCCATTTAGAATTGGGATTTGGCCGAGTACCCCACCTACGCACGCTTTGCTTCCCCAGTACGCTGTGCGTGTCCCCAAGCAGCCTACTCCAACCCCGGCAGATGCAGTACTTGCGAGTTCTGATTCTCACCCTGACCACTGACCCCGTCCCCGCCTTGCGTCATTCTAGTCAGGCAGTGTTCCCATCACTACAATGCATGAAAATTACCGCCCACACTCTAGATCAGTGCTCCGAGCTGCTCCGCATCACAACCTCCTCCCAACTTGGAGAAGTTTCAATGTTTTATTCCTCACAGGCTTCCGAGGCCGTCATGCACACCTTCCTGCAGGAGGTCGAGAAAGCTCACGGCCGTTCGGGGGGCCTGCATACCCTCGTCTTACAGCACCTCTTCACCACCAGTGGTCCCCCCCTTAAACCTTTCGTGTACTCGCCGTCAACGTTGACGCCTCTCCTTGCTTGTCACCGCCTCCGTGTTCTCGACATCAGGGATATTGGTGATCTCGCCATCGATGACGCCTTCACTGCAAACGCAGCTATCGCCTGGCCACGTCTTGAGGAACTGCGACTGCGCGGTCTCCCATGGATTGGTTCGCACCGTACGACGGTTGCGAGTCTTCGAGAACTCATTCGAGGTTGCTCACGGCTCGCTAGGCTCAGCATGGCAATCAATGCTAGGGCATTACCGGAGAAGAACTCGGCATGGCGGTCGTCACCCCTCGAAGAGCTCAATATCTCTGATTCCAATATGGAAGACCCGGAGATTGTTGAACGATATCTCAAAACGGTCTTGCCTAATTTGAAGAGGTTGATAGCCCTGGAGAATTTGCAGTGTTGGAGAGCAGTATTACGAATGGAGGGCGTCGTTTGGGATGAATGACATGACAAAACTCATTTCGTGCTGGCCACGAACCGTATCGTTTAGGAAAGGCGATGATTTCGACGTCTTATTTATGGTGATTTGCCACATAAAGCAACTATTCCCGGTCATGGCTCCACAGGCGAATACATTGTGCTGCGACTCATGACACGGCGAACCGTGGTGGTTGCCTCTTCGGCGTTGAATATTGTAGGTGGACCTGTCAGGCACGTTCCTCCGTTAGTTTGATTTATATGGACCGCAGATACATATAGTTAATAGTCTCAAGCTTAGTGTGTGAGCTGGCGCTTGGAAGTTCGCTGCAGCAGCCAGTAGAAGCAATGAAGCAGATCCACGTAGGGAGCGGTTTTCCATTCTTGTAGGTATCCCTGGAGGGGCATGGTGTATGAATATAATGTAGTAGTTCATTTGCGCTGAGTAGTAAGTTGAGAGTATGATGGTGAAATCGAATGCACTAGTATGTGGGGTACCCGATAGTAGTAGATTAGACTCGTCTTGCTACCCATACCAACCCTAGATGAACGAGCGAGAGGATAAATGATGTTTGAAGTCGTTCTGAAAACGGATCTGCCAGCGCAACCAATACCGATACCGTCAACAATCCGGGCCGTACATGGAACGCGTCCCAAAAAGCAACGATGGAAACTGCCTAAATGGTACGACTGGTCAACGCAGGTTAAATGTGGTTGTAAAAAGAGCACCTTAGAGGCGAGGATGAATGATTTAATTGCTCTTATCCAGGCGCCCCTGGTTATGTGTGGCCGACGGGCCTGAATCACATCCGTGAGGATGTGCCATGAATATAGGGCTCTAGCGCTACCCAGAAACGCATGAGGATTTAATTGTAAAAGAGGTGCCTTTTCATCTGAATGAAGGGAGGCGTCCGTAATTATAGTGTCTTCACTGTTATTTTGTCCGCTGGTTGCCAGCGCAGGTACCAAAGCCACGGGTCTTTCGAAGGAAGTCTCCGCGTAAGCTTCGTCTGTTGGTTTTCGGAGGGGTACCAGAGACGTCCCCGATGCGTCCGGCGCAGGAGCAACGGGATCGAACTAGAGCACAATTAGTAAGGTCAAAAGAAGCGCGACACTCGTGCGCACTCTTCCCTCTCTTATAGCGCTCGCAATCCTTTCGCAAGATGGCCTGCTAGATGGAGTGATACTAAGGAGGGTCTCCAGTAAAATAAGGAACGCTCGGGAAAGGCGTCGAGACTCAAAGGCGGCGGACAAAGACGGTGTTGACCGAAATCTGTCGTGAATCGTCAGTACATCCATACTCAGGATATTCTATAAATTATCCACCCCGAGTAGCCCAGTATCTCTTTTTCCAATTTGTTCATTACATCCGTATCACCTTCCTCGCTCCCCTCTCCCTCCGTGGCGTACCGATAAGGCAACCGGAAGAAAAGCATTTTATGAAGGATCATTCCTAAAGACCACATGTCGGATTTGGAGTCGACGTCCTTCAAGAGCCCAGTTTGGGGCGAGGGTAATGATTCCGGAGAGGCGTATTCCAATCTTTGGTGGATGATCATGCGATACCACGTGAACACTCAATTTGGATTACTTACGTTCCAGTATTCCCTGAACGTGACCCAGAAGACTGGAGCATGTCACGAGAAGTACCAAAGTCAGAGAGCATGGCACGGGGACTGCAGTGTCGGCGGAAGTCAGCGTGCACTTATACGGAGGCATGATGACTCACATGAGCTTCCCTTCATCATGGGTCAATAAGACGTTCCCTGGCTTTAAATCGAGGTGCAATATCGATCTACTATGCTAAACTCGCGAGTTTTAGTTGGTTGTAGTCAAGGACAACCTTGACGAACCAGGAAGGAGAGACCCTCGACGACGTCCGAAAACAAGCTCCGCACTTCTTCCGCACTCAGAAGGTGAACGGCCTTCCAGGACGATTTCCCAGTATTTCTAGATTCCGTTTTTTCTTCCATTTTGCGACGGAGACGTTCGCGTTCCTCCGGCGGAGCACGTTGCATTGCACGGAACTGTCGTATACGCGCAGATGGGGAATCCGGTGGCGACGAGGATGAGGATAATTGCAAGTGAGGCAGTCTAGAGGGCCGCCCAAGCCGCACGTCAATGAAATCATCCAAACTGATAGTGGTCGACGTTAAGAAGTACAGATGCCATGGTTACTCATATCTACATACCTACCGCCCTCTGCCCATTGCATGAGCACGCTGGAGTGGCTCATCAACATCGGCGTCGCCCAAAATGAAGTGGCGCACTTAACTGTAGTGTTGGAATTTTCGGGCCAAAGGAGGAAAACTGAGAAGATTCAAGCCACGCATGATGGTAAGTGATAATATTCCGGTGGCGAAGAGTTTCCAGAAGGCGGATCTTTGCGACTCGTTTTTAAGTAATACCCCCGGGCCACGCAGTTTGTTCACAAACCTCGCGCAAGATACTGAGGAGATATGAATGAGACTCCCCCACTGCGATTTTCTTGACAGCGAACCGTCCTATGTGTATGAAAAGATCGGATGAGCGTCATGAAAGAGCTACGCCAATACCCACCCAGTGGGTTTCCATCGAGAACGTGCTGCAGCACAATCAGTAAGATGAGGTGAATCTCAGAGATCACCTGCTAACCTGACAAAGGTACACGCTTCCATAGGCACCCATACCCAAGCGGTACTCTTCTTGAAAGAACTTTCTAAAGTATCCTTCGGCCATAGCCTCTGTAGGGAATACAGGCTGAGAAGTTCCACTTTCCAAAGGTGGCGGGGATGTGGTCCTAGTGTTTTCTCTTGACACGGCCAACAGCTTGAAGTAGTTTGACGGCCTCGAATAAGATCCCTCACGGATGTGGATATCCTCTTCTAGTCCGAACCCTGGCGGAAGAGGACGACGACAGTACGGGCAGGGGAAACGGTGCGTTGCATTGGAATGTATCGTCAGCGCATGCGAGGTTGGGTTGTACAGTACGACTTGGTTCGAAGCCTGGAACACAGGCTGCCATTCGAGCTCGACGGGTGCAAGTGCGACAAGAGCCTGGTTCGGGGACGGTGGCTGACTAGGACTTTCGTCAAACATTGCGCAAGTGGGAGTGGTGGCCGGAAGTCTGGTGCTTGGGTGGCTTTCACTATCAAAAAAACCTCACTGAGTTGTAAGTAACACTTGTTACGTCCGAGTGCGGTGGTGTGCAATACGTGACACGTCGAACCACGTTCCGGGGCGGACTTTTACTGATCCTGCCACGAAAGCAGTGCGATACGCGCCTCCCAGATAGTAAATGGGTCAACGAAGAGCTGAAGTCCCGTTCTCGAGTGGTTGACCTGACGATGTGGAGGACGATGGCGTCAGTCGCTCGGGTGCGTTGTCCCAGATAGGAAATCAATCAAAGCCAGGGAATGCCCGCCATTTTCGGTTCGAAGACAGTTGTTTGCGTCGAATTTGCACTTTGCTCACGCTCTTCGATTTTCCCTGCCCGTTCTTTCTTTTTAAATCCCTCTCTTTCACTGGTGGGCCATTGGCGATGGAAGGCAGTTTCCCAGAGATGCTGGAAAAACGCCAGAATAATGGCAATGGCAATGGAGGAGGGCAACAGCAGACATCGTCTCAGACGGGAACGGCATCTCAGCAGAGCCAGACGGCCACGCAGACTGGCACCCAGACACAGTCGAATTCGACCTCCATCACGAATGCCATGCCTACGATACCCCAAAGTGCGCCAGCTGGCATACTTACCGTTACCCAACCACCTCAGCAATCAACTTCGTACTTCAAAATTGCACCCAGTCAGTATATCACCTTTGGTTGGAACTTCAGCTACATCATAGCAACACCAACACATCTGACCGTGTCTGCCGTGTGCGAAAACGGAAACACTTACCCCGTTGGTCCGACCAACGGCATAATACCCGGCACTGCTACCAGCGTCGTATGGGATCCATACTCCTACCAGACAGCGAATCCCAACCTCCCGCTGGCTCAGGCAGAGTATAACTTGAGGATATGGGGCGACCAGGGACCGGACGCTCCTCGCGCTCCTGGGTACTTGACTCCGAACAGCGGGCTGACGTTCGCACTATACACCCCTCAGCCTTACACACCGATTAGTAGCGGTAGGTCCCATCTTGTGCACGATATCGCATTTATTCAATTTTCGAAGGTTGGCAATGCGCGGGGTGCTCTGGTGCACTATCACAATATATTTCGCACCCCGCCTTTGCCGGTATCGTTGCAACCTTGCTGGTCATGTTCTTGTCGGGCTCAGCCCTCCTGCGGCGCTTATGAGCTACGGCATATCCTCCTCGATCCGGGTCATTGGCGCGTTGGCCGTCTTCGTACATTAATGTCTCCCCTTATTATGGACACCGTGGACTCTTCGATATCCGAATTTCACGTATCGTTTGTTAGTATTGGGTTCGTCGTTATCTTGATCACTGTTTACATACCACTGCACCTACCTTTTGCAGTTGCACATAGAATAATTACACGCCATCGTTGCATTGAGGAATCTGACAGCTTGGCAGACTTGGAAGGTCCTATATGAAAGTCAATCAGTGCTGTAAGCCTGTGCATGCAACTATGTCCGGTGATCGTAAGAACCGAGGAGCACGGCACACATGGGAAAAGGCAACTTTCTGGTCATTCGTCGGTGGGTCGTGGTATCAGTCCATCAGAGGCGGCCACGAGCAGAAGGTGGTCAAGTTGTACTGCCTTGCATGCAAACAACCATTCGCCGGAGCGTGAATGAAAGCCGAAACTAGGTGTCACATGCTGCGCTTCGATCGGGGAGAACACCTTCATCAAATCAAAACGGTAGGTTGTGGAGGCTAGATGACATCGGACATACACCCAAGGTACTCCTGTTGAAGTTCCGCGATGAAAGGAAACCTACGTTCAGCAAAGTTTCGATCAGGTAGTTTGTCGTGAAGGAAGTGCATGTTGCGATCGGCTCCCTGTTTCGTGTTGGTCCAGTCTGAGGGCACCTCGAGCACAGCGGACGGTCACAGGCGTCAGTCGAGCATGCTATGTATATGTATATTGGGATACGTACACTTGTTAAGTGGGGCACCGGGGCCAATAACGTAGTACATAGTCAAATTTCCGGCACCTGCAAACGACGTTGATATAGATATGACGGGCAAAGCGGCAGGTCTGGGAGGACCTTTAACAACTACTAGGGTGAGTAGTATCCAGTAAGCTGTGATTTGGATTTACCTATAATATTTCACGGTTTACCTCAACCTGCAACTCTCCATACGCAACAAGATGCGAATGAGTGCGAGAGCTGACCCCAATGACGCGGAGGGGTGCAACCTCAGAATGTCCGAAACAGCATGACCCTCTTTATCGAGGACTGGAGTCTAGGCTGCTTTGCTGGCGTAGCAAGCACGCCGCTGGCAATTTTCTGCTTTACAAGGCAAGCACTGCAACTTGCTGGCGGGGGCAGTTCCACTGCACGATCACACCGGTACTTGACGACTTCGATCACTGCAAGGCAGAGACCGGCCATCTAGTAGCGGTGTCCTCGGAGGTGGCAATAATAACGTGCGTTCTCATTCGATGACCCCGATATCAGAGGACATCTTTCTTCTCAGAGGCATAAAAATGCTTCCTACGACAACTCCGTGCCATCCAAGGTAATCATACACTGTCTCCGTCGTCTGGCTTCCACTGCCCTTATCAACGTCGTCCCTTCTCCGCCAGTGGTTCTCAGGTAAGGGGTCAATACGTCACCTTCAGACTGAAGTCAATCCCATCATCACTGACAACCTGTTAGGCGATCGCCAAAGCAACTCACATCTGACGTCGCAGAGCCAGGGACGACAAACTATCCCAGCACTGAAAGCCAATAGAGCGAGGGTCAACAAATCGTCACCCAGAACGCCACGCGACTGCTACTCTTAGCTTCTTATCGGATAACAGTGTGCTGAGGAGTGTGTTTCTCCAAAGCGCCTGTGTCCCCGTTCCTTTACCCGCCATCTGGCCACAACTACCACTGTAGACTGGTGCATTAACCTGCACGATATCCTACCTTCAGTGTACCCCCGAACGATGCAACGTAATGCGGGAAACCGGCCTCCCCGTCCTGCATCGAGCCTTGGCCGGCTAACCACTGTTAGGAGGGGCCAGAGTCCTGTCGACATGAGTATCCATGGTCCAGAGATCGAACCAGGGCCAATGGTTCAGGGCTCATCCTCTTCACCCCATAAACTTCGACGTGTTTCATCCTTTGACTCGAGTGCTACAGCCTCCAAGTCCAGGTCTTCTGCGGCAGAGTCTCCATCTACGGTTTCATCCCCTTCGTGTACTAAGATACGCTGTTGCCCGAGGACCGCTTCCGGGGCAAAGCCGGAATCCACTCCGCCTAGGTCGCCCACCAGTACCGAAAGCAGCCGAGCGTCCTCCGTGGCTTCCAGCATCAAATCGAGGATAATTTTAGAGCCAGTCTCCCTATTCCCAATTAGCGAAACATTCCTTCCCAGTACAAAACCGCTTCCTTCACGAAAATTGCACAAGCGTACACCTTCTGTTCTCGTTGAAGCATCCGCTGCGCCGCGCCCCAGTTCAGCGGGTGCATCATCCCCGAAAGGGGAATGTCCGAAACCTGTAATTTCTACACCCACTCACCCATCACATGCTCGTCGCATACACTCCAGCACGAGCATTCGTCCGCATACCGTTTGTGACGCATCCGAGATAACACTGCAGATGCCAAACAACGAGGAAAACCTTGATTCGCAAGAGTTACCTTCTCCTGTGTCTTCGACCAGAAATGATAGTGGCATTACCGCCGCCTGCGGATCCTCCTCATCTCATTCTGACAAGTCGGATGGGACGTGGGTCCCTCCAGACAGTTGGTTAGGCCCAACGACCCGCGATTGCGAGAAGCCTAAGGAGCGTCCGAAGGACAGCCACCGAACTAAGACGCATAAGCTGTTCTCTCGGTTCATTCGGGTGTCACCGTCATCCTGGAATTTGTCATTCTTGACGCACGTAACCGAGTGCGATACACTAGATAGGCATCCGGTGAAAGAGGGATTTCCCGAAGAACAAGAGGTGATTGTGATGGTGGAAGGGAAGGATGGAATGTCTACACAAGCCGTGTATGAGGTTATCCCCCGGTTAAGAGCACTGAAGAGTTCGAGAAGGTAAAGATCCCGTGCGTCGCACACGATATACTCTCAGCAAGCGTCGCGTGCATCATAGACAATTACACTCATTTCAAGTCCGTTTATTGGCACACATATGGCTCCTCCTGTTATGCTACGTTACAAATCTATCCCTAATCATTACGCTTCTCTCGGTGTTTAGTTAACGGCTACGGAATACTATTCAGGGCATGCACCTCTGCCAATGTCGAGCTGTTGATAGATCTAAGCACTTCGAGATTGTTCCCAGTGGGGCGTTGAACCGCAATCTCGTCTCGCAGAACAGTACGTGCCACCATCAACCTGCCAACTGATCGCCGCGTGACTTGCAAAAGAAATCACCTCATAGATCGTAGTATTTTACCATACGCATGTGGGTTCTATGATAAGATCTATGCAAGTGATTTGAGGCTCACAGGGAGTCTTCACGGAGCCTGGCTTACTAATAGGGAGTGACGGTGTCTTTCAAACAGCTATCTTTCTTGATCATCTTCTTGGACGTGGTAGCGGTTCTCAACTTCTTTTGACCGGAAGATACTACACGTCTGATCTATTTTTCATGGGAACCACTCTAGATCCAGGATCACAATCACAGGGAGATGGTGGTGCGCGCATGCTAACGTTCCATCTGCGGAAGTCCTGGTCGAGATTTGGACCACGGCTTGGCAGGATCGCTTTACTAGAAGTACCACGGGAGGAATATACAGCTGGTATATCGATTGATGAAACATCTTCCGTCACTTTCGATACCCCAAATATTCTCGTCGGGACCTCACGTGGAGTCGTTCCCCATCTCTCACGCGACCATTGCAGTTCCGCGGACGCAATCAGATGGATCAATGTCCCGTTCGAGTCGTTGTAAGTGTCGTGTCATTCCTGTAGGAAGTATGTTTTGTTTGTTCATACGACTATCGCGGAACCCCCATCATCGATGCATATGAACTGGTGCGTATACTAGTATGGAACAAACTCCTCCAATACCGATGCTGCAAACGGGACCAGATCCGCTTCGCACTTTCTTGGGCTTCGACAAACGGAAACATATCGTGTCTCTTTGCCTCCGTGATCCGATGGATACCCGTGAGATGCCCCCGAATGGCAACACATACGTATCTGCATTATGCGTGCGGGGTGTGAGAAAGGTTAGCACAGTATTTACCCTTCTGGTCACATCCGCATATCGTAGTCAACTTACCAAAGTCAATAGGTAACGCTCTCTGAATGGAGGGAATATGCGTACAAGTTGAAACCAGACATCGTGTTTGCGCTCAGCGATACGCCGTTCACAGCCCCCCCATATTCGCAGAAACGTGTGACAAAGAGCATAGAACGTAGCGTTTCTTGGCTTGCGGACATGCTCCGGCCACTAAAGTCCTCGGTCCCATCCTGCTCTCCGTCAGTATCGGGGCGACTCTCTCAGCATCCTCTGAATGTGTTTGTCAATATGGCAGGGGGAACTTCGATCCCGGCTCGTGAAGTATTCGCACATAGCCTCGCCGAAGAACTTCACGGTCCTGATCTCGAAGCTGTTAGGCCCATCAAACGATTAGATGACGGCGTCGTAGGTTACTCGTTCCACCTTGCGACACTGCGAGGCTCGGTTCCCAAGCCCCTAGGTCCGCACCGCCGAAACCAACCGAACGACGTGTTCCAGCTGGAGTCACCCAATATGCTACAAGATACAGGGAAGCTAATAGAAGTTCCAACGCCAGGGCACGGCGAAGTCCCCACCTCATCTCCGCTGCCATCCAGCTTTGCGGAGTCTCCCGTGCCCTCCGACACTGCGTCCCTGCTCCAGGCCTCTCTTAGACAACTCCCAGAAGGAAAGCCACGGCTGGTGACCGGCGTACGGTCTCCACATGAGATACTTAAACTCATACGAGATGTCGGTGTGGATATTTTTGAAGCAGATCTGGCGATCGCAGCTGCCAATGTCGGTGTTGCGCTGGATTTCGTGTTTCCTTTGCCTCCTGATCACGGGCCTTTGGAAGAATGTAAGAAAAAAGACGTGGGGCATAACTTATACGATCATGTCTATGCACGTCAGTATGGAAGATTATCAGATTGTTTGGCTGGGGCGGCGGAGTCTCAGTCTCAGTTTCCAACATCACTTCCGATATGTCCGTGCATCGCCTGCTCGCCGCGTTCCCCCGCTTCACATGTCTATCATAGCAAGGTCGATGTGCAATCGTATGAGGAGACGGATCGGAATGGGAAGGTTATGTACGGTCCACCACGGAGCCGGGGATATTTGCATCATTTGTTGCATACACATGAGATGTCTGCACACACGATGCTAGTGGCCCACAACCTTGCAGTATTGGACCGGTTTCTTTCTGGAGTGCGGGATCTTTTTTTGGGTGGGGATGGGGATGACACTGGTGAGGGTGAGGGTAAGATCACTCGTTTTGCAGTGGAGGTGAATAGGTTCGAGAGCGTGTATGATGAAAGCATGGAGGTGTTGCGTATGGCTAGGAAGTGCTGGCACAAGGTTGATCTAGCCAGAGGAAAGGGAAGATTGGGGAGGGAGAAGGAGAAACAGGCACTAATTGAGGCCAGAGGTGTTAGTGGTGGGTAGTACTGAAGGAAACTAGTTCATACTCAGGGGTTATCATACTGTAAATGGGAAATGGAGTCCAGGACCACACTTGGTGCTGACATGTTGCAAACTTGCAAACTGTTCAATGTCATAGGGAGTGGTGATGGGCTCTTCAGTTGGGGGACCTTTGAGTGTTTGTCATCAATTCTCAATCATACATGGAGAACACCATGCTGGAGAGATGGTAAGTGGCTTGGGTGAGCTGACATCATTTTTTATCCAGCTAGCATGTGTGGGCAGAGCAGTAGGACCACTATGCAACTCTTTCACATCAGCAAAATCCTCTGTCACTGTATGGCACTGCATGGTTACTGATGGCCTGCTACAGCACCCACAGCACTACAGGTAGCAGATCTCCCTCTGTACAGCACTACCACAGTTCCATACAGTTCTGTACACTACAACCCCATAGTACTAGGCCAGTCTCACCACTGTACAGGCATGTACAGGCTTTAAACTCCATAGAAAACTGGACTACATGGTGTTGGGGAATGAATCACCCCTGTTTAATACAGACTTAATATTTGCTGATTATGTAAGTGCTTAGAGCACATGTAGTACTACAGTTTCCACACTGTTCCCTCAGTAGTTGAGTCACTACTGAGGCTGCCTACCACCCTTTTCTACAGGTTATGAGCCCTGCATAGCACAGAAGAAAATTTTCATTAAAGGCAACTCACATGCAGTTGATGTTGACAACATAGCTGACTATAGGGAGATGGTAAAGAAGATATCTGAATATGAAGGTGAGCTGTCTGTAGTGAAGCTCTTCATGGACATGGAACAGGTCAAAAGGTTACCTCAAACCTTCAAGTCCAAAGGTTCCAGGAGCTCTGAGGATGATGAGTCAGAGTCCACCTCTGACAGCACTAAGGTATGTACTTATTCTGAGCTCACTGAGCAAAGCTAAAGTATATGATTCAGTCTAGAAAAGCTGACCTTGATAGTTGCCTTGCAAGGTGGCCTTGAAACTTCACAGAGCATACAAGGATGAGAATGGTGAAGGGCTCATGTACATTGGCCCCCAGGGGCCAATCCCTCTGATGCCTGCCATGGTCTGTGATTGGTGCCTAGTGCTGGTAAGATTTCAAGACATCTCTACATGCAGAGTGATAATTGTGTCGCTAGGAAGATGGACAGGCAACCATCACCACTCCACCAAATATTGAGTTGTTCAACTTAGCCAACAAAGTGCAATTCCTCCACCCTGCATGAAAGGCTGCTGCACAGCCAGTAACCCCTGCCACAACAGATCTCAACTCTTTGACATTGGCCATTCTCTTATGGGCTCTCACCCAGCTTGACACTAGTCTACTTCAGTCACTGGCTTCCCCTGCTTCCACCTTGCCCACATTTGCCTCACTGTTAGAAACATTTTCCCTGAGTTGTGCCAAGCTGGGGTTCATAGCTCCAGTATGTCCAGAAGGGACTGTCATGCTGGGACTGTGAGCTGGGATTGGGAGGCACATGCCCCATGGGGGTTGAGGGGTCAGGCTTGGAGGGGTCCACTACCCAATTGGCCTCAGCTTGTGTGCTGTGCCCTTGGATGAGCCCAGGTGTGGTTGGAGGCTGACTGAGGGGGCAGAGTCTGAGCTCCAGGACTGGGGGTCAGACTCAGACCTAAGTCTTGGCTTACTGGAGACTTAGTCAACCTTTGACTACTTAGGTGTCAAGTCAATTATCTGACTGAGGTTACAGTACAGATCTAACTAAGTATTTACATATACTACAAGTCCAGAGGGAGAGCTACTGGAGTTCTGGCAGTCTTGGTAACAATGAAAAGGCTATGTATGAGTGTTAGTAAGTGAGTGACTAGTGGAAAGTCTGGAGACTGGTCTACTGGTGGCAGACACAGGTCTGACAAATACAAAGTACTACTAAGACTTTAAGGAACAAGGTGTTACTAGTCTAGTCTAAACAGGGAACAAAGGTTTGGACCAGAAGATCTGAAGCTGGATACTGGTCCAGGGTTCACATGCACTACTACCAGAAGATAGCTATGTATCTACTGGGGGAGTGCCTACCAGTAGTATCAGGGTGTAACCTAAAAACATGGATATGACACTCACTCACTCCACAGACTCCCATTTGGCATCAAGTGCACAGTACATCACCACCCCTGATCCTGTCTCCAAGTCAAGTAGTGTGCTATCTGCAGTACACTGAGACTAACCTTGGTGTGTGCCAGGCACTGTCATACCAATCAGCCTTTGAACTGCGTGGGATTGGACCAGACATCCTCCCCAATGTTGATGACAAATTTTTAGCAGGACTTGGCTTGTCAGCAGGTGATGTGATTTTCCTGAAGAGGGGTGGTATTGCATGGTGGAATGGTCCCAATGCAAAGTGAAAGTGGGGTGATGCCTTAGTCTCTGAGCCATCTTCCAAGTGATTTCATCCCTCAGAAACTGGAAGACCACATACATAGAGTATCTTACAAGAAGTGGTTCCATGAAGGTGGTGGCAATTGTTTCACTGGACCCCCCATGCAAAAGGATGATAATGATGACAGTTCCCCCTTGGAGTGAGATTATGACCTTTTCTATTTTTGTGAGATGCTCAGGCAATGGTTTCCTGTGCCATGTGGCTATATCATAGATAGCAGTGGGGAGGATATCACAAACAAAGCATAGCTACATTTACAATCTCACCACTGGTCATATCATAGCTGTATCATGTGCATGCACACTCACACACCTTCATCTCATTTTCAGGTAGTGCAATGCAAGAGCCCAAGTTGATTGACAGGTATGGATACATGACAGTGACAACTAAGATTTTATACTATGTATCCAGAGGCCTTGAAAAATCCCTCTGCTTTGTCTGGTGTAATACTCTGGCATGCATGGACAATTGACATCAGTGACAAGTCATGTGGGTGGTGGCAGAAGTATGATTTGATGGAGGAAAACACTTGTTCAATTGGGTTATAGTCAGGGGAATACAGGGGGTGATATATGAGCTTTGCATACTACAAACATCAGTAGTAACATTGGTCAAATGTTCATGGAGAACTTACAGTGATCATCTTCAACCAAACAGCATGTGTCTTCACTATGGTGGATATGGCAATTGTCCATTATGAGAACACTGTGGGGGCTGGGGTAAGGGTTGGTAAGAGGCATCTTTATCCAACATAGCTATTAATGAAACCAATAAAAAAATATCATGAACATACCACCTGTTCCTTGAGGAACTTCAGAAATTGCTCTGTGTCAACAGGACCCTGCACAATGTCATATGCAATAATGCCATTGAGCATGATGGCAGGAATGATTGAGTAGCACATTCCTTGGATAAATGGCCTCTGAGTGCTGTGTCTATAGCCCCTCCCTGAGTGCCCATATCTCCTCAATACTGTTTGCCCATCCCTTACAGCCTCATTGATGAACATCAACATGTTCACATCTGGGACTTCTTCCATGATCTTGTTCATATATGGCACTCTTGAGAGTTTGTTCCATTCAATTGCATGAGCAGAGATGGTCTTGTGAGTTATGCCTAGTTGCTGGATAGCACTGGAAAGAGTCAGAAGGGAGGCATGAATGTTGCATTTGAGCTTGAGCTCATCCTGCAATTCATCAAGGTAAATTGAAGGATGGCGATGGGTAATAGTGGAAACAAAAAAAAGATCATGAGAGCTGAGGATATGAGGATGGCCCACCAAACATGAGTAGGTATGGGGGTTGGACACACTGCCAGTTTGCCAATAACAGTTGAGAACTCTGTAGACCATAGTTTTTTTTTATTACCCAAGAAATGACAGATATCCTTGATGAAATAGCCCTCCTGATAGAGGGCTGGGATGTGAGCCTTCAGATCATCTGAGGTGCCTCATCATGGCATGAAGAGAATGGGTGGTTGATTATTCCTGGGAAGCTAATTGTGCATTCAACAATGGCTGATTAGCTGGTTAGAACTTGTGGTTACTAGTATTGCTTTCAACTAGGGCTACTTCTGGGGTCCTCACCAGCAATCCCCATGATGTGATTTTTGATTTTTGGGCTTTCCCTGAACAAATGAAAACACCTGTAAATCTACCACCCATGCACCACCTCAGAAGCCATCAGCAGTATCTCTACTTTAACTTCACCATGGCCAAGTACACTAGCCCAATGAAGAAAGTGCAGATCTGTCAAGACAAGGCAGCTGGCCTGTCTGACAGTGATGTTTCCAAAAAGTTCAGAATTCATCATACTACAGTCCAATGCATTGTCAAATGTTATGCTAAATCTGAAGACTACTATGCCAACAAGCCAAAACCAGGTCACTTATGCCTTTTTACCTCTAATGACACTTGTCATGCGGTCCAAGTTCTTGGGGAAGGGAAGGCTCATGACACTGCAGACCTGCAGAGGAAGTTTTTCCCAGAAATAAATGCTGAGACAATCCAAGTAAGGCTACAGGCATGTGGTCTAAAGGGCTATGTATGCTGTCCAAAGCCTTTTTTGTCTGAGGCTCACAGGAAATAGCAGCTTGAGTGGGCAAAGGCTCATGCTGACTGTACGGCAGAGAACTGGCAAGCTGTCATCTTTTCTGACAAGTCAAAATTCAATCATTTTGGCTCAGATGGGTGGGAATGGGGCTGGAGGAGGCCTGGGGAAGGTTTCAACACATAGTACATGAAGAAGGTTGTGAAACATGGTGGTGGCAGTCTCATGGTGGGGGGCTGTGTCACAGCCACTGGGCTTGGTTGGATATGCCACACTGAAGGTAACATGGACACAAAGCTATATGTGAACATCATTCAGGATGACCTTCTAGGGACCCTTAGCAACCTCTAAATCAAGAAGAAACATATTTATTTTCAACAGGACAACAATTCAAAACACATTCCAAAGCTCACCTTGGAGTAGTTCAAGAATCAGAAACTTGTTTTACTTGACTGGCCCACACAAAGCCCAGATATGAATATTATTGAACATATTTGGGACTGTTTGGAACATTATGTGCATACTTGAATGAAGCTACCATTGAACATCACTCAGTTATGGGAGGCTTTGGTTGAGGAGTGGGAAGGCATCAAGGACAACTACATTGTGAAGCTATATAACAGTATGCCAGAATGTGTCCAGGCTCTCATTGAAGCTAAAGAGCTATACTACTGTAAATATTAAAAAGCTCATTTTCATATCTTGAATGCCTCACTCATGGCATCCATTTTTCTTGAGCACATACCAGCATCCAAATATTAATTGCACACCACTTTTTCTTCCTAATTACTTTGTGTAGTCAAGCTGTCATTCAGTTTGTCTATCCTTTTCATACCACACTCATGTCCAGTACCTTAGCTATCTAGTGAGCTATTAGTCATGGTCATTGGTCCAGTTATTGACAAGGAGGATGACAATTGGTCTGATTATAAATCCTGTGCATTACCTTTTTGAGATACTGTACACATCAAGTAAAAAATAAGCAGTGCTAAGTAATTGTTAAGCAGAAGGATCTACTTATCCACTGCTTGGCAACCCGGACAGATAAGTAGGTAAGTGACTGAAGTGACTGACAAGCAGCATGAAGGAAACACATGATTTGCTGATGTGGGGACACCAACAGCATTGGCAATCTTGGGCCCTGGGGACACATGGCTGACACTCTGTTGTGCCACTGGTTGTGAGAAGTGCCAAATAATGGTGCAGCAACCAATGTCAGTGGTATGACAGTACCTTGGTGCATTACCAGTTACTTTGAGCACCCTTGGCATGATCACACATATTCCCAAAGAATGGAAATATATGATGCATGTTTGCAAGGTAGCAAAAAGTTAGGGAATACAGTGGTACAGTAGCTCTATATATACTACCAGCTGTATGGGCATGATGCCCAAGCAAAAATGGGTCCATGGCCCATAACTAAATGGGCATGTAACTTGTATAGTAAGACAGGCATCAAGCATAACCAAGTATAGTAAATGGAGAGGAGACACAAGGCATGTACAGATCAAACAGCCAATGAGAGTGAGTGCATGAAGTGGGCTCATGTCAGAAAGGTAACTATGCACAGCAGGGGCGCAGCTATAGTACAATGAGCCACAGACACAAGAATGAGTCAGAGAAGAAAGTGGGACACAAACACAGAAACAAGGTGAGACCCCATTGAGGGTCTGAGGCATATCTTGATAAGGTGTTGGGGTTGCACCCAATGGAAAGAAGATGACAGGTGACTGATCAGAGATCAATCACCACAGATAGAGTCCGGTGGGCCAGTTACAGAGTATTATCCAGCAGCTGATGAGAAAAGCAATGACCATACAGCTGATGATGACGAAGATGGTGGGACTGAAAGCATGTACCCACAGCTCCAGTCCAGAAACAGAAGGAGCCGGGTCGAGGTGTAACACACTCCTCATCTGGGAAGTACAACCAGACAGGATGCAGTCAGCATTGCAGCACTCCCAATCCATTCCATAGTCTGCATGTGTGGTGCACCACAGGGTGGAAACCTGCCAAATCTGAGTCAAGTTTGAGGATGTCTCTACATGACCATTATCATTGGTGAGTGTGTACTATCTTACATTCAGTTTGGTGCTAACTAATTTTTAGAGCTAGGGCTGGGTGGTCAGACTCCCTTATCTTAGGAGTGTTCCCAGCAGTCCTCCTTATGGCAATGATTCCCTCAGCCACACATCCATACTCAGTATACAATGTCTTCCCAGCATGCTCCTTCCCAGAAACACATCCCTTGGCATGCAGCATCCTTGCACATCAGCAAAACCCTAGGTTTGGTACAGAGGCACAGACCCACAAATGGTACAGATTTCTACAGACCCAGTACAGACCCCACAGACCCCACAGACCTACAGACACCTAGTGTGGCTATGATTTGACAAACTGCCTTGAGCCATTGACCATAGCTCACTCATTTTATTAGCTATTGATATAATTCTTTTTGATTTGTAGGATTTGAATATGGGCTACAATTGTGGGTACTTTTTTGCTGACTAAGCTGCTCAATCCCCAATGGTTTGGGCTTCTGAACTGAACCATGGCAACTGTTAAGTTCAGGCCTACTCTGACAATCACTGATGCTCACAGAGGCTGCAGGATGTGTATAAAGATAGGCTGATGCTGGCTAATGGCTGGCTGACAAGGACTAGCAAAGAGCAACAAGGGACAAAGGGTGGCCAACATGTGTGACAGAGATTTGAGAGATGGCATCAGGTTCAGCTCATGTGCTGCCCCCTTGTACAGGCCCAGCCCTTGGATTTCAGATAGAGAGAGAGAAGTCAGGGGGAGTCCATCAGAAGACAGAGAGGATGGTTGAGGACTGCAGAGGAGGTAGAACTAAGTTGATATTCATACTGAAGAACCACCACTGAGCATGGCAGGCTTATATGCAGTGGGTGTGCCATCAAGGCAGTACAGTATTGGAGCATCAGAACTAACATATGGGGTACAGTAAATTTTCAAGGGGTAAGAGTGTCAGAAAACTTCAGTTGGAGTATGTGTATGGATGATGGAGGTGAGAGATGGGACAGAGAAGAAATATCTAAAAGGAATAGTACAGGATGGAATGTCTTTGGGGTGCTCACCAATAGCCAATCAGAAGGTAGGCCAAAAGCCTAAACAAGAAGCAACCCTGTGCCAAACCATGCAGTGTGGTAGCTGCACTGTGCCTAGACCAGCCCATTGACCCAAAAGGAAGGTGATCACTAAAAAAAGGGAGGGCATCACCTGACCAAGAGACACCTGTCATGTGGTGGTCCTGACAAGGTCTGACAGAGGGTTGGGTGGGAGCATGCCATACAAGTGTTAGAGTGAGCAGGTGGGTGTGGAGTGGAGTGGAAGGGGGCCATTGACATGGAGAGGGACCAGTAGTGTCACAAGGCAGAGGCATGGGCATAACAGCAACACTACAGACACCACAGATGCAGTCTTCCATTTGCCCATATTTCATCCAAAAAATAGGCATATTGGTGATATAATGATACCAACATAATCATGATATCATTACTGTATAGCCATTTTTTTATGAGGCATGAGAACTTTGCAAATATCTCACCCAAAGACAGAGATATTATTAAGGTAAAGATATTCCCATGATCCTGTGATCATAGACCACAACTTTTGTTATGACATCATGGCTGTACATTTACTCTATGTGGTATATTTTTAGACATAGCAGCAGCCAACTTTCAAGTCTGTGCACAGCATGTGGTCAGAGGTTCAGTGAGAGTCTGAAATTTGGAGAGATGCACCACCCCACCACCCACACAGCTGGCTGCAAAAGTTGCTGAGGTAAGCAGGCAAAAAGTATATCACCCCACTCACTCCATGACACTGCAACTCTTTCCACTACCACCACCATCCCTCCCTCAACTTATGCTCATCCACCCCTGCTTTGCTACTACCATCCTTATGGTAAGTACCCTCTCCCTATTAATGGTAAAGTGTGACCACTTAGAATACATACATATGTATCTCCCTGTACCTTGATGTGTAATTTAAGGTAGCTTTATGATAAAATAATTCAATTATTGGTCAAGTTCAACATGTGTGAATGGTTGGAATCTGTAGTACTGAAACAATCTGGGGAGGTCTGTATAGGTCTGTACAGACCTGGATAGAGGGGGGTGGTTTTGCTGATGCAGTCTGGTCCTGCACCTGCTCAGTGGCCTATGCTCCAGCTATCTCAACCACCCTGACTACAAGTTGCACCCAAATGTGCTCCAGCTCCCCCACTGCCTCACTGTCCTAACCAATATGGAGAAAGTATCTCCTTGCATCAGTCTGGTAAGCCACCAGATCATGAGGTATGGTCCAATAATGGACCACAACTGCATCATGGCAAAGAGCTAATTAAATATGATATTAATTTATTGCACTCACACCATTGGAAGGTTGGTGTGGACTATGACATTAGTGAAAGGCATCATACTGCATGCATTTCACAATTTTTCATCTGAAAAACATACTGGAAAAAATGGAGGGAAGAGATACTCTTTTGTTTTCAATGATTTGTCAGAGAATATGCAAACCATTTCCCCAGTCTTTCCTTGCCTACATACCTTGAAGGTACTAGCAGCAGTGAGAAACATTACTCCAAGAAGCTGTGTTCCAATGTGGTTAGCCATGTGCAGGGTAGGTTGTATGGTGAGGAAGACTGCTCAAGCAATAACTCAAGTCTTGTCAGTGAGTAGTGCAGTAAGTATTCCAGGATAATCAAGGTAGATGTGATCATTCAACCTACTATGCCAGCATTTTTTGGTGCACTATGGTGCAAACTCTTGGACAAGGCAAAGGGGAGAATGTGGTTGTATGTTGCAATTGATGGTGCTTACATGGAGATATTGGTTGAGATGGTTATCAAGTACAAGGATGATGGATTGGAGCTTGAAGCTGGAAATTTCTTTAATACCTACTATGTGCTAAGTGTCTCATTGCTTGCTTGTTTCTATCCAAAGCACCAGAGGTCAATGGCAATGATTGTAAGTGTGCAACAATTTTTTTTCCTTCTCTGTGGTAATGTATGTGCATTTTGTAGTTGTTCAATGACATGCAAACCTTCTGCAGTGAAGTCAAGAAAGTCACCACACATATTGTTCACTTCAAGTATGGTTTCCTCCCCCCCCCAAAAAAAAAACAAACATTTGTGATAATTCTGAACAGGTTATTTTCATCAAGAAGGCTGCACAACTTCTCAAAGTGCTTTCCATCTTTGGGGACACTAGACTCATTGGTATGTACATCTCCATTAGTGATATGTGACTATTAACAAACAGTACTGCAAGGAAGGACCAGCAATTTTGCCCACTCTGCTCTCAAGAAGACCTGTCTACTATATTGCACTAGCTCTAAGTCTCTCTGCCAGTTTGCCAAATTCCAAGAGCCTGCTCCCTTCAAAGCATTCACCCTTGTCCTTGCAATTGTATGCTAGTTTCTGTTGTTGTTGGTAGGATTACTGATGTGAGTTAATCAAGATTTGGAGCATCCTAATGATATTCAAGAAGCATGGATAGCCAAAAATGAGACTCTTTGTGGAGGTGAGGTTGAAGACACATACAATAGTGCCACTCATTTGATCAATCAAGTGTGGTGTGATGACTATCATGGGAGTAAACTTGACAAAATGCTTCAGGGAATGGCCAAGGCTTGTCAGCTTTGGCCCTTCCCCAAGGGTTCTCAGGGGCTATACGACCCAAAAAGGTACTACCAAATTGACCAACATTGGAGATTTAAAGTCTGACACTAGTCCAAAAGGTAGACAAAGAGATGCAGGTCCCCAAAGGGTACCAGCAGAGCTCTGACAAGCAGAGTGGTGTGAGAGAAAGTTGAAAGGGGCTAGCAGGCCTCCAACTAGTGGAACAGAGGGTAGAGGAGGGCTTTGGGTTTGTAGAACTCAAAAGAAATAGTATACCAAATATTTAAATAAAATGGATATAATTGCTGCAAATGCAGCCTTGAGTCCTTGTGTCATGTGAGGTGCTGCATCAAGCCATGGCTGTGCAGTGTGGCAACTGCCATATCAGGAATCCATTTGGTGTGTGTGCATTCTCTCTCCTCATACCATTGTTGCAAGGCTGCTGTTTCAAATAACAAAGGTTTGTTGATGTTGTGTGTCCATCTGGGAGGCACCTCCTGCCACCAGTATGTATTAGCAACATTCCAGAGGTGCTGTGAGATCTCACAAGGTGGTGAGGTGATGATGGTGAGCCTGAGGTAGGTAAAGCCTCTTGTGTGGACTGTACTGACATTTTTAGATCTTATCTTGATCCCACCACATTGGCATGGGTCCCTGAGGGTCCCAGGAGGGTGACACAGGTCGTATCAAGTGGGTTTGGATGGCAAAGGTAAGCTGTTTTGGCATCTCCTCTCCTGCTCTCCTTGCTGATTCCTGATATCAGCTAGCATTGAACTTTTCATTCTTGACAAGTCAGGGAACTTGCTGCTAACTGTCTCATTGTACCTACCAACCTTCTCTCTATCAGGCTCCATTTGGCACACTTCCAAGTGAGGTAGGATTCCTCATATTTTGCTCATTTGGGTGCTAATGGCCCTCAGCTCCAGCTTTGTCACCTTCAATTTGACAACAGCACTATGCTGGGGTCCCCCCACAACAAAATTAATCTGTTTTTCAGAAGCCAAGAGGGGTTTAGGTGGCTGCATGGGGGTTGCATGAGTGTGGTACATGTTTCATCTTGTTTGAGCAATCCTGATGTTTTCAGTGCTTGATTTCAACCTTCCATCTCCACAAAGTACCCTGTATGGCCTAAGAGTACACAATGAATGGTCCAGAGGTGGCTTGGGTGCTGCAGGTATGATGCTGACCATCTGCTTTAGTTATCAGCATGTTTTCCTTCTCATTTTTGCACTCAGGTGGCTGGAAAATCCAGTAGGCCCTGCCAGATGGCATTGTAAGGGGGTGCATTGATATGGACAGTAGTTGTTCACCTTGTGGCACCTTGTACCTCTGTGTACAGACTGGTTGCTTGAGCACCATACTTGTGGCATTGTAGGATTGTGTTGGTGTGTGCTTTCCTAATGTAGGACATTCAATTCATGCATCAGGTGGTTTGGGTATGTTGAGAATGATCTCATCACTTGTCACAAGGCACTGATCACCTGCACATTCAATAAGACATCCACCAGTTTTGTCCAGCAGTCTTGTCCACAGGCTTGAGAGCCTCAGAGCTTGTTTCAGGTAAGTTTCTGCCACAACCTCATCACTTGCACACTGGTTGCCCATCTGTGGTGTCAGTACTGTAGGGAGAGTATTCTCCCTACTAGGAGATTTTCTTTATTTTGTTGTTTTTACTTTCTTTTCTTTTGCTTTTGTTCATTTACCTTAGACTTTACTTAATTTCAAGTTTAGACATGTGATGTGGCTTATGTAAGCCTGCATGCACTTACACTACACTGTACCTACTTACAAGAAAAAGAAGTTGATTTCTGAGACTTTCTGTCACATCTGTGATGCATGCACAAGGTCTGGACCATAGTCTGACCACCTGAGGTGTTGTTCTAGCCCTACAGGCTTCCATCATGAAACTCCATTCCATCTCTGATTTGACTTATGATCTATTTCTGTTTCTGTTTTCTATATTTAGTATATTTCTCTCACACTTCTAAGTGACTCACCACACTACTGTACTGGTATGTCTTACTAATCCCCATACTATCTGGCTATCTGGTGACTACTGACTTACCTTACTAATGGCTCACTAATATTGTTAATCATCCATACTGCATTCTGGTAGTTGCTGCACCCTGGACATTGCTTTGGACTTTCCTCTGTACTATAAAAGCCTTGTACATATGTCATAGCACCTCAGTTCAAATATCAAATAAGATACTCATCAATCTCACTCGATTCCAGATAGTTTCTGGATAGCTCTGACCTCTGGGACTTGGCAGGAAATAGTGTACTAAGTTGTATGCCAAACTCCAACTACCTGGACTTTCGTTCTAGCTTCCCTCTGCCCTTGGACCCTCTCAGAGACCATTGAGAACTGGTCTTGACAGTTTCAAGTTTGAGTTTGAGTTTGAGAACATTGCATATAGCCTTCTTCTGTGTTCAGACAGCCTTGAGACAGCTTCAGACATCCTCAGACAGTAACTGCTTCCAGGCTATAGATGCCCCTTGGAAGATCTCTCCCCTTCAGATCACTCACCCCTCTCAGTGCTTCTTTTTCAGTTTCTTCAGCACCATCACTCAGGATGTCTAGAGAATTCTCTTCCCCTCCATGTGACTTTATTGGTCTGTTGTCACCATTTTCAGTTCTCTGAGCACTATCTTCAGCCATGCACTGCTCAAATGGCATGTTGTGCTGTTGTATGGCTTTGTCAACAACCTTCTGGGTCTCTGGTCTCAGAATTTGACCATAGCAATTCTCAAGGTAGGCAAAAGTCTCTTGAGGAGTCTCCAAATGCATAATGAGCATTAGGATAGAGTCAAGTATGCTAGAAATAATAAGGTGATGGGCCATAGCAGCTTGCTGTTGCCACACATCATCAGTGGTTCTGCAAACTGTAATGGTTTCTTGTTCCTTGCCAGTTTGTGGCATGCAACCATCACCATCTCCCTATAGTAATCTCAGATTTGTAGGTCATGTTTCAGACCCATCTAGGCAAGCCATTAAATCACCTTCTGAGAGAGCCTTCAGTACCCAACTACCATGAGCACTTAACCACTCTAAACAGCTGATGAAGGTGGGGCCAAAAATATTATGGTGCAAAATCTGTATGAGACCCTCACAGTATGCATCATACAGGGCACCATAGGCCAGGCCAGTGAGAGGGAGTGCTTGACCAGGGTTGTGTGTTTTCCCTGTTGTGACATGCTGAAGACCACAAGTAAACTATGTAAAACAAGTTAGTTCCATTCTGTTGATAGGAGGAATGTCACACAGGTATGGCAGAGAGTGCACACATGGGGGTTGGCATCATCTTATAATTATCAGGAAAAAACTTGACTGGGGAGACTGTTTGCATATATCAGAAGTTAAGATGCCACCTCTTGAATGCCATGTTCCCAAACCACCTAATAACTTGCTCCTATTGCCCTGTCAATTTTGGTTGTGGGACATTTACCTTGTCATCACACTTGTGCATAAACAAATAAAGGGATTTGTTTGATCCTTTATTTCAGCCAATTTGTCCATCCCCCAGGTGGAACATGCCACAGGGTCTGCAAGGAGTCTGTTATCTTCCATTATAAAAAATTGCACTACATATGTCTTGCTAAACTCCATGGCCTTCAATCATACAAGGCTCAGGACCTTTAAGATCTGATAGGTGTGTTAGTCTACATTTATCAATAACAAGGAATATAAAAACATACCACCATTTCAATCTCCTTGGTCATTTCTATGTCTATAGTGTGATGTTTGGCTCAGAACTGACTGAGATATTGGGAGTAACTTACTGGTGTTGATTCTGCATTTGCCAACATCAAACTCACACAAACAGTCACCTTCCAAGCCATGTGAGCTTCCTGGTCATGAAGCCATCCAAGATTGAGGATCATTTCATGTGCTAGTGCATGGCACACATACTTCAAGACTTCTTGAGCCTCCTCAGGGTGCCAGGCAAGGCAAAGTGCATTGATAGTTTTCTTGTGAGTGCCATGAGGTGCACAGCACTTGGGCACACCACCTACACTCTCCTTATCAAGTTGGCTTGTGCCAAAGGTGGACATGACCATTGAAGAGGTGTCTCTTGATAGTGTTCCAAATAATGATGCCAGTTGTGAAGGTAATGAATAGATGGACAATTCTGTGATGGCCTGAAGTTGGTCTTGAGTGTTACACCTTGACCCAGCACCTGCTCTTTCCAGTATGCCCCTGTTGCTATGCACCTATGACTCTCTCATTTTCATCCTTATCGCATGCATCATTGTCTCTTGCCTAATCAACTACCAGGTAATACTCAAGAACTGGCCTGATGGCATTTATCTGTGGTGACTTGATCTCTGATTGAGTCCCATTCCTGTGTGCATAACCCCACACCCATTTATAGATGGCCTCCAACAGGCCTATGTGATCACTGCCCATCCCATTGTGTTCATGTCTTGTTTCATTTCTTTAACTCATCTTTTGCTTGGTGCCCATTGTATTATAGCTGCACAGTACTATGCATAGTTGCTTCTCTGCTCCTGGCCCACTTTGTGTGCCAGCTCTTTGGCTACTTGTCTCCTGATTCATATGTCCTCCTGACTCATTCTCATTGTACTATGTCCAGTGCCCATCTTTGTTCACCTTGTGCCCATACAGCTCATACCTATATGAACCTTAGAGTACTTGCTGTATCTCCCCAACTTTTCACTACCTTGCAAATACTACCATTTATTACTGTTCTTCAGTGATACAAGTGGTCTGTACCAAGGAAGCTCAAAGTCATCACACTTCAAGGTTTGTGATACTGCTCACATTGGTAGCTGCACCATTCTTTGGTGCTCCTGGCTACCAGTGGCATAACATTGAGATGGCACTCTAGATGCTCCACAATGGTTTTGGTGGGTCACAAGGACATCCATTTCCTTTCCCATAACCTTGCAGGGAGAAAACATGAGAAAAAATCAATTCAACTACAGTAGACAATACCTGTATCATTGCAGCAGCAGCCTTGAGTCTGCTTGCAGGGTCAGAGGGATTTAGTGCTGGAGGCAGGTGCAGGAGTGCCACATCAACAAAACCCTGGGTTTGGTACAGAGGCACAGACCCACAGATGGTACAGATTTTCCACAGACCAAGTACAGACCCCTACAGATCCTACAGACTCTACAGACACCACAGACCCACAGACACCACAGATCTAAACTTTGACTTGCCCATATCTCATGCAAAAATAGACATATTGATGATACAAACATACTGACATGATCATGACATCACACACAACAAATTTTGTTATGACATCATAACTGTACAGCCCCTTTTTTTATTTTTTCAAACTGGGACTCCATGTGAAATTTGCAAATATCTTGCCCCAAAAAGGATATATTACTAAGATAAAATATTCCCATGGTCCTGTGATCATAGGCTACAACTTTCATTATGACATCATGGCTGTACAATTACTCTGTATGGTAGAGTTCTAGGTTGGGCTGTGGTAGCTACTAGCAGCAGTCAACCCTGAAGTCCACACAAGACACACAGGCACAGTCTGAATCTGAGTTTGAAATTTGTAGAGGTGTGCCACACAAGCCACATGGCTGGTGTCAAAATTTGCTGAGGTAAGCAGAAGAGGATAATTAAACCCAGCTCACTCTGACACCACATCTCTCTCCACTACCACCACCATCCCTCCTCTTCGTTGTCATCTTCATTGTCATCCCTCCCTCACCACCATCCTTTGCTACCACTGCCCTTATAGTGAGTACCCTCTCCCTGCTAATAGTAATAAGTGGCCACTTAATATAGATAGATATGTATATCCCTGTACCTTGACATGTAATTTACATATGTAGCTTATGATAATATGATTTGATTATTGCTCAACTACAACATGTGTGAGTGGTTAGAGTCTGTGGTACTGAAAAAATCTGGGATAGGTCTGTACAGATATGGATATGCATACAGACCTGTATAGAGGGGGGTGGTTTTGCTGATGCAGAGGCACAGGTAGGGCAGGCTGTAGTTGTGAATACTCCCCCATGTTTTGCAAAGGAGTAGGTGGGAGAGGACCATCTGTACTTGGACTGATTCCATAGGTATAGGCATCATATGTAGGTGCAACATTGACTTGATTTTGATTCAGATGAACTTGAGCCTGTAAACTAGTACCAATGGTGTTAAAGTAGGTGCCTTGATGGAAGAGGTCCTGTTCCCTGGATTCAATATTTGAGTTGACACTAGCAGTTGTGCCATATAGTGTCAGTTGGAACAGTGGTAGGTGTTGCACCAGACCACTCTCAGCTGCTTGTTGACCACAATTGTGACTATGACTACAACCATGGCTATGACCACCTGAATTAACCCTATGTCCTTTGCATTCAGCAGGGTTCATGCCTGCTGTGGAATGACCATCCCAATCAATAAAACCAAGACATGATTATTGTTGACTCATGAGGAGGCATGTTTACATGGAAACTAGGTGATAAAGAACTGGACAGAATTGGTAGGGTATAAATGAGGACACTGCAAGAGCATATCATATTTCACTTGGAGTGGATGGACCCTGCAAGGGTGTAGTAGAGTCATTTCATAGCAAGGTTGAGTAATCTTGACTTGGTTATGCCTACAAGGAAAATTTTCTGTGCTAGGTGGGGCTCATAACCTCCTGAAATATATCTGTAGGCAACTTCAGTAGACTGTGAACTACTCAGTAGAGTACTGTACCTGTAGGCTACTACAGGATGTCAGTAAGTAATATACTGTGAAATATACAGGTGCTTACCCTCAGTAGACTGTGAGCTACTGAGGGAACTCTATGAAATGTACTGTCAAGTCTGTTCTGAAGTGATTGTGTAATCACCCAAACATCACACCTAGGACCTGCAATACATGGGAAAATTTACATGCTCCAATGGGGTTCAGCCTGTGTGCTGCCCCCCTTGTACAAACTTGGCCCTTGTATTTCACAGGTAGGATAAGTACTGGATGGTTGGAAGGGATTTACATAGAGATACAGGACAGCAGCTCAGAGAGAACTTATGTTGATGTTCACACTGAGGAGACAATGCTGTACTGTAGAAGTATTTTTATGCTATGGTGGCACTGAGGTTGTACAGTAGCAGAAAGTCAGAACTAACATATGGAGTTATACACATAAATTTTCAAGGGGGACATGTGTGAGAAAACTCCAGAGTAGAGAGAATGCCAACAGCAGACAAAAGGACAACACAAAGGTTGTATCTACAAACAGGCAAGATCATGACAGAGTGCCCACTGACAGCCAACCAGAAACCAGCCTGAAATCTTAAAAAGCTGCTTGACCCTTTGGAGCACCCAGGTACCACAGTGCACCTCTTTGTCCCAGTGATCCCAAAAGGACAACACCCCCTAATAATGACAAGAGGGTCACATGTCCCACAGGGGAGTAACCTGATATGGGTTGAGAGTGACCATGTGCAAGACCTTGTGAGATATGTGCTGTTGTGTGCAGCAAGCCCTGCTTACATAATACTACCATACTCATCAGCTTCACTTTTTCCTTTTTGCACCTCAGACTTTATCCTGACTCAAAGACTGAGGTAATGTTGCTTCTCTGTTACCATACACTGCAAAAATTTCAACATTTTTCTTCAGAAAACATGCTGAAAAAAAGGAGGGAAGAGGTACTCTTTTATTTGAGATGATTTTTCACAAAAAATGTAAATATAACTTTATCTTCTCTGCAGAAACACAGATTATTGGTAATGCCCATTAGCTTCTACACTAATTGCATTAGCTTGTTTTCTGAAGAAACACAGTGAAATGCTTGCAGTGTGAGAGAGTTTGATGGTCTTGGATGTCCAGGGGATTTCTGGGTTATACTTCAAGAGCTAGGTGTAGCTGAGGATGAGGGGGTGGGAACCAAGGGTGGTCAGCTGCACCAGGACATTCTCTTGATGGCCTCAGTAGTTCATCACAAGGGCAGCAACATGGGTAATGTCTCCAGTGCTATTTTTAATTCCATCAAGATTGAGGATGGAGACAGGTTTCCAAGGCAAAGGAGGGGAATGTTGTTCTCTTCTGCCCATCTCTTGTCAAGGAATGTATCATTCACTCCTGAGTCTACCAGAGCTCTTACTGGCCAACTCCTTTTTCTTCCTTCCAGTACCACCTCTAACTCTAGCTCATGCCTTCCTCTCATACTTTTACACTTCACTACTTTTGGGATTTCAGGCTTTATGTCTTGGGCACATCTTTGTGTTTCATGGCAAGAGCAATTAAGCACTGTTTGTTTTACATCTGCACCTGAGTTGTTTCCAGGCTCCTCTTCTGATGGTGTAAGTGACATATTAAATAGATCCTGTACATCATAAGTGTCCAAGACAGGAAAATGATTACACACAACCAGTAGGTACCTGAGTGACTACTGGCCAAACTCTTTTCCCTGGGCTCTCATTTCATTAACCTGCTTGTCATAGAAGAATGCCTTCATTTCTTCAAAAGTCATTCCCTGTACTTAAGCAAGGGCAGGGTCCTGGTCAGGGGCTACCTGACAAACAATGGTAGGATGAGAATGGGAGGAGGACTGCTGGGGGCAGTTGCATTTGAGATGATTTCCCCCACACATGTAGCACTTGATGTGTGCAGGGACAGGGTGAGAGGAGGTAGCAGCACCTACAGTATCTCCATAGGAGCACCAGTGGCAAGTTGGGTTCCAACACCGGAGAACCTGTGCTAGAGGGATTGAGAGGGGTGGGTCAAAGAAGATGCAGTGAGGGTGCCAAAGATAAGCCTGTGGCATTCAGGAGCAAGGGCAGCTGACTTAAAGCAAGGGACCATCTCAGTCTAGTTGCCATCTGGGTATCCAGCCAGCATAGCATTTTGAACAATGAAAGAGTTGGTGGCTTGTTCAAGGAGGATGGCAGCATAAATATCAGGGGCATTAGACTGCAGTTGAAGAGCATTTAAACTTTGCAAAGTCTTCAATATTAGAGGAGTTTTGCTTCAACTCTCATGATGGCTTGCATGCCCATTCCACCTCAGACTGCAGGGCAAAGTATGCTTCAACATCAACCTTTAGTTCATTTGAGGTGGGCCACATGCCCTCATTAGTGCAATGCATGAAACAAACCTGTACATACCAGCTGGCCATTGTGCCTTCCATTAAGACCACACTGTGGTGGCCTTATCTTGTGAGGTCAGGAGGACATTTGCATTTTGCATAACTCAGACCCTTATCTTCACCCACCACTCTGCAAACTGGGCTTTGTTGCCATCCCATGAGCTGAAGTCAGCCAATACTTCTATCCTCCTCTGGATGACATCAGCAGGGAGGGTGGTCCATCAGACTCTCTGTGCTTCAATGGCAGCAATGGCATTTTGTTGCTGTTGCAGCCCTGTGAGGAGCTTCTGGTTTTCTTGTTGGAGGTCAGTGGGACCTCAAGAGTCAACATGACCCATGGGCTAACTGTAATTTTCACTGTTACATTCACCATATCTGTAGTCAACACCTGAGTGCTTTGTCCCTATGCAGAACTGGCTACTGGTCTCATCAAGAGCTTGTTTGCTAAAAATATGTCAAAAAAAACTGCACAAATGATAATAATACCCACTCACAAATGCAGTTCTCAACAACAACTTTAATGATACCCTCACACAAGCCATCCACATCAGAATTGCAATCATGAAAAACTGCCTTCACAGCCTTGGAAATGGCAGGCTGTATGTTGGAGGTTTGGTATTCTTCTCCAGCCAATGCTAAAACTTCCTCCCATGTGTGGTTCCCATGTTGCATTAGAAAGTAGGAATGCTCAGCAACAAGTAAGCATCCTAGAAGAGTGAGTGGATGTTCAGCAGGCAAAGGCAAGCTTTTACCAATGGCATGTTCAGCTATTGACTGTACAGTTGGAAACTTCCCCAACAAAGTGACATCTTTGGGTAGAGGTGGCATTGGGATGTTGGTGTCCACAACAAAGTTGGGCTATGGCTATGATCAAACATGCTGGTCTTGGATGAAGGGAGATAGCAACCCAACACTTACAAGCTGAAATTCCAACAACAAACACCAGAAATACATATGGTATCAGGCACCATCAGGGAAATGACAAATTTAGCTGGTCATGGTTGGAAAAATACCCACCTCCTGTCAAAGAACAGGTGAAACCAAGGGAGCCATGGACAGTGGTGATCAGATGGTACATGAAATAGACCATGGAATGACACACATTCTATTGTATGATGTTGGAGGACATGGCTTGGAAGTGAGCAAACATTCAAGGTGGCATGCCTGAAGCACTCACAAGCTTTTGAGTGAAATCAGAACAAGGAGTATATGCAGGAATGGGAGTGTAAGAAGGAAGGGTCCACTGTGTCTCAAAGCTCACTCACATTCTGGTATATCATCAATATGGAGAGTGTGGAAATGAAGATTCAGCAGATCTTTAGTCAAAGATGTGATGGAATGACTCACTGCCTGTGATAGAACAAACATGAAGAGGGAAATTGAAGCCATTCAGCAGATGTTGAGCTAAACATGCCATGAGATCACTCACAAGCTGTTACAGCACCATCATGGAGAATATGAGTGTGGGCATTCAGTAGAGATACAGCCAAAAATGTCATGAAATCACTCACATCCTATCATGGAACCAGCATGAAGAGTGTAAGTGAGGGCATTCAGCAGAGGTCCAGCTAAACATACAATGTAATCACTCACTCGCTGTCATGGTACCAACATGAAGAGGGCAAGTGAGGGCATTCAGCAGAGATCCAGCTAATCATGCTATGAAATCACTCACAAACTACCATGGCACCAACATGAAGAGTGTGAGTGAGGGCATTCAACAGAGATCCAGCCATATATGCCATACAATCACTCACAAACTGTCATGGCACCAACATGATGGGTGGAAGTGAGGACATTCAGCAGAGATCCAGCTAAACATGCCACGAAACCACTCACTTGCTGTCATGGCACCAACATGCAGAGTGCAAGAGAGGGTGTTCAGCAAAGATCCAGCTAAAAACACCATGAAATCACTCACTTGCTGTCATGGTGCCAGTATGAAGAGTGCAAGTGAGGGCACTCAACAGAGATCCAGCTAAACATGCCATGACATCACTTACATACTGTCATGGCACCAACATGAAGAGCACAAGTGAGGGCATTCAGCAGAGATCCAGCTGAACATGCCATGAAATCACTCACATACTGTCATGGCACCAACACAAAGAATGCAAGAGAAAATGTATAGTAAAGACCCAGCTAAACATGCAATGAAATCACTCACTCCCTGTCATGGCACCAACATGGAGTGTAAGTGAGGGCATTCAGCAGAGATCCAGCTAAACATGCCATGAAATCACTCACATACTGTCAAGGCACCAACATGAAGAGTGCAAGTGAGGACATTCAACAGAGATCCAGAAAAACATGCCATGAAATCACTGACATACTGTCATGGCACCATCATGAAGAGTACAAGTGAGGGCATTCAGCAGAGATCCAGCTAAACATGTCATGAGATCACTCACATCCTGTCATGGCACCAACATGAAGAGTGCAAGGGAGGGCATTAAGCAAAGATCCAGCTAAACTTGCCAAGAAATCACTCACATCCTGTCATGGTACCAACATGATGAGTACAAGTGAGGGCATTCAGCAGAGACCCAGCTGAACATGCTATGAAATCACTCACATACTGCCATGGCACCAACATGAAGAGTAGAAGTGAGGGCATTCAGAAGAGATCCAGTTAAACATGCAGTGAAATCACTCACTGGCTGTTATGGCACCAACAAGAGGAGTGCAAGTTGGATGTTCAGCAGAGATCCAGCTAAACATGCCATGGAATCACTCACTCCCTGTCATGGCACCAACAAGAAGAGTGCAAGTGAGGAAGTTCAGCATAGATCCAGCTAAACATGCCATGAAATCACTCACATCCTGTCATGCCATCAACATGAAGAGTGCAAGTGACAGCACTTGGCAGAGATCCAGCTAAACATGGAATGAAATCACTCACTTGCTGTCATGGAACCAACATGAAGAGTGCAAGTGAGGGCATTCAGCAGAGACCCAGCTAAACATGCAATGAAACCACTCACTCCCTGTCATAGCACCAACATGAAGAGTGCAAATGAGGGCATTAAGCAGAGATCCAGCTAAACATGACACGAAATCACTCACAAACTGTCATGGCACCAGCATGAAGAGTACAAGTGAGGGCATTCAACAGAGATCCAGCTAAACATGCAATGAAATTGCTCACATCCTGTCATGGCACCAACATGAAGAGTGTAAGTGAGGGCACTCAACAGAGATCCAGCTAAACATGCCATGAAATCACTCACATCCTGTCATGGCACCAACATGATGAGTACAAATGAGGGCATCCAGCAGAGCAGCAACTAAACATGCCATGAAATCACTCACATACTGTCATGGCACCAACATGAAGAGTGCAAGCAACAACATTCAGCAGAGATCCAACTGAACATGCCATGAAATCACTCACTCGCTGTCATGGTACAAACACAAAGAGTACAAGGGAGGGCATTCAGCAGAGATCCAGCTAAACATGCCATGAAATCACTCACTCGCTGCCATAGCACCAACATGACGAGTGCAAGTGAAGGCATTCAGCAGAGATCCAGCTAAATGTGGCATGAAATCACTCACAAGCTGTCTTGGCACCAACATGAACAGTGCAAGTGAGGGCATTCAGTAGAGATCCAGCTAAACATGACATGAAATCACTCACAAGCTGTCATGGCATCAACATGAAGGGTGCAAGTGAGGGCATTTGGCAGAGATCCAACTAAACATGCCATGAAGTCACTCACTTGCTGCCATGGCACCAACATAAAGAGTGCAAGTGAGGGAGTTCAGCAGAGGTTCAGCTAAACATGCCATGAAATCACTTACTCGCTGTCATGGCACCAACATGGATAGTTGAAGTATAGGTATTCAGGAGATATCCAGTTAAGCATGGAACAAATTCACTCACATACTATGAGGCCATCAACATATGATATGTGAGTGGTCTCCACTAGCATTTCTGGTATGGCATGAAATCACCCACATCCTGTTCAACAGTGCAAATGAAAATAGCAAGGGACCCTCATGAGTAATAGATCTTGGCAACACTTAGCTACTCACTTGACAACTTGGGAACCAGACCAGCAAAGAACATTCAAACATGTTCACATCCACTTGAAGCCTATCTTTCATCCCCAACTCCATAAGTCTCCTCAATGTCCTTCACAACATCAGTATCCATCTAAGCATACAATTGCTTACTCACTTTCTCACAGCATATTCAATACACAGCCGGATACTTGACTGCTGTGTTGATACAAGTAGCATTTGTAAACCTTCCTCATTCATGACATTTGCTGTGCTTTGCATCAAAACAGTGCAGTCTGCACTCTCTTGATGCATCTCTGCCAACAGTAATTTCCAGCAGCAATACACCTGAGTGAAGAAACACCCACCTTGAAGTGTCACATATCCTTTAGGTGGGTACCTGCACTTATCAAGCTCACGTTTTATGTGTGCATGCCACTTCCCAACCAACTCCCTCTCCTTTCCTGCAATCTTTTCTGGTGCTTCCTCTATTTCAAGGCCTTCATCTTGAAGTTCTTGAATGGCATCAACCTCTAAGCTATCACACTTTGTCAACAACACCATCACTGGAACTAAGCGGATCCTCTGTCATACCCAAAAACTATATCTGACCCAGAGCACTTACCATGTCCTGTATCACACTCATTGAAGAATTTTTCCTCAGCAGCAGTTATTGTTCTATGGTAGTCTGTCATAGGGATGCAAAACCTAAATTTATCTGTCACCTTTGACCCTACATTCCCTCACAAGGTATTGCTTACCAGATAGCGTGGACACGTTCATTCACCCTCCCGGTAGTTGCACGGTCAACCACAAACTCTTTCATCTGTTCAAACTGCTTTGTGGAGCCGGCCTCGAATCCACATGAGTCATGGAATACGAATCCCGGGTTGCTCTTGAACACAAACTCATGCGTAATGTCATGGTAACCACGCTAGAAACACTTAGTTTCAACGGGAGTTTCCACAAGTCTACAGTATAGTTTACCGTCTGAGTGCCTTGCACGACACCCTCAATCTGAAAACAATCAGACAGGTATCACCAACCCCATAGGACTATACCTTATTTCCCTCCACGTCGAAAATTTCCGGCTTATCTGTAGAGTTGCAGACCCTTTGAAGGATGGTAGTTTTACCTGCATTTGCCCTACCCATGACCAAAATACGGAAGCGCTTGATATTCTTCATGTATTCATTAGCCACCTTAGAATCCAGGCGGTAGGCAGAATGGGAAGACGTAGTTGCTGTGACTCGGAATTAAACAGCGTGAAATTCACTGGCAAATGCGACGAAAATACCTTGGGAGGTAGCTTCAATCCGAACGGGGACTGGACTCGCCACATCGCCAGCGAGATCGTTAGCTGCTGTATTGCAATATTAAGCACTTCTTATCGTCCGAAGTTAGAAAAAAAAAAGTATTACCCGCAGTCGTGGCTTCGGTTGTGGCAGGGATCAGATCACCTACACCCCGCTGGGCGAAGCGACGAGAACCACTGCCGCCCGTGAGCGGAAGCGACTTAAACCACTTTTTGATACGACCAGGAGCCATATACGTGAACTACGATTCTTTATACTTCCCAGTGTGGAGCGTAAGGGGTGTATAGGATGACCGTGAAGGCCGCCGCTGTAGTAGTGCAGGTAGGACTGTATTTATGACGACCCACAGCTTGATCGATGCCAATCGATTGCTCACTGGTTCCCATGGACAGGTTTCATGATACACTGATGCTTATGTAATGAAGGCTAAGAGCCTTGCTTCTCGGACCAAATGTCAAGCATGCCTATTAGGTTCTGACATCCAAAAGCCAATGGGTTTCAGGGGAAACGGATGCCAAATTTACGAAGAAAGCTTGCAATTGTGTGTTTCATCTTTCTTGGCAGTACTCACTGGTCTTCACGTGCAATTCCTACGCCTCCTCGCCTTGAAACAGACGGTGAGTCCAACGGATCGCATATCTGTCCGCACGACAACAAACGTTGACGGGTATGATCGCTATCGTCGATCCTAAGCCGAGTTGCGTAAGTCTGTGGCAGAGGACGTGTGAATCCCTGCGCCCCCCGTCGCTGTTGACGTTTATTTCTGTAACGAAAGCGGGACAAGTACGAGAGATGTATGCGGTCGCAGTCGATGGTCGCATTCTGGAAGACGTAGAAACGGAGCTCGAGAGTCCTAGTACCGAGTGCACCGAAAGACCAGACAAATCGAGACTAAATTTACAGCCGCCTATACTCTCCTTGTTCGTTCACAATCTCGTCCTTTCCCTCGCAATGGGTCACCTCCGTTCTTTCGGAGTGGCATTGCTCTCTTGTGCACAGCGTCCACTCCGTTGCTCAAGCTGCCTCAAGCAGAGCCTCTCATTTCGGATTCCAGAGAGTGCTTTCCCGCCCCGTCCCCTTTGCTATCCACATGTATAGTAGTGGTAAGATCACCCGATCGTCCACAAATCTTGGTTGTCTCCACAATACTTCAATGCGATTTGATTGACCCGCGCATCTTCGTTAGGCGGCGCGTTTGCAATCTGATCATCATGTTCGCGATGAGTTGTTGGCGTCAGCGCTGTGGACTTGATACTGTCTAATGATGCGAGGTCCAGTAATCAGCATGGGCATCTTCGTCGTTGTCGCTCTGACCTGGGTATCTTCATATGATCGACCAGCACGACGAACACACTATATGCATGGATAAACTGTCGGCTTACCTTTTATGCTGTGGGCGAACACACATCAGTAGACGAGAGGGCTATATTATTGGGCTCACTTAGCTGCAACTATGTCAAGAACATCCTATGACAGGTAAATGGAGTACTACCATGTCTTCCTTGGTTCCCCTCTCACTTCAGATCTTGCAAAAGACACAGGCTCCTCCATCTGGAAGGCAATGGAAGGCATGTTGACATGCCTCCCACTGCCCTAGGCTCTGTGCTAAGACCCTTCCCTGGTGTATCCCACTGCTGCTGCAACATTTGATGAAGCTAGCCAAAGAATATCTCTTCTGTATGAGAACATAATTCTCAAAAATACAGATGAGGACTGGGAATGGATTAGTCATACAGATGGAGAGACAAAGTATGCCAGTGGTATGGTAACATGTCTCTTCTGGTCTGTACTCCTATTCCTTAGGTCTAATGCCACCCTGATGTTCAGAATGAGCCACAATGTTCCTTATGAGACTCCCCACTCCAGTGGCTACCCAACCCTTGAAGAACAGCATAAACACAACAAATTTTTCCACCTTTTTCCTCACATCACAGTCACAACCACAAGGTATGTATGGGATGCAAGGCACAGTGTATTCTGACAAGAATACACTGTCTGTCACCCTCCTTCCAAATTTCCAGCTCAGCTTGCACACTGTTATCTCTCTTTTGTCTCTTCATAACACCCTCTATCAGCAAGATGAAGTGTGACAAAAGAACTCACACAAGCTCAATGTCTTTGTTGCTATCCTCATAGTCAAAGGCCCAGACACAGTCAAAGTGAAGAGTGAAGCCACATGCAAGTCAAGAGTCATCCATACTCAAACTTATACTTGGGGATGAAGAGGGATGTGTCTGTTGATTAACCACCTGGCAAGACACAATGGAGGTCCAGGGCAGGTAAGGAATGGACCCAGATGCACCTCCTGCATTGGCAAGAAGGTACATTGTTTTCTTTGAGAGTAATTCTTATGTTCATTGATCACAGCTCATATTGTCACCCACTTGGATTCTATCCACTGACATGGATACTGCTGCTACTACCATGTCAACCATTTGTTTGGCATACATCACCATGCCCTTCTACCTGGACACTGCTGTAACCTCATGTAAACCACCCTAGATATGTGCTTTGGCAGCATCCTTGTCCCATGACTCTCACTTTATATGTGGCCCTCCCACCACAGTCACCACCACAACTGAGCCATCCTCTCTCAATGTTATCCTTACTGCCTCCATGACAATGTTCCTGTCCTCATGTGCTCAGATATAATATGGAACTTTGCCATCCACCTGCACCAATGCCTGACTATGGCCAGACCATCACTTGGGCTGCAGTGATGTAGCTGTAGGCACCCCCAGGTATTGGAGAAGTGCTTTGAAGATGTTACAGAAGTTGGGCATCCACATGGAAAGTAAGGGGACAGAGCATAAATGGGGTCATGGAAGGATGTCAATGGGTTGGGCTCTCAAAAGGCACTTCTCATAATATGATCACCCTCTCACCCATACCCAGATAATATTTCAAAGGCAATAGTCAGCCTATGGTGGATGCCTTGCCATTTGCCAAGCTGTGCAAACCAAGTCCCTGGAGAGTATCACTTCATCATATATGTGGTCAGTTGTATGTTGTGCACCCACCAGGAATGTGTTGTGAAAAGTCTATTGCATATGTTTTTTGCATGGCAAGAATGTGTTATTTTGTACTGCACAGGTAAAGAGGGTAAGTGTTTCCTTGGCCGCCCGACCAAGTGTTGTTCATAGGATAGAGTCTGAATTGTGGTTCACCATTCTGGAAAGGTATTAGTGGAGTATACCATATCATGGAATGATGTTCTCCTCTTGGAATGGTAGTGAAAGGACAGCACATACACCATGTAAGGTCAAGTAGTCTACTGTAGTATTTGAATGCACTCACAATTTGTCTATGCAAGGTTGGTGCCTTCCAGAAGCAGTAGTCTGAACCTGTTTGTTACCTTCCTTGTTGCCTCCACAATGATTTCCCATTCAACCCTATGCAACCACTTCCCATGTTCCTCAATTAGCTCATCCTTCTTGATCAGGACTTCATGCACAATGGGAGGTTTGTCCAGATTGACCTTGATGATGCAGTGAACCATGACACCTAGCCTCACCATGCTGGAATGCTTTGTACCCCCGTTGAATGGCATTGGCACCATCAAATTGACCAGCCAAAGTAAGGTGGATGTTGACTATGGGGATGGGACCAGTGGAGACCAGACTCTTATCATCATTACTGTTCATCTCACCTGGCCCTTAACCCTCATCATTGATCCTCCAAGAACCTCCAAAAACAACCCTCTTACAATATGCATCCAGCCTGCCAACACTACCATGTCTGGCTTTGCCCACAGCACAATCCTTGCTAGTTTGAGACCATAGTCCACCCTCATCTTCCCAGGGTTATGGCATAAGTATGACCATAGTGCAAGGTATGCTGTCTGGATGGGTGGTGATGTGGTTGTGGCATGAACAAGCCCCTGTGTGGCCCTGTGGTTGGCAGTAGGAAGACCATAGAAGTGTTTGGCAGGGTGGGCATGTTCTAGGCATCGATGAGTGCTTGGAGGTTCATTCCTGTATGATGGTGGTGATAAGTAGTGATTGTTGTAAGTGGCTGAAGAGATGGCACCTGAACCAGATAGGAGGACGGCAAGTCGTTGTCGTTATGTAACTTACCACAGTCGATAGGTAATGCTCTCTGATTGGAGGGTGTGTGCGTACAAGTTGAAACCCAACATCGTGTTTGCGGCCAGCGATAAGCCGTTCACAACTCCCCTGTATTCGCAGAAACGTGTGACCAAGAGCGCAGAGCGTAGCATTTCTTGGCTTGCAGATATGCTCCGGCCACTAAAGTGCTCACACCTATCCCAACGTCCGTCAATACCAGGGGGTCTCTTTCAACATCCTCTGAGTGTATTTGTTAATACTACAGTGGGAACTTCGATTCCCGCTCGCGAAGCGTTCGCACAAAGTAGCCTCTGCAAAGAGCTTTATGGTCCTAATCTCGAAGCCGTTAAGCCCATCAAACCCTTGGATGATGGCGTCGTAGGCTACTCGTTCCACCTCATGGCACGCGAGGCTCGGTCCCGAAACCCAACGCCAAAACCAACCGAACGACGTGTTCCGGCTGGAGTCACCCAATATGCTGCAAAATACAGGGAAGCTAATAGAAGTTCCAACGCCAAGGGACGGGAAGTTCGCATCCCGTCTCCGCTGCTATCCGGCGTACGGTCCCCACATGAGATGCTTAAACTTATCCGAGATGTCGGTGCCGACATCTTTGATGCAGGTCTGGCGATCGCGCCTGCCAACATCGGTATTGCGCTGGATTTCGTGTTTCCTCTGGCTCCCGATCAGCGATTTTCGGAAGGAGGTAAGGGAAAGGACGTTTGGCACAACTTGTACGATCATGGCCTATGGGCGTCAGTATGGAAGATGGTCAGACTGTCTGACCTGGCGACGGAGTCTCAGTCTCAGTTTCCGGCACCACTTCTGATATGTCAACGCATTGCCTGCTCGCCGCGTTCCCCCGCTTCGCATATCCGCAATGGCAAGGTAGATGTACAACCGTATGAACCAACAGATCGGAATGGATACGGTCCGCCGCGTAGCCAGAGATATTTGCACCATTTGGTGCAGATGTCGGTACATACGGTGCTAGTGGCACACAACCTCGTGGTATTGGATCGGTTTCTGGAGTGTGGGATCTTCTTTTAGGCGGCGATGCGAATGACACTCACCGGTAAGGGTCGGGACAGAATCACTCGTTTTGTAGAGGAGGTGAGTAGGTTTGAGAGCGTGTATGCAGGAAGCATGGCGGTGTTGCGTGAGGCTAGGAAATACTGGCACGAGGTTGATCTGGCGAGAGGGAAGGGAAGATTAGAGAGGGCTGCAGTGGCGGGTAGTACTCACAATCAGCTCCTCCTACTCAGGGGTTAGAACGGGAATTGGTGTCGGGGCCACGTTCGGCGCTGACCGCCTAGTTCACGGCGTACTACTTGCAAGCAAGCGAGGTAACTACCCACATAGTATGTGCGATATGTTCCATTATATAGACTACGCCTCACCGCCTCTTCAGCTCTGCCAACCGACTCTCCCACTTGCCTGCCTCCTCCAGCTTCCCCTCCAGCACTCGTATTTCCGCCAGTGCCTCTTCCAGCTCTATCCACCCGCCGCTGGAGTGCACGCTTTCCTCGCTTTGAATGACAGCAGCATCTACGGATGAGGATGAGCCTGCAATAGGTGCCAATGTCCAGTTTCCGGTTCCGCCGCCCATCAGTGTAAGCAAGTGAGTATGGTACTTTGCAAGGGATGGTCTATCGGAGGTGTCAGCCCGTTCTGGTACTAACAGCAATCCTAAATTTGACCCTCACCGTAAAGAGATAGTAATTAGGGATATACCGAGTGATTTAGCATGTTCGTACATCTGACCTTCCACATCGCTTGACACGGCACTCGTACACTCTGTACGAAGCAAGTCAACATTGGACAGGTATAGACACGGATCGCACTTCACCATCTAATACTGCAAACTTGGGTCGGTGGTAGAACACCCGTGCCAACGACATCTTGACACCACGACTCAGCGCGCCTACCTGTAGAAAACTTGAAGGGACTCACCCTCTGCTTCTCCCCCCCGCTCAATACATCCCTCCACTCCTTCACAGCCCCCCATCCACCCTCGCGCTCAACTAAGTACCCCAAATGAGCAGCCTCTAATATCTCTTCCAGCTCCTGGATATGTCCCCCCTCCGCATAAAACACCCCTAATGACTGTGGATAGATCACTTGCTCTAACAATGACCCAGTGACCATATATGCTCGCTGCGGAACGACGAATAAGCCTGGTCTAGGCCTCCGCTTATCATCGTCGTCTGCTGCTTCCGCCGAAGGCCGGGTGACAGATGCGAGAGGTCCACACGGCGCCCAGAGACCAGCAAGGACGCGTGCAACGGCTGTCTTGCCGACCCCGTTGGAACCGGTAATCATTAGGTGCATGCCTCTGTGTAACCTCATGCTTAGCGCGCGCACTAGCGTCGATGAATCTCCCTGTATAATCATCCCACTCTTGTGGTCAATTTCACCATTGACGCCGTTGCACGATTCGGGTGATGGGGGAGCAGCTGAAGGGATACAGATGTCGACGTTTTTGAGTTCGAAAGTGTTGCCATCGCCAGGAAGGGCAGGAGGTAACTTGGGCAGGTGATGCAGAGTCGACAGAAGTGAGTAGAGCCTGTGAATGATCGTTATTGAGGTATGACATGAGCCGTCATCAGTGGAGAGCGTACCGGCCAGTAAGTCCAGCAACCTCTACAAGGTCCTTGTACGCATACATGAGTCGTCCACCTGCATCAGCTAGCGAAAGCAGCAGGCGCCGATTCGATATGTATGCTATATGACACGCCCGGTGAGCCACTATAGTACCGTTTGGAAAAAAAGCAATAGCACATACTCTCGGTACGATCAGCGAACACTCCATCCATCTCTGAACGGGTTCCACCGCCGCGGTGTTTCCGAGTAATGAGCAGAGGAACAGCAATGAGGCCATACCCAGCTGCCGACCAAAGATACTTGATGACGAAGTCTTCCGTCCACTCGTATGCGATGCGAATCTTGTAGATCGAATTTATATGTCGAATGAGACGGAGATAGACACGAGTGAGAATTTCGCGTTCCCGAGCACCGCCGTCGTAGAACCTGTGAGCGGGTTGAAGACGAGTAAACACCACGCAGATTGCGAGACTCACGCGATCTCTTCACTCTCCCTTGCCACTCTATTCACACCTGCACGATACTCCCCTTCGAGACGAGCCTCGACAGCAGCAAGTTGTCCAAATGCTGGCGTAACAGCACGGAGTATCTGCATATATACATCAAGGCACGCCAGGACACCAGCAGTGGGGACAGCGCACCTTGACCGTAATGTAATAATTTACGAATAGCAAGACAGTTCCCCTAAACCCAAGTTCCCTGGCGAGCTGAGATGTGAAGAGAAGGATGTCTAGAGATGGTTTCATCAAGTTACCGCTGTGAAACGCACGAACGTCAACATGTCGACCTATGAACCCCAGATGCATGAAGACTGACTATATTCCGGCGATACTCTCAGACCATGCCTCGACATCCGCTGTGATGTACTGATCAACTCCCTGCAGTGGCACACGGTAATATCGCAGATCCGGGTACGGTGAGAGGTACAAGTCGTGAATGTACTCCGTCATACGAGTGCGGAACTTCAGTGCGAGCTTCGATTGCAGATGACGGATCTACGTCCGTAAAGGACAGAAGTCGCAAGTAAGATCTTAGACAGCACGTAGAGACAAGGAACAATACCATACCATCGAGTTTGTATACACACTCGGCACTGCAAGGGCGAACCAGAGACCCAGGCCTCTTAAGAACCCACGTCCATTCGCACTCACGAGGTGCCTGACAATCTTCCCGTCAAGTCTCGCGACTGCCACACTGAGCACCGTACGCAGGACGAGGAAACATGAGTGCGCGATGAGGAGAAAGGCTTCTTTCGTAAAGAGAGAGGGTATGACGATCCTGAGAAGCGCACGGAGTTGGTGGAGAAACGTGCTCGTTCCACTTCTTGGCGTTAGGTGCCCGTTCGATGTGCGGGCCCGTGAGTCAACGGGGAAGTACTCTGCATCGGAACTGTGGCTCTCCCGTTCTCGTACTATGCGAGGACTTTTCTCATCCGAACGGGCCGATCCGGCATGACCACACGGACGAAAGACTGCAGACCGAACGATAAGTGCCGATGCGAGAAGTAACAGCAACGAGCGCCGTGTCGGCGGGTGTTGGAGCAGCCGATTGACTTGACTGGCGACATTGACAGCGACATGGACGTTACTCCGCGCTAGCTTCGAGAACGCTGCCATTGCTACGATGATGGACAGTTGTGGAATACAGAGTATCAGCTGGCGGGAGGGTCATAAGTCTTCATTCACATGTGATTGATATCCGTGCGACTGCGAACAACACGCGGTTCACGGCGTCTCACTTGGGTTTAGGAATAATTTGTACATACAAGTCCTCTAACGTCCACTCAGCACTCCAGCGACGTACAATACAAACGAACATAGCGTCACAAGGCCACCGAGCCTGGCCAGAATATCCATTGCCCCTGCGTGACTCGGCGCCCACGTTTCCGCCCTTACCCTATCCTTGTCTAGACTCGAGTTTGTGTCATACAACCCACCACGTCCTCCTGAGGGCTCGTGTGGAGGCGCACCACCCGGCCCGGTGCCACTATAATGACCATGTAAAGACGTCCTCGAAGTTGATTCAGATTCGGCAGGTTTCCACCCCGTGGCGCGTTGCACGTGCGGACTATGGAATGGATTGGGAGTGCTGCGATCCTGACTGGACCCCGGCCGGTTGTACTTTCCAGAAGAAGGATGTCGGTCGTGTGTCCCCGGGGCTCTAGCTCGCCAATGTTGTTGGTGCCCCCAGAAGCTTCGTGAACCACGCTGTTGCGAAGGTCGAGTCGTAGTTGCTTGTGGATGCAAATGCGATCCAGACGCAGACGCAGTGGAACCTAAACTTCGATCATACTCCCGCCTAGTACAGGAAGACCAAAAAGTTAAGGAAATTGGAAGACGTAGAAAAAAGGTGTTAGGAGACGCGAATCACGGGTTGACGTTGAATAAGAGAGTGGCGCTCCGGTACAACTCACGATAAGAACGCACCGTTTTCGGGCGTCGCCCAGGACCGAGTATGCTTCGCTTACAGCCTGAAACTTGCTCCGTGAAGCAGTATCCTCAGCTACATCTGGATGATATTTTTTGCTCAGCTGTCACAAAGTCGACGTATTCCTAAGTCTGTTTCAGGCTCCACTGAGAAACGACGTTAGAACGTTACCTGATAGAACCTTGTCTTGGAAGGTAGTCGTCAGCAGCAAATCTGGAAGGATATTACGCTTAACGGCGAACCTTTATCTGAGCCTTCGTGGCCGTCCTAGGCACTGAAAGAGTTGTATAGTGGTCTTGCTGCTCCGCCCACACACGCCGGCTGGATGAAAACTGTCGACGACTCATCCGAGCCATAGCACCCATCCAGCATGGTGTTCTCCATGTAAGGTTCAGGATTGACGACAAACACCTCAATGGTCCTCGCAATGAAGGGTTCATCATCACCTTTGATGACGTTGAACAGTTTACAACGTGTTGGCTCCACCCTTGGCACCAGTTTTGAGGATGTTTCACACGCCCTTTAGGAGGATTTTTGATGGGATTAAATGTACCTCCGAGTAAGATGGAAAGGTAGATACTATCCATGCCGCACCACGGTTGGTGCTTTGGCACCACATATACCTGCACAAGTATGATGGTGCTGCCACCCTCGCATGGCCATCCTGGCGGTGCTTTGGCGAGCCTCGCCACAGCAGTAACATCGTGTGTGCAGACATCTCAGGTGTATGCAATAAATGGTGTAAATATCCCCGGCTCTGTGGTGGACCGTATACCACCGAGTCCTCGTTCCGATCCATCTCCTCATACGGCTGTACAACGACCTTGCTATGATGGATATGAGAAGCGGGAGGACGCGGCGAGCAGGCAATGCACGGACATAAGTGGTGTTGGAAACTGAGACTCCGCCGCCCCAGCCAAACAATCCGACAATCTTCCATACTGTTACGCACAGACATGATCGTATAAGCTATGCCCTACGTCTTTTTCTTACCTTCCTCCGAAGGTGGCTGATCAAGAGACAAAGCAACACGAAGTGCAGTGCAACACATACGTTAGCAGCAGCGATCGCTAGATCCTCATCAAAGATATCCGCACCGACATCTCGGATGAGTTTAAGCATCTTCATTTGGGGATCGTGCACCAGTCACCAGTCATGGCTTCTCTTTTTGGAAGCTCTTTAAGAGAGTCCTGGAGCGGCAACACAGTATCGGGGGCTGCGGTAGACTCCGCAAAGCCGGATAGCAGCGGAGGTGAGGTGGGAGCTTCGCCGTGCCCTGGCGTTGGAACTTCTTTCAGTTTCCCTGTATCTTGTGGCATATTAGGTGACTTGGGGACGAGGAAGGTGAGGATGGGCAGCGTGCTCTCGATTCCGCGCATCCCTTCGTGAGTTACTTCGACTGGGTGTCGATGGATGCACGCGGAAAGCGACTCTCGTTCTCGCTTGCAGAACCCGAACCAATTTTCGTATCTGACTCCCAACGTTGGCTCCTGCGCCATTGGGTAGTTCTTGCTTCCGGCTACTTAGCTCCTGACCCGGGCACGCGAACTACTAAACAAGGTATTCAGACTGAAAGGGAGCCAGAGGTTGCGCGGCCAGGAGATTTATCCTAAGTTTCCCGTCAAGGCGACACGAGCATTTAAAGGTGCGCGAGCAGCGTTGATTGTCAGTGCTTGAAGGAATGGCGCACAAGCCGACACAAATGTAAAACCGAGTCCTTGGTTCGGTGGATTTCAGATATCCTGAAGCTCAGCCCAACAAGTTCGGGGAAAACAGATGTGGTCAGGAAACTGAATTGGATATAGGGGTAGTCCGCTGAAAATTTGACGTTCAGAGTGTGGAGCAACAGGGACAGATCGTCAGATAGACAGACACTAAAAGAAGACAATGCTCACGATGTTCTGATAGACTGCGAGTAAATTTAGCGTGGTACAATCAAAGACTCGGATTCGGTGTGAACATCTTTTCATTGTAAGCCAGTCGTCACGTAGAGGTTCCTACAGGACAGACTGGCAGGCATCAGTGATCCTAATACCACATGCGCGGACGACGCACCACGACCCTGCTCCTCTGATCTACCTTTGGAGTCTAGAAATGAGAAACAAGCACACGACGGGTGGACTCAGGGAGGATTGCGTTCTCAAGAGAACGCCAAGCTCTGGGCCCATGGAACGCCTTACAAGCCTGCGATACCCTTGCGGCGAATAGCACCAGTTGCATTTGAGTTAGCACTTTGTTATCCAGCGGGCCAAATACGTGATACAGAACTTCGGCGATGCGGAGCCAACAGTGCATGCTGCGTCATCAAGAACATGCGATTCTGCGGGTTTACTTCCTTCTTAACACTCATTTTGAGGACGTGCTCGCAGTCGAAGCAACACCTTTGTACGATGTGTTCGAGGCGCAGGCCATCCAGTATCTAGACTCTACAAAATGGCAGTCAGGCCCCTGCAGGCTTTGGATGTCAGTGGCCCCAGTTATACCAGTTTGGACGTTTATAGTTTACCCATTGATGAAGCGGCGGACCTACCTCTGTTCAAATTTCTTCACGTATCGAGCGGATCAATTATCGATAGGATACAGAAATCAGGACTGAAAATATGTGAGAACCGCGTTCGCATTGAAAGAACCACAAAAAAACGCAAGCGGACATCCTGAGCGCCCCTCTTGCCCCCTAGATAGTACCGAGCACGTGCCCTCTTTTCGTTGAGTGCCAATAACCACAGCGAACGCTTATCATCGTCGAAGTAGACGGATATCCGGTACAAGGAACATCGACTTCGGGTATTGGCTCCCAGAGGCATTCCACCGTCCTGGAATCCAGTACTTTCACCGTGCGCGCGAGCTCATTGAGTGGCAAGAAGACGTAGTTGGACGCACATTGCAAGGCGGCATGATCGCATGTTGAGTCCGTTGTCTTTGGTGCCTTCGCGTACAACAACGACGAGGGCGATCTGCCAGCTTCGCCAAGGCAAAAGTTGGACTGGACGACAGCATTGCTCATCAAAAGCCAGATTGTGGCCCACACGCTTGCGAGGCCTCGGACAGGTCTGAACTCTTCCCCGCTCTGCTCAGAAGTGTAGCCTCCGGGGAAAACCCCAGCAATGGGTAGAGCACGTTTCCCTCATCTAATTCCAAGTTCTAAGTGTATTTTTCTGGACGTCACAATGACAGGAAGGCGAGACCCACCCTGCGAAGCGGGAAAAGCGGAAGAAATCTCTGAATGTGAAAGACGGCTTGGACTAAACATGGATACGTGAAAAATCGCGGTCTGTGACAATCCAGTCGACTCGACGAAGTGGATTTGAAACATTTAGGTGGGGAAGTCATAGGCCAAGCCTGACGGTGGCACATCGGGGATCTGGACAGAACGTTGGCTCTCGCTGAGGGGCACCAAAGAAAACATGAACATTCGGAGGGGTGGTCGCCAAGAGTCGTATTTATCTGTCGGCGCACCGGTGCTAATATCATTTAATCTATCAAACACAGGCTGCCCTTGACACCGTAGATAGGCGAGGCGCAGTAGTTCGATATGTGGGGCTCTTTGCCGGTGGGTCCGTGCAACCTCTTTGAGTGGGGCGGAGAATCCTGACGTTATCATTGCTCCGGGAATTTTCAGCGAGTAGCAAGATTGGCATCACTAGACATGCGATTGTGAGAGCCCAAATTCAACCGAGACATGAGGGTACCGTCAGAGTCATCGGGCATTCAAAGGGAAATTTGACGAGGCGGCAGGAACAATTTTAAAAGTTTTGGACGGCGATGTGGCAAAATGTGGCTTGTTTGTGGACAGAAAATGTGGTGCAGCTATCTCGCAGATATTTCAACGAGCATTGGAACCCGCGCGAGAAACCCCCAGAGAAAATTAATTGTCACCTCGCTCTCGACGAAGGGGAACCGCTGAAAAAATACCCGGCGGAACAGAATACGTGGTGGTTGTGAGAAGACATGTTTGTCTGTGTGTCAGGTCCATCATCAGAGCCGCTGGCATGTGCGGAGTTCGAGGGGGGACCCACACCAACACACTCGCATCAGAACCACTCCCTCCAGAATTTCTGACGTCTTGAATACATCCCATCTCTTGCTGCAGTGCGCATCGTCGAGACGTTCGGACATTATTTCGTTGAAGCACAGGCGGTAGAAACCAGAGATTCTTGGGAGATGGTTATCGCACACCTCAAATCTTGCGCCTACCTTGGATACAAGATTTCCAGTCGACCGCCTACAAGTTTTTGCACACGACAGCGAATGTCAGCACCTTGAACATCGAGAAGGGGGGTCGTCATGGTCCCGTTCCGGCTCCAAAGTAGCATTTTTCATGACAAGGTGCCACGGTGAAAAATTTCAGCAGTTTCGCTATGGAGTGTAGGTTGGTCTGGCTTGTCGCAGAACTCACTCGATGTATGGCAAAGCACGCTGGCAGTTTCTAATTCTTGATCGAGTTCAAAAAGTGACGACGGGGACGGGTTGAAGGAAGTCGCCGCTTGGGAGTCGCACAGATGCAGCATGCTAGTGAGTGTCTTGATTCACTCAAATACACTCCATTCATTTGGAGGCGCGATCGGACGGAGTTATTGACGCAGCCTTGGTTGACGGACAGACTCTTGCTGGTTGTTCCCCCTCGAAATACTTGAAGCGAGCAATTTCCTCGTTGATTCAGCGTCTTCTATCACACCAGTGGCCTTGAAAAGAAAGCATCGAGACATTCGAGGGCACACACGTTAAGTTGGACTCCAAGTCTCATGATGGTGGTGAGCAACTTGCCTGAAAGATTTTAGCGCGCCATTGCAGCAACGTGACGTGACGTACCCCTTTTTGTGTGACAGGTCATGCAACATTCTCACCCACTAATGCCGGGCTCACGTCGGGTTCGCATTCGCGACAGAAACTAGGAAGGGGGTGTAAAACATGTATATGAACCAGCAATGCGTACAGGAGGATACATCGATGGTGACATTTTGTGGTGCGGGTTGTCTTAAATGGAACAGAGGACCCAAAGTGTCACCGCTGGACCTGGTACCACATAAAGTTCGGCTGTGCTGGCTGAAATCTTCCTATGCTGTCGACGGCGGAAATCAGGCATATGTTCGATATCATAGGAAACTCACGACGTAAAAGAGGAAGGTCTATCCTCTGCTACTCCTTTTGCAGGGCGGTGGTTCAGGTCGGATGGTTTGGTGTGCTCCCGCCGGGACATGTCGTAGGTGGTTGGTAGTGCAGACAGCTTATTCCAACGAAGGACGTTTTACGCTTGCAGGGCCTGGCCGAAGTCTCGGGGACACGTGGAATGCTGCCGCGGAAGCAAATGTATGTTGGCCTAGCGCATGTGTTGATTGTCAATTCGAATAAGCGCCAAAATAGGTCCCGCGTCCAGGTCTCAACCCTGGCGGAGTCTACAACATGGACCATTCAATCAATTTGCGGCTCGACCATGGATCTTTCCCCTTCCGTTGTGTATTTTGGACCCCGTTTTAGCATTTAAGCTCTGTATGGCAGCACCGGGTCTCTGGTGTCTTCTCTCTTTTTTTTGTCCTCTTCGCTCTGCAGTCTTCCCAGCCGCACTCGATGGACTCAGGAAGACTTCCAAACTACAGATCATCATATTTGTTCAGGTTCCATCCCTACGCGAGGGTGAGGCCCTCTGCCCGCGAGCTAGTGACGGTGAGTTCCGGCGTTTGCATAGCTCGTTGATTGTGTTGTTTACATTGGCTAGGCCACTCTGTACATCTCTGACGAAGATGGCCCTGTGCCTGATGAGCAGTGCTTTGTCTCGTCGTATGGAGCAGTCGTCCTCGATTCTGTGGGTTCTTATTGATAATCACAAGTGTCATTCTATTGATCTCTGCTCCAGAATCCGTCTGTCGTCACCGCTCAAAACCTGGACTACGCTGTCAACGTCACGCACTCCGTCGATGCGCTCCGACGGATGCTAAGCATGTTCACTGTGGTTGTAAGTGCAGCTACTCTTGTTGGAAAATGAACTAGGTTCATCGTGAATTGCCCAGGGCCTGGCGATGTTAATGTGTCGCAAGCTATTCCCTACCGCTTGACTGCCTGTGGGAAGGGTTAATCCCATTGACTTTCATGATGTACATTATAGAACGTACAGAAACATGAAAATCATGGATTAATGCGAACGTCGATCTACCATTCCAAGAAACGAGTTCTCAACCTGTGGACACCGACACATACTATATTGTACACTCAGTAGTTAGTCTGCTTACTGCGACCTTGATCCCTTTAAGCAGAAAGCAGTGAACACAAGTACGGCGGGGGATCATGCACACTTCAAAAGGGTACATCACGTCTAATAAAGTAAGTACTCATGGCATTTTTTTCGACACCGTCCGAAACCGCTCATCGGGTGAAAAGGCTGAATAGATGAACCTGACTGGGTCGTGCATCCTCAACCCATCGTTCATTATGCTCAGCGTAGGCGGTGCTGGCAGGATGCATCCGCAACCGACGTCCCACGGTTTCCCACGGACAAAGTAACTGTGACCTTATGGTGGTGAGAACGTCGAGATTGACACGAGCGAAGAGACAAGCGCAGGCAAGCGAGGATTCACGGGCGGTACACGGCGGCTCCGGAGTGTCGATCCGGGAACTTTGCAGGCGACAGGATCAAAGCCTCTGGACCGGCAATAGCGACTTGATTCGGAGAGACACGAGGTGTTACCGTTGCGCATACAGCCAATGAGGTAGGAATAACAAAAGTCTGGCCAGCATCGTGGCAAAGCGTGGTTCGTCTTGGAAAGAGTAACATGTGAGAACTCGATCAAAGAACTGAGAGACCTGTCATCACTGTCTTAGTGGATGTCAACTGGGTCGAACCAGCGGCGGGAAACTAATAAGTGAAAACTTTGTAGAGCGAAATGAGAACAAGATATATCTCTTCTTCCGATCATGGGAAGGGTTGTCTTAAGCTCCGGAACAAACACACCTTCAGGAGAGAATCCGAGTACACGGCCTATCACCAGGGCAGGGCACAATGCACAAGCATGCAAGTTCGTAAGGGTATGGTCAGTAGGCTCATACACATTACGGACCATCACCAGGGAAAGCATTGAACGGACAATGTAATCGAGTAGACAACACCAGTCGCTAAGATATAGCAAACCACGATGGCTAGGCAGCCTCAACCATTTCAACTTAGGCGCGAGAATTCTAAGGTATTATTCCGCCGCCCGCTCATCCGTCACGGAAGAGCGATCAATAAAGAGTGTCTTAAGAGACAGCGACTGCATTTCCGGTTTTTTCTCAGGGAAAATCCTCGCATCCATTTGTATGCTGAGTGACGAAAGTCGTTGGCAACGCGACAAGAGCTCATGTATACCTTCCAGTGATACGCGCGGGATGTTCCGTGAGGATCTGTACAGACGTAAAACTTCGATACCAGGCCACGCAAGAGTGGTCTCCCTGATGAAGGCACCGTCGATATCCAGTGTACCGATGTAACTGAGTTCGAGAACACGCAAGTGGCGACATGCAAGGACAAGTGCTAGCGTCGATCGCGGGAGGTCGTAGGAAGGATCGCAGAAGGTCGTAGTCATAGGAAGGATCGGCGATGAACTCTTTGGGCCTAAGCATCGTACATCGAGCGTGCCAAAGTTTGGAGAGCGTTCGATGACGCGTTCGATCGCCCGGAACAGTGTGTAAGTGTCACTCTGAGTAGTAGGTCAGCGACGGAAAATTTTGACAGAATTGAGGTCGGACGACGTGATAGAGGAAGCACGTTGGTGACCTGATTCAAAGTACCCACGGAGACGTTCAAATGCTGGAGTGAAGGAAGTATCGGTTGCGTCGAAATCAAAGCCGTTGGGTAAGCTCGCAGCCAAGTCGCATAAATATTGCAAACGGATCAACTCGTGCCCACCGTGAGACAGGGCACCCTAGAGATAGAGTCTACACAAATAAGGACAATCCCCGAAGTTCATTATCAGGGGTCAATTCTACCGCAGCGAACGTTGATGCTCGGAGGGATCGCGCACAAGCTGGCTTGAAATGTAAACGCGGGTATTCGGAGTAGCCGAGTTCGGATATCGTGAACGCCAGTCGAACAAGTCGCAGTAAAGAGACTGAGTTGAGAATGGCGATCGGACGTAGACCTACAAATGCTGGTCTGTCGCAAATGGCTTCCAATTTCAGACTACGAAGAGACGGCAAAAGCTCCTGAGACAAATTCGGCGAGAAGATGGCGTCTAAGGTACTTGGGCAGACTGGAGGTGGACTTCGCGTACAACAATTAGTGGCTCGGATTCGGTGTGAATATCTCTGCTGGCCGAACCAGTCCTCATGTGAAGGTTCTTCCCGAAGGGACTGCGATAGAAATCAGTCATCCTACCACCACGGGTGCAGACAACGTACCACGACCCAACCCCTCTGATCTCTCTTTCGAGTCCACAAGTGACCAGGTAAGCACACGATGAGTGGACTCAAAGAAGACTGCGTTCTCCAGAGAACGTCAAGCGCCAGATCTTGAACGCCTTGCAGGTCCTTGCGACCATTGCAATGTCCTGATGACGAATATTACAGAAGCCATCCGGTTCGTGGATCTTCTCATCCACCCTGAATGAGATGATAAGATCAGGAATTTCGGCGATTAGAAGACAAGCATGCATATGGCGTTGAGAGCGTGAGGATAAGAAATTTTATCTGTATCCTGGAGTAGGAGTGTTCCTATATGTACCTGTCAGAAAGCCACTGCAGAGGGGAACTTGCTCGGTCGAAGGGCACGGTAGAGGAGTAGCCCCTTAGCGCCTTCGCGTATGTTACCACACTCCCTCACACGCAGTAGTCACTTCCTTCATCGAGCCCTCGTCTCGACACACACGGTCGGTCGTGGCCATATCTCGCCCTCACGACGAACAATTGAGTCTCTTCGCATCCGTCCTCGTGGTTGCCACCGCTCATACTCATCCATCCTACTCCGCATCTCGGCCAATGAGGCGACACTCTCTGAGCGCGCAGGTGAAGTCGCCAGGGGCTGATGATGAAGCTATGCGTGTCCTCATGGCACCACGTGAGAACACCAGAGAAAGACGGTGGATAGAGTACCGATGAATTGTGCTCGACAAGCGGGACTGAGTGGGCGGTGTAGCGACGCAAAGATCGAGGCGAATAAAGTGATGACACCAGCGCGTTGAGGAGACGTTTAGGATTTCGAGGGAACCATGTGTATTTGATCATCTTCGTTCGTTTTGTTCCGGGTCATCTCTCTTCTTCTCGCGTTGTCTCGCATGACCTCCGGTATGGATGAACTCAACGAGAACGTCGGCAGTAGCTCCTCCATCAACTCCTACCGTCACCCAATGTCAGCCCTTCCATTCGAAATGGGCTACTAGTACAGCTTCTGGCGCGTCCGGTGAGTGGAGCTTTGTCGTAATACGAAAGGCTGTATCCCCATCAACGGACTTGCCAGGGCTCAGTGATGAGCCCTTCCCCTGCCGTGCCCACCTCCGCTCCGGTGCTGTCCTGACTTCGAACATCAACGACACTCCTCCCCTCGACGTCGCCACACTAGCCACCTCACCAGACAACTCCCAGTCTCCCTCACCGTCTCCTGAGGTTTCGGTTCGAGCCACAATGCCTACAACTTCCATGGCTGTCGTTCCTCCCCTCACCCCAGCAACCTATCGAACCTTGCAACGTCAGTGATCTCTCCACACCCTCTGTGCCTCTTCACACTATGGACGAAGCCAAGGACGATCGCCCCATATGCATCCCAGCTGACTCTCCGTTGGCAGGTCAAACGATGCTCACAACATCTCCTGCGTGTCGCCTGTCGGTCGATCTCCCACTGACCACCAGCCTCCTTCCAGAACTTCGACCACTTGAACCAGACCAGGCTATAATGACATATCTACCATACCAGTTGGCACATCGACCTTGTCGAGTCCGATACGAAGGATGGGAGTTGGTCAATCTACCTCTCGTTCTTCTCTGACCGCTTTTCTCTCTACAGCCGTTCGTACTGGAATGCCAAGCATTAAGTCTCGTCAATACCCTGCTGTCTGCTCATTATGCATACGTCTCCCCTTCGTTCAGAAGCTCTTCTGCGTACGTCCCGGCCTCCTATTTCCATCAAGACGCTGCTAAGACACACGCCCGTACTCAGTCTGTCTCGACCTCGAACTCAGCTCATGATCCACTACGCCCGTCCTCTCCGATGCTGAGCTCCTCCTGGCTCTTCGTGAAGCTCCTCGCTCCACATGCCACGCTTGGACGCATGCATATTCCGAAGTAGAGTTTATCCGATGTGAAGCTTGAAGAAAGAACGGCCACCCGTCATAGACATACGTTCCGTATGCTTGGTGATGCCTGGCGATCTCCTGTATCTTGTATTCTGTTTGGTCCGGTTGCCTAAGGGACTCCCTTTTTCTTCACTGGACGCCCCCCTGATTACACACTTATCGACGAAAAAGGGAACGCCATCTTCCTTGATTTTGACACCACAGATATGTGCTCCATGGCAGGGGTCATCGTTGTCCGGGTCACAGCAGTCTTGACGCCCCCTCTTCTTCTGCGGGCCTTTAGTTGTGCCATATCATCATTCGAAAGACAAAGACAAGGACACTCTCGTCTGTCACCGCTGACCCCGCAACCCTCAGTTCCCCGAGGCTGGCCGTTTCGTAACAGGGCATGATGGAGTGGGACTGCGCCTACACACTGAGGTAGTGTAATCCGTCTTCAAGTATTCCTGGATCGCGAGGCAGGTCCATACCAGTGGGTTTCACGTTCGTTGGAGACGAGTTTATCATAGTGCATTGTCTTCTGTACATACAACTAGTGGACAACGTCGAAGTTCGGGTCTATGAGGCTATCATTCTCATAAAAAGTGTATAATGAGCAGCTGGATGGTATATGCGTATCTGGACTTTCGTACTCGTCTCTTCCAGATGCGAGACCCTGCTCTGCACTATTCATTCCCTGTCCATTGATTGTCCCACATAGTGGTTTCTAAACCGCACGTATTGTGCAGCTTTGTCCCCACAAAACCGACCGAACGGGTCGAGGTTCTTGCCCATCAAGCCAGACATGCGACTGCGAGAGAGATAGGATGCGTGTGGATAACCCTCGTAAGTTTCACATGTCCCTGATGCGTGTTTCTTTTGTACACGCTCGAACAAGATGCGTACCTGCAGGTGTTTCACAGGCTCGAAGCCTACCTCTCTTCCAACTAATTCGCAATAGTTTGAAAGAGTGAGTTTCCCGATCTGACTAGTAAGTATCATCTAACCAGTCTGGGGTGTCCGCGAGCACACACATAGCAAGGTCTACGGTAGACTCCTGAATGCCTTGCGTACAAGATTCGAGTGTGTTTTCCCCAGGTCCTTCCAAACCACCTGCGAGTCCGGCAAACTATCGAGTGTTTTTCCAATGCCTCGGAGATAAGAGGGCTGTCACTTACGTTGCTTTGCCTGGTCCCATTGGACACCTTACTCTGTAAGCCGGTAAACGAGGACAGTTTTGATGGTACAACTTGCGCGACAAAACCTGGTCCAAGGCACAAAATGGTGTTGTGGTTTTCCCACTAAGCGGACAATATCGCACGTGTACTGGTGAGAAGCTGGGGAAGTAGACGCTGAGGTGGTCTCCATATCCTAAGTACTTTCGACAATGGCGATACCACCGTAGTTGTCCCGTGGATGCAATCATTGCCCAAGTGTCTTGCCGCTCAAGGACTTGGGTATATCGAATACGTAGATGCCGAGATGTAAGAGATTAGTTTGCATAAGTGAGCAAGCGCATCCTTGAGCAGGACGTAGACGACATCGTACACTGAGCACCTGTTGACTCTCGTTCGTCCGAACGATGGTGTCAGGAGCTGAAAGCAGAGTGCAACGGGCCCTTTGAAGGATTTCGGATGGGGACAACGTAGTACCGTGGGTAAAGCGGGTCGGTCGAAGAATCAGCTGGGGCAGCAGAATTCTTGGAGTCGCAAGGACGAACGAGGGCGCGCATGGTGATGACGGTGGAAGTACTGGCAGCGAGGGGAGATAGCTGGCAGTGGCGACGGCTAGAACTGGCAATCCAAAATTGGAATTGGCCGCAGCGGCGGCGGCCGTTGAAGGCATTCCTCCATGTAACAGCCGAGCCACTGTCAGTAGGTGATGCATTTGAAACATGGGCATGAAGTCCTTCATCCGTAAATCCGATTCATTCGGTGTCCAAACGAAGCCTAAACGAAGCCATGATTCGATAGAGCTGCCGCTGGCGACGGATGTTGGAGATTGTAGTCTCTCGTTTCACTTCGGTTTCCCCGTCCGGCTTTGACACAACTCGTATGCTGCAATCATCAGGAGTCGTGATATTTACCACCTAATGGCAGTCTCGTGTCACAAGGAGATCAGACGCAAAATACGACAGGTGGGCGTTTGTTGCGGCGGAACGCGATCCAAAATTTGAGAAAAGGAGTATCAAACTACCTGCCGGCAGCAACCCGGTCCCAGCGACTTTCTCTCTGCTTTGCGATGTCGAATAGCAGTCAGAGGACGCGCATGTGAAAAGCAAAGTCATTGCAAGGTCGATGGAATTGTAATTGACTTTCGGGCCTCAGGTTCGATCGAGAGGGAAGATTGTCTTCGGTTGGTGGTGGTGAGTCTAGCCTTTTATATGCATGACACAACGCATATTAAAGGCAATATTGCTGGCAAGCACTGATTAAGTGCGGGCTATCAAGGGGTGACACTGAGCGGATGTCTCTGACACATCCCATCAGCTACTAGCTGTTGTCCAAACTCCAGAGCGGGGCTCTCAGTTTGGATCCACCTTTTTCAAGATATATTGTTTACCGTTGCCTTTCGTGTGGCCAGCTACTTAACTCCAATAACCAGGTCGAATCAACGCTGTTGGACTCAAGGTCGCGGACCAGTAGATGGAACGGAGGTGGTGAAGATGATAGGTAATGAGCTGGGGTCTCGACCCCGAGATTGTCAACGTTATGGAGGCTTCCATCATTCCCACCAGGAAATGCTGTTCGAATGATGGTCAAGTTTTTCAGATCATACTAACCCAATTTCCACCCTCTGAGCACGGGGCTGGGTTGCTCTGCGATTGGAGAAAGACGCCCTCACTACTCTCCATCGTTTTTCCATTCACACCTAGCAGCAAGTCCGTTAACGAGTTCTCATCATACTGGTTACTCAAACGAAATGGGCCTTCCGAGCGGGTTTGGTGAGGGCCTTTCATAGCTGAACGTGGTCTTTCTTGTCCGCTCATTTGTGTACGATAGGTTCTATCCTCTTTGAAGGTTTGGTCTCCGCAATGTACGTATTTCTTTGTCTGATCTCAGAGCGTCTCCCCTCTGATGTCCTTATTCAACGTCAAGGTTATATGGCATAGCAACTCTGCAGGGGCGTTTTAACCGGAATGTCCAGGTTGCTGCTCTGCTCACTAGTTATTTAGACGTATATGTATTTCATGCACTACTCTGAGGATGCCTCGACCACAAAGTTCCTGGTCATCGCTATATGGTGGGTTAGACCAACTTGAGGCACCTATGGAATCTGCTCACATGAACTCAGGATCCTTGACACCCTACATATCTCGTTCAGTGAGTGTTTGTCGCTTCCAAGTCAATACACGGCTAAAGGTTGGATAGTATGTCATGCCCTGTATTACTACCTGGTGAGACCAATGTGTCTGCTCCTTCTAACTGTCGTACCAAATCTCTGCAGATAACAAACTACGCTATCCCGATGAGTTTGGAGTACATTGTCTGGTTCTTATACCTTCCATATTAAGGTTACTTTTCGCTGACAAGATATGGCAGGTCGCTCCCAGTATGCCAGCCGTAATTTCCGCAAGGTACTGATATACAACGTTTTTCCCGCATAGGCATCGCTTCTGGTGAATGTGCGTCCCTTTTTCTCAAGAACCATCCCTCAACAGAATTGACTGTATTGCAGCTGTTTGTAGTTGCTGCAGTTCAATGGCAAGTGGCTGTCTTCCATGGGCTGACCCTCATAACCCAAATGCTGCCAGCTTCTTCGCATATAAAATATATTACCGTGCGTCCCTTCTAACCTGTGTCTGAAAACCCTGCTGATAGGCATCCAGTTTGTCGCTCTCAAGTGGGGCGGTTGGTGACCGTCCCAATTGTGAGTGTGTTTGCTTGTGATGACAAAAATGACACCCAGTCATATGACCATAACAGATACTATTCCTACTCACTCATTTCGGTCAGTTTCTGACTTCGTTCACGAGACATACATAACGATCTTTCAACAGCGTTTGGCGTAGGTTCGTTCTTTTCTTTCACCAGGATTGACCCATGCTAATCTAAAAGTAGAGGTAGTCGTTCTGGTGTACTTCAACTCGTCGTACTATCTTCACAGATATATTGATTACCGCATATAGATTCGCCAATAACGAGTTCAGCTACCTTCCGGAGATCAAGGTTGTTTTGTTAACACAGAATTTGCGTTACAATCTCACTCATTATTCCCAGTTCTCCGCCTTAATACCCTGTGCGACCGCCCTCGTACTAGTCGAGGTTCTGATTACGCTATCACTTTGCATACTTTTGTATGACAGTGGTTCTCACTCCGCGTTCCCAAGGTGACTTCACCGGCCTGTGTCCATAGTTCGTTCCTAACCAACCCTGATTAGAACGAAGTGTCTTCTGAATACGCTCATAGTCTATGCTGTTAACCGTTGTTTGCTGACTTTGTAGGCTTGACCCCTTTTTCACTTGTAACTGTGACTTGATTCAGAGTTTCCGTTGTAGACTGGTCGTCCTTGCAGAGCTCGTCACCGTATGTATGACGTGTTACTCTATGACCATACCACTCTCACACTTCCTCCAGCTCGTTGATAACCAAGACACATGGGCAATGGGAATAGATTTCAACATTGGGAAATGTCAGTCTTCCGTGCCCTGAAAGCGATGTATAAGACACTTCATCTTAGTATTGCATAGTATATGTCAACTCGCTTCTAGCATCGTTGAACACCCGAGAATACTTTCGATCCCAGATTTCTGGTCTCAAGCCGGATCTAGCAATCGACGCCGTTCACTTCGGGAACCTCCCGAAGCTCTCCGGGGACGAGGAGATTCCAAAGAATGGAAAAAGGCGGTTTGAGGTGCACGAGGCGACTGTTATCGCTGTCGCTGCCGTTCCGTCGCTTGATAGAACTACTGGGCTGCAAAAGAATAGGGAGGTATAAATCTAGAATTTCCATGACTGCCATTTGGTTTTTCTGCCACAAGACAAAGTGATGTAATGCTGGTATGGAATATTCCCTGCCTGCAAGGCGCTTCCCTTGCCTCGTGAGGCTACGATAGGGTGGTGTGTCACCCTCACAGAAGCCAGACCATTAATGACCTAACCTGTGGTATGTTGGAGTAGTGTCCTCCGTCGATTGGTGCGTGATGGTTCTGATTCTGTACATATGCCCATGTGTCCGTACTCTCTCGCTGCTGACTAAGCTCTACTGGCTGCTCTCCCTTCCTAGTTCTGACTCTCCCCTACTACATGTGCCCCCTTCGAAAAATGACGATGTCTGCGTTGTTTGCTATCATGCCTCCTCTCTGCCTCTCCCCAACGCTCCATCTGTCTCACCCTGTAGTAGGCCATGTTCTTCGTCTGGTCCATCCCCTCTTTCTCTGTAAGTTGCTTCGTCCCCTGACTCCCATCCTTCATTTGTTGTTTGCTCTTGTAGCTTCTTCGCCATATACTCCCGTTGTTCTTCGTATAGCCTTGTTCCTTCTCTTGGCATGAAGGCTCGCAGTCGTCGTGCGCTGAACTCGCCTGCCATTGGCGTTCCTGTTAGCATTTCTAGTCTATAGGAGTTTCTCAGTTGCGACACTATTCTGCAGGGCTGTGACCACTTAGGTAGTATTTTGCGCTCTGTTTTGAATGTATAGTTGAGGTCACTGCGGTACACTTGTACCAATTGCCCTGGTGTGAATACAGTTTCGGCTTGGTGTCATTTCAGTACCCATTGATCAAAGACCTTCTTCCGCTTGATGGTGTGTCTTACTGTCTTGTCATATCCATCTAGTCACTGTTGGGCTGCATATGCCATGTGGATGGCTGCATCTGCTGCTCTTAGTTCTGTTGTGCTTTGCATCAGTTCTGTGTGTTTAGTGTCTACCACCAGTCCCAACAGCAGTTCTTTTGGTGTGAACTTGAGTGATGGTAGTAACCGGTTGTTTAGTGCTTGGACTGCATCCTCCAAGTGGTCAGGCCATGACCTGGGAAGTTTGTCCCAGTCATTGTCTGTCGTATCATCCTCACCTACATTGGGTGCACAGAGCCATTTGAGTATGTGTAGGAGCAGTTTGTTCATGCCTTCCACCAATCCGTTGATCCATGGTGAGTATGCTGCTATGACATGATGAGTGCAGGACCACTTAGCACAATAGTCTTTGACTGCTTCATTGTTGAAGTGTTTTCCTCCATCTGTCATGAATGTTTCCACAGGTGTGAAGTTGTTGAATATCATGTTTAGGCTATCAATTGTTGTTTTTGCCATTCCTGCTGTTTTAAGCTTTGTCACCCACAGGTGTTGCAAGAAGGTGTCGAGGTACAGGCCCAGCGTGTGGTATCCACCTTTGCCTGTTGGCATTGATAGGTAGTCACCCACTAATAATTCAAATGGGTGTCATCTGGTTTAGTGTTTTGCTCAGCCCGGCCTTGAGCCCCAGGCCGGGCCGAGCTGAGCCCTCTAAGGCCGGGCCCAGGCCGAGCCCTGAGGTCAGCTTGAGGGGGCTCAGGGCCCGGCCTGGGGTTTGGCAAAGCCCGAGCCGAGCCCTCTAAAGCCGGGCCGAGCCTTCAAGCAGGGCTTCGGTGGCTGTGCAAGAAATTACCAAATTTGGTATTATAATTCCCACACTGGATGTTGCTTCCTTGCTTGCTTCGAGCTCCTATGTGTGACATCTCCCAAATTATTGGGCAGAATCTCTCATAAGTCTAACTGTAATGTACTTCTGCTTTTATTTGCTAACATTTAGTGATCTCGTACTTGTATAGCATTAGTATTCAATGTATTCGATCTTGTTGTTAATCTGTAGTTATCTTTTCCTGCTCTGACCAGTAAGCCAGGGCTCAGGCCATCAGGCCCCAGCTTGGAGCCAGGCCGAGCCCTCATAGATGGCTTCTGGGGGCTCGGGGCCCAGCCTGGCATTTCCCCAGGCCCTGAGCCCTCAAAAGCCAGGCCCAAGCCCCAGGCTTCAGGCTGAGCTGGGCCCGAAAAACACTAGTCTGGTTATTGGTTCTAGTAGGGTGTTGAGCTTTGGCATTCCGAAGTTCTTGCATTTTGTGCACTCCTGTATTGCCTTCATTATTGAGATGTCCAGCTTTGGGGAGTAGAATCTGTCTGTGATTGCCATTTTTAGCACATCTCGGCCCCAGTGCCCACCTGATTTGTGTAATTGTTTTGCTTTCTCTTGCACTTCCTCTCAGTTGATGCACTCTACTTTGTGCCATGGTCTGACGCTCGTGCCCCCATGTATGCGCCACAGTTTACCCTGGTCGATGAGGTATTGTGATGCCCTGTGCCTTGCTCTGCTACAGTTCCTTAGGGATGTGTTAGTATCTGTGTTCCATATTGTGTCTATTACCTCTAGGAACAATGGTTCTTGTTTGAAACGGTTTCGTAGGTTTTGGTCGCCTTCTGTGAGCTTGTCAATGGTGAGGATGTCATTTGTTAGGCCAGACATGGCTTCTGCATCCAGGCTGACTGTCCACTCATCTTTCTCTTCTGCTTCACAGCTGGTGTTGTCCCATTGCCGGCTCAGGCTGTCTGCAACAACGTTGAGGCGTCCTGGTACGTGTCATATTGCCACTATGTTGTGGGCCATAATTCTGTCTCTCCATTGTGCATGGGCTGCCGATATGTGCTCGTTCGAGAGGACATCTTTGAGGGCCTTGCAGTCCATTTCAATTTCGACTGGGAAACCCCAAATTATATCTGTGAAGTGGTCTAAGCCGAATTTTAGTGCTGCGAACTCTAATAAAAATGGTTTGTAATTTCGCTCAGCTGATGATGTTCATTTTGATGCGAATGCTATTGGTACTGTTTTGTGTACAGTTTTGCTGCTCAGTGTTTTGATCTTGACCTTCTGGGTCAGTACCACTCCAAACCCTTCCTGACATCCGTCTGTTGTTACTATAAACGGTGTGCCATCATATCGTGGGGAGTGGAGAGTTGGCTGGCTGGTTAGTGCAACTTTTAGATTTAGGAACACCTCTGTGTGTCTTTGTTCCCATCTGCCCAACAGCTTGTGGTTCATCATCACTCGACAGTATGTGGCTTTTGAGATTGGCTTGGGAATCTCCACTTCCTTGATGAGATCGTATAGGGGTCCTTCGATTTTCACATACCCTCTGATGAGGTCTCAAAAGTGTCCCGTGAGTCCTAGGAACGACATTAGGTTGAGTGCTGTTTCCGGTTGTTTCCAGTTGATGATTGCTGATAGCTTCGACATATCTGGTTGGACTCTGTTTGGGCCTACTGTGGCTCTGGCAAATGTCATTTCCAACATGAATAGGCAGCACTTTGTTGGTGATAGCGATAGATTGTACTGTCTGCAGCATAGAAGGACTCGCCTTAATTTTGTTATCATTCCTCTGAATGTGTTGTCTGCACATCCACCGTCGTCCACCCAGAGTTCCATCGTGTTGTTGGTCAGTATGTCATGTAGGCATTTTGTTGCTGTGGTGGAGAATACCATTGGTGCTCCTGTCCATCCCATTGCCATTCGTTTGTACCACAGGTAGCCTCTTCCGTCTACAAAGAACGTGAAGTACAGGCACCATTTTTCTGGTATTTCGATGGCATAGAACCCTGATGCGAAATCGAAGACTGACACATACCTGTACCCACTTAGCCACTGCTGTTTTGCCCTAATGTCTCCTTGGAACATTGGTGGTATTTGTGTGGCTTTATTTAGTTCCACGAAGTTCTGTGTCACTCTCCATTTTGGAGCCTCATTTGGTGCTCTTGGTTCTTTCACCTCTACTTCGGGTGTGTTGCTTTGTTCTTGGAATGGACACTGTATGTTTGCCTCCCGGCACTGTTTGTTTATGGCCCTTTGCAGGTCTTCCAGCATCAAGGTGGTGCTGGTGTTGTGTGTTTTCTGCATCAGCACTGTTGGGGCTACGTGTTTGATGCATGGTATGTCTGCATGTTCTATGAGGTCAGCCTCCAGCATTTGGTCTACCCACTTGTTCATGAACTGGTGCTGTGGTGGGTTCATTGGTCACTGGTGTACTGTAGTGCGAAAAGTTACTTTGTCGGAGATATTGAGGTCTATTTGTGCTCCTGGTATCAGCAGCACTTTGCTGAGTGAACATGCGAACACATCTGCGAATTCTGTCAGTAGTTTGGTAACCTCTTCTCGTTCACTCACCATTAGGTCATTGCCAACTTGGACATTTTTCACAATATACTCAACTCATTCCATTTTGAACAGATCCGTCTGTCATGTGAATATGCTCGCTTGGCCATCAGTTTTCTTACTTCTGGCATTCACGTTCTCCACTGGTTCATGTGTCATGTTGTTGCACATTTTGCTTGTGCTTGGTGGCAGGCTTTTGGTGCTGTGGTTGTACAATGTTACTGTCGTACTACTATCCGTGATAGTCACCTCATCCATCATGTAGTTGTGTATTGCCCTGAAAGCTTTCAGTAGTGGTTTCCTGAAGAGAAAAGACCAACCGCCAGCACTGTCAAAGACTTCGAAGGTTCCAGTGGCTTCTACGCCTTCTATGTTTATTGTTCCTGTCCATGTTGCCTCGGATGGGACTACTGCGCCATTTGCCATGCAAAGTGCTTGACCTGATGGTTTCCATCCTTTTAGGGTGTGTTTGACTTCGTTGAATGTTGTCAGTGCCATTGCGCCTGTCATGGCTCTGTCATCAAACAGCGCACATACTTGTGTTCCTGTGCCATCTGGTGACGAGACTGATGGAAGTTTGATGGAGGGTGAACTGAGGAGACTGAAGGGTGAGATCTTCCTAAGGGGCTTCTATAGCCTGTAAGAGAGAGTTCTGTCTGAGAGAGGACGTCTGGGGCAGTCTGAGATCTGTCTGAAGGCTGAAGGCACTTGCAATGGCCTTCTCAAACTTGCACTCAAACTCGTAACTCGGTACTTCGATGATCTCTTTCTGTAAGTAGTTACAGAGGAGTGTAGGTGCGTGTGGGCTTATGTAAGCTACCTCACATGCCTAAACTCGAAGCTAAGAGAAGTCTAAGGTAAAAGAATGAAAACAAAAGAAAAGAAAACAAAAGAGTAAAGTAAAAGTAAAAGTAAAAGCCATAAAACAGAAGGAATATCATGGTGAGGAGTACTCACTCCCTACACTGGGTTTTTGATAGTAATCAGGTGTGTGAATGGGACAGATTTGTTCATCGTATCTGACACGTTGTCTTGTGTTCTGTATATTGCTGAGTATAAATCGATGGTATGTGGCTCTGTGTGATTTACATATGGACCGGTCAAAGCTACTGTAGATACAGTGGTTGTCTGGGTCGTCGTGCTGTCCTTCACAGCGACCTGATCTTGTTTCCCTGCTCGTCAATGCTCACCAGCCTGATGCTTTGTGTAGTGTTTCTGTTGAAGGGCCCCAGCATTCTGTTGCAGAGTGCTCGCCATGCAGTTTCGTTGCAGCTCAACCTCGTTGGGTCTCCTTCTGGGAGAGGGCAGTTCCTGCTTCCATGTCCATGTGTGCTGCATCTGAAGCACTCGCCAGAGCATACTGCTGCAGTTCCGGGTCGGAGGGGGTATGGCATGTGTTCTGTAATTCTTGCTACATCCCCGTACTTCACAGTCCATGCAGTGAGTTGTGCTTGGTACTTCTTCTGTCCCTCTTCATCATCTTGCTGGTGGGGAAATTGCTCTAATGCCCTCCACACCGTTTCTTTAAGTTCCTCCATGGGAGGGTTGTATGGGGCAGCACGTCTGGGGGTATGTTGGAGTACGAACTTGGTGGTGGGTTGCATATGAGGTACGGTTCCTGGTACTGCATGGGACGTCGCAACTTGTCCTATCGTGAGTTGTTGTAGTTGGGCTGTCAGGTCTGCTGCTGCTGCCTGCTTCACGGCCTCCATTCTCTGCAGGAGTTTTTGGTCCCTCGCCTCCTCGTTCTTCTTCCTTTCCTCTATGTCCTCCTTCTCTTGTTTCAGCTTTGCCATGTTTAGGTCTTTCACTGCCTTTATGAACATGCTCCAGTCCGCATACTCGTCGTCCAGTTGCTTCCTCACCGCCTTCAGTAATTGTTTCTTTACTTGCCAGATCAGCATTGATCCTTTCTCTATCCCTGCTAGCATTGCTAGTTCCCAAGCCTCCTCTGCCCATTTTACATGTGCCCATACTTTCTGACGCCCTATCACCTTTGTTACTCCCACATCATTGTCCAACATTTTATGCATGAGTAGTTCTGCTTGATATTCTTCTGAAGTTTGCATTGCGCTCGCTATTGGTGGCCATCTAGCCTTGAATGCCTTCGTGAAATCATCCCACTGCATTAGCTGTGTCCCCTGTAAACTTTGGTACCACTTTTCTGCAGGTGATCCCATTCCCAGGTAGTTTGATAGTGCATCTATTTTCTGGGTGTCCATGGCTGTTGGGCTTGAGAACAGGATGTTTCGGTTGAACACCTTCAGAAAGTTGCTGGCATTTTCCGATGTCGATCTGTCACCATAGAACAGCAGGACCACCTCTGCCATGATTCTTGGATGTGGTTGTGGAGGGGGGTTTTGTTGGGCTGGGGGCGCTGGTGGTACTGATGGCAGCTGTGCTTGGAGTGGTAGGGTTGGTAGTGTTGGCAGTGCTGTTGAGTTGGGTGGGGTTGGTAGTGTGGGTGCACTTGCATACAACAACGTGTGTGGCAGGTTAGTCACTGGTGTTGTCAGAGCCCATTCTCTTCTGGTGTTCTGGGCTACAGATATTGACGAGCTCAGTGGCACTGCTGTTGGGTATGCACTCTGGTATCCATCTATCTCCAGCTCAGGTGACCCTGCTCTTGACAGTGGTAGCCCTCACGTCGATGCTAGGTCTGCCGGTGACATAGGCGACTGAGCAGGGGAGTGTGGCTCAGACAAGAATGTGTACTCGCTGTCCGTCGGTGTTGTACCTAGTGATGTTAGAGCTGACAGTGGAGCATTGAGATTACTCGGCCAGAAGCGTCCTCTTCCATCTCGGGGGGGAAGTCTGTGCGACAGTTTGGCAATTGTTCGTGGGTTCAGTTGCATGTTCTTATTTCTTCGGACACATGTGTGTCATGCGGTGTCAGTGCGTTCGCTTAACGGTGATGGTTCAGTGATTCGGAGGCGTGCGGTGGTATAGCAGTATGGTGATACGGTGGTATGGTGTGGGTGAGTCCACTTCGTCACCACGTTGGAGTAGTGTCCTCCGTCGATTGGTGCGTGATGGTTCTGATTCTGTACATATGCCCATGTGTCCGTACTCTCTCGCTGCTGACTAAGCTCTACCGGCTACTCTCCCTTCCTAGTCCTGACTCTCCCCTACTACAATGTGATTTGGGTTTGGACGACCGTCGATGAAAATCACGAAACACGGATCTCCTGGAACATCCAATCTTAATAACCAACTGTCAGTGAGCTTCCGTGATAGCATCTTCCGTCAATCCATTAATCATGCCGCCTGTCCTGAAACCGCGCTTACGCTGGGCTGCACACACGCACCATTCATTTATCAAATTGATACCAAACCGTAATCGCTACTACAGTGCTTCGGGGAATGGCTGATCTCATGGTTTAGGGTCCGTTCGTACGAGGATGTGGGTCACTCCCTGCCACACAGGACATAAACATCCCTGTGCAGCCGATAGTACATTGTCTGGCACTCTCCTAGTCTGCTCTATCCGACAATATACGCTTTAGCCATCGCCTGTATGCCATTTTTCTGAGCCGTACAACGAGGCATAATAGTTTTTTCGCCTACTCCTTTGATTCTCGCTGACGGCTGCTGACGCTTCTCCGATGTTGCCTTCAGGCCAACCCGCTGGGTAACGAACCCTTCTTAAGTTGTTAAGGGTATCACTACGGACTCTCATTGTTAAGAAACCGCTGATGATACCACTACGTGAATGTCGGACATGCGAGTCACAAGGCTGTGAAGTTTTAAAGGCGTGCCTTTGTTGCGAGTTGATCGGGACCCAGGTTCGGTGGGGACCTCTGGAGAATCATGAGGGGACGACAGTTCATGTACAACGTTGCTTGAGAAGCTTACCAGGACAAGGGCAATAGCATGAGGTATCAAACATCCTGAGTCGAAACTGGCTCCATGCTGATGATTGGGGTCGTCAAATCCTCTTGCTCGCACATCCAAGGTATCCACGCATCCCTTGAATGAGGTGAATGAGAGACATACGAAGATGTTTTCTGGACAGTGAAGCGACGATTAGTCAAAAGCACAGGCATGCGGTTGTCCGACATATCGTGACCTAATGCCAATGAATTGCTCCATTTTTGGGGTACGGTGTACTGATCGCCTCACATTGTCTCACCAGTATGCTCTTCTCCCATCGGTTGAAACCCAAATGGCTAGAAGTTCCCAGTATAAGCAGTTTCCATAGACCTTGCCAGCATGATATCCATTCATCGGTTTTATTGATTGGTCAACTACAAAGGATGACACATGTTAGGAAACTTGCGGAGTGCATGGACAAATCCCTGACTCCCAAAGCAGAGGAAGAGGACTTCGCCGGGCACAAAAATATTGGCTACCCACCAGTGCGAACGGACTGGATCAAGTAGCTAAGGTACAAACATATACAAATACTCCGAGTGTCATTCGTGCGCGCCTACTACTACAGTTAATGGAGTGCTTCGAGTATTAACTTCCCCCTCCGTACGCTGAAAGAAATCTGTCTGGCCGTTAACTCATACCTCCCGCCCTGCTTACGGAGGTTATCGTACCAGCCACAAGACTTGACAGGTTGCTCTCCAGGGATTCTGTATTTGTTTCTTTCTACGTGACGAGATTGATTGTCGACACTTTTCCTTCTTTAGATCATTCACACGGGAGCTTCTTGGAAGCTAGCTAAGACGTACGCAGCATTTGACAGGCCAAGTTCAGACAGTTGAACTCTTGAAAGAGATAAATAAACAAATTTTCCTGTGCCAAGTCATAATTGTTCAAAGTGTGGGGATGCATATACACAGTACGATGGAGGAACGGTGTAGCCATCAACGGATCTCGCGTCACCCTTTCAGGTAGAAAGGTGCGAGCATTGAGTGAGGTGCGGTTCCCGTCATGCCCCTCCGTTATTATCTAATGATTGTCCCGGTGTGAAGTTTAGTTCAATCCTACGCTGTGGCGTCCACCAGTCATCATATACCGACAGCAAGATGCAGTGCCAACACTCACGGAGTGAGTCTTTTTACCGCCAAAGAACAAGGCGATCCGTCTCCGGAACGGTATCTTCATCCTGTCCATATCATTCAATACCTTCTGCATCTCGGCTTCGGTCCTGTTATACTCTGCACGCAATTGCTCTATAGCACTTGGATCCTTCTCCGCTAGTGCTTCCGAAAGCTGCTTGAGTGTCTCCTTCTGCTCCAACAGTACCATCTGGAACCGAGAATAGAGTGCCCTTCCCACACTAGTTTCGTTCAGCTGCTTCTGTGCCTCTACCATCTCTTCTTGGATCAGGAGGGCCTTTCCTGCACTTGTTTCGTCCAACTCCCACGTCGTGTCTATCGATTGTCCTTGGGCCAAGGGAGCACGGGTCCGGGTTAATCCATTTACGATATCCCAAGCGGAATTCCGTGTGTTGAGGAATCGTTCATGACGAGCCCCTAGACTGATAAGAGGTTTCCAGAAGTTTCCCTCTAGTTGCGAGAGCCTGTTCTGCCATATCGCCGTATTCTCCGCTTTCTGATTGTCCCACATGGTGGTCACCAACCGCACGCACTGTGCAGCTTCTTCTCCACACAATTGACCGAACAGGTTAAGGTTCTTGCACACCGAGTTAGTCATGCGATTGTCGCTGATACGATGTGTGTAGATAATCCCGGTAAGTTTCACATCTTTCCGGTACCTTTTTTCAATTTTTCAATAAAAGTGAGTAACTTGCGTAACATAACGTGCCCGAAAGCTCGGTGCTCACTTCTTTTCTAACCAATCAGCGATAATTCGAAGTATGTCACGATCTGATCGGTGAGTATCGTCGAACCCTGGCGTGTCCACGAACATGTAGTGTTTGTCATCAGGGAGGTCCACTACGAACTCTCGAATGCCTTCTGTGCAAGACTTGAGCCTGTCTGCTCCGGATTCTTCCTTATTGCCAGTAAGTTTATTGATGAACTGTCAAGTGTTATTGGCAACGGCTCGGATGTAAGAAGGTTGCCACTTACGTTGCTTTTCCCTGAACCCGTAGGTCCCATTACTCTGTAAAGGCATAGATGGAGTGACGGTCAAGTGACATCTGTGGCTCCACATACGCGATAATGATGTCTTGATTATTATCCCTGGTCTTTCGAACCGGTGTGAACGTTTGGGAAGGTGCTTCACTGAGAGTTATTTCGTTAGTGAGTGAACAGAGCCATCGGATGTCAACGATATCCGGAGGGACAGCTTACGTGGTAATAGCTAATCCAAGAAGACAAACGGTTGCTGTGGGTCCGATCGAATGAAGAATACCACACAGACGTACTAGTGAGAAGCTAGGGAAGTCGTATCATTGACTCGATTTCCTTAACGCGTAAAGCATTTATACTGACCTGCCCAACCAACTTGACAGAATCTGATATACTTATGCGGGAAGATGGTTCTCTCGTCCAACAACGTGAGCACAGTGCCCACCATTCATCTGTCATACGAAAACAGGTATCTTCTTCAGATGGCCGTTCAGGCGGCCCCGTCAGAATGCCGAGTAGAATGGCTGTCATTGTCTTCAGCTTATGGTACGGTACCTTACCAGTGAAAAGTTCCTGAGCACTATCAGCGAGCTCTCTGACGATGGGAGGGCTGCCAGACATACTAATGCTGTCATTCCATAGGCCCAAATATCGCTTTCTGCTGTCGCATGCATGTTTTCCCCCGCCTCTACCAACTCGGGAGCCATCCAGTACAAAGAACCCCCACATGGAGAGTTTACGGTCATGGTGAAGGACGAATTAAAATGAATAGAAAGCCCGAAATCTGTAAGAAGAGCACGACCGTCCTCAGTGATCAAAACATTGTCCTGTCATATTTATAGACAGTCAGTTGTGCCAGTGAAACACTCAACCTAAAGACTTGCCCCTTTCAAGTCACCATGAATTATTGGGCCTTTTGGATGGTTGTGCAGGTAATGAAGTCCTTCAGCGATATCTCTAAACTGAATCATGCCTCATCAGATCCGCGGAGAAGATGTGCCTTTCGACTTACAAGAGGACGCGGATCATTGTGTCGTTTTTGCACATAGGAACGAGCGCTACCACACTCCATCCATGTAGTCACCAATGACACAGTGAGATCAAAATCAGTGGTTATCCCAAGTAAGCGGAGGACATTTGGATGATCCAGCTTCGACCAAACGTGCGCCTCCTTAAGTGCTCGCTGGTTGACGATCAGATTGGGGACAGTGGGTTTTTTTTTTAGCGAACACTACCTTGACGACTTTCGTTTCAGCCTGTGTAACACCAAGGACTGTCTTTATAGCTACAGTCGTTCCACCCGAAGAAAGTGTTCCACGGAACACAGCAGCATTACCCCCCCGAATGCACATGGTGAGGTCTCGTTCTATGCACCCGTCGAGGTTGATGGCATACTTGCTGGCTTCTTTTGCAAGTTGGTGGAGAGTTTCTCCTGCCTCCATGATGGCTCAGTAGCAACCGGCGAGTGGTAACAAGGCAAGAACATATCGGAAAAGTTTGGCTGGAGTTATATGAAATCACGCTGGAATATCCCTTACGCGCATGTTGTACATGCCTCAGAAGAAGACTTCTCACCGCACAAGCACTATCCACCATGAATTACTTAGCTGTTAGCGCCTATCTACCGTATCGAAGATTTCAGGGTCTGCAGCTCCGAGTCAAGATGCTGAATGGAAATAACTTAGGTTGTAGACTCCGTGTACACGTTGAACGTTGAACGCCCGTGATCAAGAGATGCTGTGGCACTAATGACCCACTGGCAGTAAGTACCGGAATTGTAGTTTGAGAAGCATGCGATACGGATCTGCTGGGACAGCCTACCAAGCAGTGCCGTCCTCCTTGAGGCCAAGTTATCACGCTAAGCGCTGAGCCTGCCGCACTGTGCACACGCACTGTTCATTTTCAAATTTGTACTAAACCACCCTGGGTTTAGGGTTCGTATGTACAACCTTGTCGGGTCCCGCTCCACACCACGAGACAGGGATCCTCGTGCCAACAGTGCACTGTTTTAACACATTCCCTTTTTTCTACTCTACTCGACGATACAGTCTTCGACTACCGCCTGTATATCACTTTCTGAGTCGCACAACGGGACTTAATGGTTTCTTCACCTACTCCTTCGATTCTTACTGACGACTGCTGACGCTTCTCTAGTGTTGCTTTCGGACCAACCCAGAGGGTAACCAAACTTTCTCAAGTTATTAGGGGTGTGACGTCGCTAATCAGTCCTAATCGTTAAGAAACTATCGGTGGCATCATTGCGTGAGTGTCGAACGTACGCGCCATTGCAAGGATATGATGTGAAGCGTTAAAGCCGCACTACTGTTGCAGGTTGATCGGCCCCCCAGGTTCGGGGAGGACCTCTGTAAGCTCATGACGCATTTAGTTCGAAGGGCTTGACCCCGGAACTAGTCGACAGTTCATGTGCAACGCCACCGGAGAAACATACCAAGACAAAGGGAATAGCATGATGTGTCAGACAACCAAAGTCGAAGCCGGGCACTACACCGACGATTACGGTCGCAAGATCCTCCTGCTCGATACTCCAGGTATCCGAGCGCCCCTCGGACGGGGCAAAGGGGAGATTTACGAAGAAGACGTTTATCGGGCAGTGGAGGAGTGGTTGAAAAAGCACGGGCAAGTGGCTATCGTGACGTTGCTGTCATTTTGCATTGCTTAACTTCCGGGGGCAGACATGATCGTCTCACCGGTATACTTTTCTTCCAACGGTTAAAGGCCAAACGGCCAGAAGTTCTCAATATAAGCTCCTTTCATGGACTTTGCCAACGTGATATCTATTCGTCGATTGTCTTGGTTGGTACTATGGGGGACGATACAGACCTTCAGAGGTTTGAGAAAGAGGCTTGGAGAAATCTACTGAACAGGGGAGCGAAGTCACTTCGCTACCAGAACACCCGACAGTCTGCACGGGAAGCGATTAATATGATAATATGAGCACGTAACTTTTCACTGTAGTACCCAGTAGTGTACTGTGGGATGGAGAAGTCATTGGTCGTTTCCAGCATCGTAACTAATCAGTTTCTCTAGTTATGGCGTGTAGGCCGGGCATCTGCAAACCTATGCGAACCATTACTGGCCGTAATGAACACGTGTTGGCGACGACGTGCCATAAAAACACTTGCCAAGCACTCAAACAATTCAAAAACTGAGGAAGCGAATGTGGTGATTCATCCAGTTTGCAGATGCCCCTAGTCCGTCATACATCTTTATTACGGCTATGTTCCAATGCCGCCATTTCGGTCTCACTTCGATCGAGAGGCGTTGTGTGACTAGTTCACACTGTCAAACTCTACCGGGCCGACACATTTCAGACTGAGGAGTGTTCACTTTCAGTGAATTCCATTCGACAACAGTACCACCGCGAACTACTGTTCGTCTGGGCCAGGTTCATCGACTCAATCTGTGGCCAGTGGCCATCCTCTCAGGGCTGGCAAAAGAGTGCTGCAAGTGTACGTCTCTTTCAACTGTGTACACCTCTTGTGTTGTTTAGTATTATCTTCCTCCAGACGAGAGGAATTTCTGTCACCGGCTCCTCATGTCTCCCTGTCTTGCTCACGCAGGTTAGTGCAGTGGCAGGCACACTCGACGGGAGGATTGCTGGGGATCCTGGTGGATGTTTCTTTCTGCAAAATGAACTGAAAACACTTCCTAATTCAAGTCATACGTCGGGTGCCTCCTGAGAGCTAGTTTAGACGTCTCCGACATTTGGAAGGCGAAGGAGGTAAGTAATTGGTGTTTTTTCGTGCTAAACCGTAGATCAAATTGTACCAATAGGTGTGTGGAGGTGAGTGGTACCCCACACGGTGGAGGGAAAACATAGTCAGTGTCTGCTATCAATGGATCCAACCCTTTCGGACTGTGAAGTGAGGATGACCAGTAAGGACTGTCGTTACTTAATCATCCAGCGGAAGGTTCAGATCAATCTTGCGCTGCGGTGTGCACCGGTCACCATATGCTGACATTAAAATACAATGGAAACACTTACAGCGTGAGTCCTTTTTCCGAAGAACAAGGCAATCCGTCTCGCAAGCGGTATCTTCATCCCCTCCATATCTCTCATCACTTGCTGCATCTCAGCTTCTGTCTTTCTATATTCTTCTCGCAGTTTGTCTACTGCCCTTGGATCCTTCTGCGCTAGTGCATCCGTAAGCCGCTTGAGCATCTCCTTCTGCTCCAGCAGTACCCTCTGGAATTGAGTGTAGAGGGCCCTTCCTGCACTGGTTTCGTTCAACCTCTTCTCCGCATCTACTATCTCTTCTTGGACCAGAAGAGCCTGTCCCGCACCCGCTTCGTCCAACTCTCTGGTCGCATCTCCTGATTCTCCGTGAACAAGGGAGGGACGTGGCTGGACTAACCCATTTACGATATCCCAAGCTGATTCCGATGTGTTGAGAAATTGTTCATGACAAGCGCCTAGGCGGATAAGAGGTTCCCAGAAGTTTCCCTCCAGTCCCGAGACTCTCTCCTGCCATATCGCCGCATTTTCCGGCTTTTGCTTGTCCCACATGGTGGTCACCAGCCGCACGCACTGCGCAGCCTTGTCTCCACACAACTGACTGAACAAGTCGAGGTTCTTGCACACCGAGCCGGACATACGATTATCGCTGATGCGATGTGTGTAGATGACCCCCGTAAGCTTTACGTTTCCCCGGTATCTTTTGTATGCGACTGAGTAGCGTAACATGTTCACAAGTTCGGTGCTTACTTCTTTGCTAACCAATCAGCGATAGTTCGAAGTATTTCACGATCTGACCGGTAAGTGTCATCGAACCCTGGTGTGTCCACGAACATGTAGTGTTTGCCATTGAGGTCCACTCTAAACTCCCGAAGGTCTTGTGTACAAGACTCGAGTTTGTCTGCTCCGGGTTCGTCCTTACTACCTGTGAGTTTATTGACGAACTACCAAAGGTTATTTCCAGTAGCACGGGTGCAAGAGAGTTGCAACTTACGTTACTTTTTCCAGATCCTGTGGGACCCATTATCCTGTGAACTAGTAAGCCAAAGCAATACCAATGGCATCGGGTAAATCACGTACGCGATGATAACTAGTCCTGACACAAACAGGTGTTGTCGTTCTTTCAGTGAATGAAATATTCCACATACACTTACCAGTGAAAAGCTAGGGAAGTCACATCATTGACTTAATACGGCGAGGTATCTGCCATATACACTGACCTTCCTCGTTAATTTGACAGAATCTGACATACTGATACGGGAAGATGGTTCTCTTGTCCAACAGCGTGAGCACAGCTCCCACCATTCATCTGTCATGCGAAAACAGGTATCCACGTTAGACGGCCGTTCGGGTGGCCCTTGCAGAATGCCAAACAAAACGCTCGTAATCGTTTTCAAGCCGTGGTAAGGTACTTTGCTTGTGAGAAGTTCCTGAACGACATTGGCAAGCCATCTGACAATAGAAGGGCTACCTGACATACCAATGCCGTCATACCAAAAGACCAAACGTCACTTTTAGTGGTCGCCGGTATAGCTCCCTTGTCCTCTACCAATTCTGGGGCCATCCAATACAGGGAACCCCCACACGGAGAGTTCACAGTCATGGTGAAGGATGAATTGATATGGACGGAAAGCCCAAAATCTGTAAGAAGAGCCCGACCGTTTTGGTCAATTAGGACATTGTCCTATCGTGTAGACAATTAGTTCAACTGTCGAAGCCCTTGGCAAAAGGCCTTGCCCCTTTCAAGTCACCGTGAATTATTGGACCCTTTGGGTGGCTGTGAAGGTAATGAAGCCCTTCAGCGATATCTCTAATCTGAGTTATACTTTGTGAGATATGCAGAGAAAATCTTCCCTTCGACGTACAAGGGGACGCGGATCATTGCGTCGGTCTTGCACATAGGAGCGAGCGCTACCCCTCCCCATCCATGTAGTCACTAGTGACACTGTAAGATCAAAGTCGGTAGTTATTCCAAGTAGCGGAAGGACATTTGGATGCTTCAGCTTCGACCAGACGTGCGCCTCCTTAAGTGCTCGCTGGATGGTGATCAGCGTAGACATTGCAGTCATTCCGAAATCATCACCTTGATAGCTTGCACGTCAGTCTGTGTGACACCAAGGATAGTCTTTATAGCGACAGTATTTCTATCTGCGGTTAATGTTCCACGGAACACCGCAGCATTACCCCCAGGAATGCGCATGGTTAGGTCTCGTTCTATGCGTCCGTTGAGGTTGATAGCATACTTGCTGGCCCTTTCTGCAAATTTACGGAGATCACTTGCATCCATGATGACACTGCAGTGGTTCCTGTCAGACAAGTGATGAAAGGCGAAAAATGTACTGGAGAAGTCTGAGGACTGGAATCAGATGGCATTATATTTGGGTCTCCCTTATGCACATGTTGCACACGCTGCAGAAGAGTCATCCACCCACGAGTAGTACCAAAGATTTCAGGGACCACCGTTCGAGGCGCTAAATGGAAGTAACTTGGGGTCATGCCGATTATAGACATCTGTGTATTGAACGCCTATTAATGACCCAGCAGTAACTTCTTACTATAGGAGTGCAACTTGGGTTTGACTTTATCGCTGATAAATCGCGAGGTACGGCGGATCTCCTGGGACACCCAAGCTTGATGGTCAATTGCGGGTCAGTTTCCGCGGAGCACCTTCTGCCAATCTACCAGGTGATGCGTCCTCTTGGGGATTTGGTACCGCGCTTACACTAGCCGCTGAGCCAGATGTGCTGCACACACGCACCTTTCATCTATCAAATTGGTACTAAACCGAATTTTTTGCAGGGGTTCTCGAGGGAATGAAAGACTCGTGGTTTAGGTTCGTACAGCAAAGTGGGTCCTGCTGGACAACCGCTCATTGTGCAGCACTCGATCCCTTTTCGTATGCTCCACTTGACTATACAAGCACGGCCATCGCCTATGTACCACTCCCTGAGTCATGCAATGCGGTGTAATGGCTTCTTCATTGAGTCCTTTGGTTCTACTTACCAGTGGTTGTGGATGGTCTTCCCCAGATGGCATACGCTCAACATACGCTCACTAGACGATCGCTCACCGTATGGCTCACGACGGGTGTAGACTGCCTATCTCGGCTGTTTGGAATTGTGTTGGACGCTGCTCATATATGTACCGTTTCGATGCTTGTACGGGATCATGTTTCCCTTTCCCCCTTCGGCGAGTGGTGCGCGTCATGAATGGCTTATAGCACCCACCCTCATCTTGTGAACGATTCCGGTGCCGGCAGTTGGAAATGCTAAATGGAAGTAACTTAGGGTTGTGCCAATTATGGAAGTTTGTATGTGGCACGCCCGCGATTGTGAATGCCCCACTGGTAGTAACCTTCTGGAGCGCAACTTGTGGAACGACCGTTCCGCGAGCATCTTCTTCCAGTTTTCCAAACAACGATGTCCGTTATCTATGCTTACGTGTTGGGGGTCCGCTAACGTTTACACTCAGGGTTGAGCCTGCTGTGCTGACGCACGTACCACGCGTAGCATCATATGAGTATCAACTTGGTACCAAACCATGGGCACAACTACCGTACCTCCGTGACTGTCGTGAAATGGTGTATTCGTGGTTTAGGGCTCGCTCGTACAGGAAGGTTGGGTCCCGCTCTGTGTACCGGATATCTTGATCTGTTAGTCGACGGCCGCACATTTTCCGGTACTCTCCCCTTCGTGTACTTCGTCAGATGATTTACTCAGGTGCTGGTCACCAAATATACTGCTTTTTTGGTTATGCAACGGTATATATTCACTGACTCTTCTGACTCTCACTGATGGTCGCTGATTTGTTTCTAGTCGTGCCTTCGAAGCAGCCCAGAGAGAAACAGAATTTTCCTAAGCTGCTAGTGGTATCACTGCTAATCAGCTCCAACCGTTATGAAACTGTCGATAGCATCATTTGCGAGTGTCGGACATTCACACCGGCTGCAATACTCTATCTCGTTCAGTTCAAGGGTCGACTGTTGAAGTAGTCGACAGTTCATGTGTAGCACCCCGGAGCAGCTTACCCGGGCAACGGGATCCCGCCCGCGATCACTGACATCTGCAAGTGCCTGAAGCCAAACCGTGGTACGAGTCCGTTTCTCTCCCGGGCGTGCATGCAAGAGCTTCTGCATCACCCTTTCCATTCGTACAAGAGAACCGTCTTTCATCGGCTCCTCGCGTGCATACTTCCCCGTCCTCCGTACCAAGTTCAATGTGACATGACGCTCTTCCGTAGTATCACCCTCGCGGTCGCGGAATCTAGAGTCGAGGCCAGCACTTGACCATATGCTAGAATAGGCGCGCAAAGCAAACGTTGCAATGGTAACGTGCTCTATGAGAGTATGTTCAGCGACAAGCACTTTGGCAGAAACTATCTAGTTTTCCGGAGGCCCGTCATGTAAACTTGACGTTTCCACTCAACATGCTTTTTTTCTGGGACGAGTGCTTGAGCACTAAGCAGTGGCCCATGCTAGCCCACGCGAACTGACTGGAGAAGGATTCCTAAGTGCGATGGCCCCGTCCCCATCAAGGAGGAGCGACATGACGACTAGCCATAGACCAGCTCACTCGAGTAGAACTGTTTGTAGCATTTAGCAGGTAGCACGGGGGAGTTTCCCAGACGCCAGTTATGATATACACAGCATTACGCAGGCCAAATTCAGATCCTTGACCGTTGAGAGAGAAGATAAGTAATTAAGTTTTCTTGCGCTGAGTCAATAGATAATTGCACCAACGGGTGTGAAAGGGCATACACCCGACATGGTGGAGGAAGAACGGCCGTTGGCGAGTTCTGCACATGGGAGTGGGCGATCTCCAGATGGAAAGATGAGAGCATCGAGCGAGGTGCGGCTCCCGTCAGGCCGCTCAGTTGTTATCTTATAATTCTCCCGGTGTTATGCTCAGTTCAATCTTGCGCTGTGGGGTCCGCTAGTCATCGTATGCTGACAGCAAGACACAACGCAAACACTCACGAACTGAGTCTTTTTCCCACCGAAGAACAAGGCGATCCGTCTTCCAAATGGTATTTTCATCTGCTCCATATCTTTCATTGCCCTCTGCATCTCGGCTTCTGCCGCGTTATACTCTTTTCGCAATTGTTCTGCCACCTTTGGATCTTTCTCCGCCAGTGCACCCGCAAGCCGTTTAAGTGTCTCCTTCTGCTCCACCAGTACCCTCTGGAGTTGAGAGTAGAGGGCTTTTCCTGCACTAGTTTCGTTCAACTTCTTCTGTGCATCGACGATCTCTTCTTGGATCAGAAGGGTCTGTCCCGCACTCGCTTCGCCTGACTTCCCCGTCGCATCCACCGAGGTACGGATTTGGGCTAATTCATTTACAATATCCCAGGCTGAGTTCTGGTTGTTGAAAAACTGCTTATGACGAGCCCCTAAATCGATAAGAGGTTTCCAGAAGTTTCCCTGCAGTTGCGAGACCCTCTTCTGCCATATCGCTTTGTTGTCCGGCTTTTGATTATCCCACATGGTGGTCACCAGCCGCACGCGCTGCGCAGCCCCGTCTCCACACAACTGACCGAACAAGTCGAGGTTCTTGCATACCGAGCCGGACATGCGATTGTCACTGATGCGATGCGTGTAGATAACCCCCGTAAGCTTCACGTTTCCCCGGTACCTGTTTTTGTAATAAATAAGCGTGAGCAAGTTGTGTAGCAAGCACGTGTTTGCAAGCTCAGTGCATACTTTTTTTCCAGCCAATCCGCGATAGTTCGAAGTATATCACGGTCTGACCGGTAAGTGTCGTCAAACCCTGGCGTGTCCACGAACAGATAGCGTTTCCCTTTAATGTCCACTCCGAACTCCCGAATGCCTTGCGTGCAAGACTTGAGCTTGTCAGCTCCGGATTCTTCCTTAGTGCCAATAAGTTTGCTGATGAACTGTCAAGCGCCATCAACAACGACCCGGATGTAAGAGAGTCGACGCTTACGTTACTTTTCCCTGATCCCGTAGGACCCATTACTCTGTAAAGGGGTAGATGTAGTCGATGTCAAGTGACGCCTGCGATACCAACGTACGCGATAATGAAGTCTGGGGTATTATCCTTGGCATTTCCAACCATTCTGAATGCTTAGGGAGGGGCTTCGCTGCAAGTGGGGTGAAATCGGGCAACACAATGCACTGATCGCAATTTATCCCTCAACCTCCACGTACCTAAACACGTGTATGAGCCCTCACCTCGAGTACTCCGCATGTTTCAAATCGAAAAGCAATGTCCTCGGGATCATTCATTTGCCACTGCCAGCGTCATGAATTCAGGCATTTGACCAATAAGAGGCGCCCCAGCCGCATTTCCGACAAGGTTAGCGCTCTGCGAAGGAAGGCTGTTCATAACTGATCACCATCCTTACGCGTGGGGGAGTCGTAGTGTACGTTAGAAAGCGCGATAAGGCTCCCATGCGATGACCAGCTACGACTTTCCATCAACACGATTTCCGGACGAAACACAATTTTGTGTGCTTAACTATGAGAGCATGAGTTGGCGCTCACACCGATGCCGTCGGAGGCGGCGGCGGAACGGATACAGCCACTGTGAAAGTGACTGGAGAAGAGTTGGGAGACAGGCGTAAGCGAGGCGAGGCGCAGGTAAGGAATTTCACGACCGTGTATTAGGCGTTTACGTGAGATAAGTGGGTGCGAACTCGTGAACTTGCCAAAAGCATGTACAACATGAACAGCTAACACGTGTATGATAATAGTAAGAAGTTGCGCACGAGATTCGGTGGGAGGTGGCTTGTCATACATACATAAAACCCTTACATGCTGATATGGGTGGCTCCGCCTGATTGTAATGATATGTAGCCTTGGCGCCTGCACTGTGATCCAAGCGAAACGGACAGCCCCTTCTGATTAGCGGGCCTTTGGACGGCTAAATGAGTTCTCCTCGAGAAAGATTGCCTACTGAGTTGTATATCCCCGTTCTCTGCAATACCATCCCAGGAACAACTCCAGTTCCTTGAAACCTTCCTCCGTTAACGCTGATGCCCACCTCGCTGCAAAGACTAAGTCTCAACCACCTGGCTATGCGAGGCCCGAGAGCCTCGGAGGGCAAAGTGTGATGTCGGCCTGGACGACCCACTCTTCCCTTTACTTTGTCGAAGGCGACGACAATCGTTTATTGGGCGAAATGAAACAACTCATAGAGATGTGTGCAAGGATGATCCAGCACTCCCATACCGAGCATACCTGACTGGAGTGACGCACTCCTAGCAGAGATGGTGATGTGCATGAGTAATTGAACAAGCTGCCGCCCTGGCATATGGCGTTCGGCAGAGCGCTAAGGGCGGAAAGGGGCCGGGAGAGAGAATATCATTCTAGAGAAAAAAAAGGTCCGCGAATTGAATCGGGCGTACCCGACAAAGATGCAGCTGTCTCTTCTAAGAGGACCTCTCACCAAAACGACGGCTAGGGTGGCTCTCTACGACTATGGCGTTCGAACATCCGCGAGTTGCCGAGGGCGATGCCGAAGGACAAGGCATCATTCAAGGGGCGCTGCGTAAGTAAGAGTTCGAACACGACCTATACAATCTACGGGATCAGTACTGCACTATATAAGAAATTGCTCAGATACCGAGGACGAGCAGTAACCATACAATTGCTCGGGACGCTCCTGCACTCGCTGAGGCAATTTCACCAGTAGAAGTGCGTTGTTTGGCTGCTTTAGCCCCTCCAACAGCTCCCATGCAACATCGTCATCGCTACTAGTCTGCGTTGGGAGTACTTTTGGATGCCAAGGGCGAGCAAGAATATATTTGCTGGAAACTTTGTCAAGTTTAATCGACAGTGTGACCTCGAGGAGATTGAGTCCCGAAGCATGAATGGCATATATGTAACGCGAAGGGCTAGTCGAGCGCCCTTGCAGTGTGACTGCTGTAACCTGGTGGATGATAGAAGGCAACGAAAGTTTGTTATTCTCAAATCCGGCGCATCGTAACCCTGCGAGTTTACTATATAGCTCTTGCGACTTTTCAGAATCCAGGTCATTGTATCTGGTAGAGTCGCTGGGGATGGGCTAAATGCAGGGTACCGTCTGGTACGGCACGAGGTTGGCCGGGAAACAACGGTTGAATAACGATGCCTCCCCAGCCCAATCTTGGACCGAAACATCTCCCGAACCTGATATGATCTCTACTAAGAGACGTCCAAGTGCATGCTCCGCAGACTCCCCGTAGAGAATCAGCAAGTGAACCTTGAACATTTCAAAAAGGGAGTAGGCGATGTCTTCTGGCCGAGTGGTACGACGATGTGATACCCAGAGGAGTCCGGATCGCGCTTAGTCCAGGCCCGGATAGAAGTCCGTAAGGTGTTGTTTCGCTATTCCGGTAGCCTCCTCCACCTCTTCGAGTAAGGCATCGTCTGGTTTGTGATTCGGAGATTCATAGTTCTTGTAAAGTGACCAGTCCTGCGTACAGAATAAGATAGCGTGTGAAGCTAGCAATTCTTGGAGTCCAACCTCGTTCGAACCAGACACCGTCGGCAAGTGAGCCAGCGTCGGGGACGTCGGAGGGGCGCACGAGGGTTAGTGACGAGGAACGATACCATAAAAACATGGATCCAATGGCCTCGTGCAAATCCGCACTGTTGTCTTTGTCTATGCAACAAGTATCACTCCATGCCCACAAGAAGCCATGCTCGAGGGCGAGAGTGCATAACTGTTGGAGCTTTTCCAAACCATCTCCACCGTCCATGTCATAGATGCATACCTTCCACATCATGCAGTAACGGCTCCCCACTGCCCCATCTGTGAGATAACATGGCAAATTGAAAGAACCTGACGACCACATCACGGATTTGGGATGCACTTGGTTGGCCGTCGCCTGTAGACACCAAAGAAAGCGACGGTTGGTACTGGGCACTGCATTCGAAGTGAGATAGTAGCAAATCCCGATTACACAAGGTACCAGTCGGTGTATGAAGCAATAGCAATGGCACGGCTTCAAGTGTTTCAAAAACAGTCTTCTTGATCAATTGCTGGATATCAGGGAAACCCGGAGTTGAGCGATGGTCCTTTACCCCCGTTGTGCGAGCCTAGGCACCACGTTTTCTGATATTTGCACGGAGATAATTCACAAGGCAGCCCTGGGATGATGCATGGTCCGGGTGGCCTGGGAGACAGCTTTCCAGAGCAGTACGTCCAAGGTTGATTGCTTCGTTGGCGTCCGTCACCGAACCTAGTTTCTCGCATTTTTCAAGAAGGGGATTGGCGAGGTCTAGAAGCTCTCCGCGCTGATTCGACGGGGAAGTGCGTTTCAACGTGGCTCGGCGAAAAGATATGATCTCTTCCAGATCTGCCATAGCACCTCCCCTCCTGAAGCGCTCATAGAGGCAGTCGTCAAGTCCGGGAAGAATTGCTTGTCCCTCTAAGCCATCCGTGGCAATGGATTTCCATGCAGTTCGCCTCAGCGTGATTACTTCGTGCAGAACTATGGTCGTGTCCTCCTTAAATCGCTCATGCAGGACGCTAGCAAGGCTGGTGAGAGCCGAATGGTGATGTGGATTTTCAGGTGGTGTAAGTTCCAGTATGGTTCGCGCAAGTGTGATTGATGCGCCTAAATCATTACTGCCTTTCTTTCTGAACTCTCCTCTGCAAGAAGGCGGTGGGAAAGCTCCACGAGAGCTAAACGAGCATCTGGGAGTCTCGGGAGCATGCGTTTCGAATTAGACTGTGGAAAGGGGAAGAATTCATTCGGCTAAGCAAGAATGGAAATACAGTCAGTTGTCAGATAGAGCAGGTACATATAAAATAAAGTACCTGAGTCGCAGTCACGTCCCAGAGAAGTAGCAGTGCTACACTCCATTCGATTTCTGGTTGACTTTACAGTAAGTTGAAAGACTCCAGGGAAAGTTGATATATGCCATTTACGGACAACGCGACTGACGCTTAAGGCAGTCGTTACGAGCTGCGTTGGCCATTGTCCCGGGCCTTCGCCAGGGTCCACTTTCTTAATCTGCGCCACATAAATGCGGGGCGAAGCTGTGAATCCGTCGGGAAGTGTCTTCACAAGCACCTCGAGATGTTCCACCATCGAAGTATTATCATCCGCCGAATCCGACTTGAGCGAGCGGAGAAAGAAAAGTCTAGCATATCATTTTTTGGGAAAGCTGCAGTAGCATTCGAAACATTATCACGAAAAGGCGTCCGTGACACATACCTAGAATGTAACGATATTACCGTACACTCAGGGTGAGCTGGCAACCAATGAGGAAACATTTCCTGAACATTTGTACGGAACGAGGGTATGTCGACCGCTACGATACGGTAAGCGGTTCTTGGCATTGTACCTCAACACACGAACATGCTCTCTAATCCATATAACTGAAATGTTGCAAGTTTGGAGCAATTTCTTGGTGAGCTGGCAGTCAATGAGGAAACATTTCCTAACATGTGCTATAACGACATTACCGAATTCTTGTCTGACTTCGCCGGGCCGACCATACTGCAGACAAGGATCACCCTGATGCTTAGGGGAGTATGCTACCATATACAAGATAACAAAATTTTCCCTGTAAGAAAGATGGGCTTATTTCTCTCATCCCATCATTCCCTGTAAGCCAAGACAGGCTTATTTCTCTTACCGCAACAGAGGTGCCCTGGGAAGTCGCAGACGAGAGAAAGACGATCAAATAGTTCAGACCTAAAAAAGGCAAATCATCCGTGGTCCCCACTGAGCCGTCGCATAATTCTTGCGATACCAAGCTCAATTCAATTTTGCACTGTGTCCACCGGTCATCATATGCTGACAGGAGGGTAGAACGCGGACACTCACAGAGTGAGCCGTCTTCCCACCAAAGGACAAGGCAATTCGTCTTCCAAGCGGTATTTTCATCTTCTCCATGTCTTTTTTTGCCTTCTGCATCCCGGTTTCTACCCTATTATAATCTGCCCGCAGTTGTTCTACCGCCTTTGAATTCTTCTCCGCTAGCGCATCGCCGAGCTGCTTGGCATCAGTAAATGGGATTTTAGTCAGAACCAATCCTTACCAATTGCCGGTTCCCTGGTGCGGGTGTCTCCTTCTCCAGGAATCGAGGGTAGAACGTCTTTCTCGCGCTGGTTTCACTCAACCCCTTCCGAGCGTCCACCACCTCTTCTTGGATCAGAAGGGCTTGTCCCGCACTCGCTTCGTCCAACTTCCTCGTCGTGTCTGCCGATTTCCTTTCGGACAGGGAGGTACTAGTTCGTTTACGATATTCCAGTTCTGGTTGTTGAAAAAAATAAAACATTCATGACGAGCCCCTAGGTCGGTAAGAGATTTTGAGAAGTGTCCCCCCACTTGCGGGGCTCTCCTCAGTCATATCGCTCTGTTGTCCAGCTTTTGATTATCCCACATGGTAGCCACCAGCCGCACGCACTGCGCAGCCCCCTCTGTACAAAACTGACAGAACGAGTCGAAGTTCTTGCATGCCCAGCTAGGCATGTGATTGTCGCTGATGCAATGCATGTAGATAATCCCCGTAAGCTTCACATTTCCCCGGTACCTGTTTCTGCAATAAGTAGATGTGAGTACCTTGCATAACATACACGTGTTTGCAGCCCGACGCGTACTTCTTTTCCAGCCAATCAGTGATAGTTCAGGTCTGATCGGTGATCGCTGTCGAACCCTGGCGTGTCCACGAACAGACATCGTTTCCCAGTAAGGTCCACTCCAGATTCCCGAATGCCTTGCGTGCAAGATTTGAGACGGCCCGCTCCGAATTCTTCCCTACTGCCAATAAGTTTGTTGATGAACTATTAAGCGTTATTTGCAACGGCTCGGACGTAACAGAGTTGCTGATCACGTTGCTCTTCCGTGATCCCGTCAGATTCATTACTCTGTCAAGAAGTAGATGCAGTCAGTGTCAAATGACATCTGCGGCACCGGCGTACGCGGTAATGACGTCCGGAGTATTATCCTCGGCCCCTCCAACCATTCTGGATACTTAAAGAGGCCTTCCACGTACTCAAACACGTATAGGCGCCACGGTGACCTCAAGTATTCCACATGTTCCAGATCGAAAAGCATTGGTCCTCGGAGTCTTTCATTTGCCACTGTTGAGGTCGTTGATTAAGGCATTTAATTAACGGGAGGGGCCTAGCCACACCTCTGACGAGAATAGTGCTTCGAGCATAGAGAAGGCCGCTTACGATCATTTACCCACCCCGTATGTGAGAGAATGAATGCCGCTGACTGCATCATGCATCAGAAAGCGCAGTAAAGCTATCACACAATGACTAGGTGCGATTTCTGTCAACGATTCCAAGATGAATGACGGTTTCATGTACTCAACCACTGCATGGGCACACAAGTTGGCGCCTACATCGATACTGTCTGGGGCACGGTGGAAACGATACAGCCTTGGAGGTTACTGGAAAAAGACTAGAAGAAAGACGTAAACAATAGATGTGCCACAACTATAAGGAGCGCCTAACTGAACGACATGAAGAACTATTAGTATGACAGTTGACACGTTTACGCGTGAAGTCATAAAACGTTCGCGTATTGATGTGTTATTCTATCTGATCGCGACCATACTTAGCACTGATACCTACGCTGTGATCCAGAGCCTTCCCGATTAGCAGGTCCCTGGATGGCTGGGAGGGTTCTCTCTTCAGATAGGGTGCCTAATACTATCGAATTATAGATCCTCCCCATTCTTTGCAATACCATACGACTTCCAGTCTTTGAAGCCCTCCCCCGTCGACATGGACGCCTACTTCGACTTGAGAAGCCCGGAGCTCTACGAGGCCGATGCAGAGTAAAGTGCGGTGACAGGTTAGAAGAAGCAGTATTCGTGTCTTCGCTTTGTCTCACACGATGACAACAACTGGCAGTTGAACGAGGTGAAACAGTCGATATGGCATGGATGACTTTCATACGGAGAATGCACCACTGGAACGGCGCAGTATACGTAGCGACCGTGGTGTGCACTGTGCGCAGACTACACGTGGCATACACTTTTTTTTTTCGAAGAGTGCTTGGACAAGGTAATGATGGAGAATTTAGCTTCACGGAGAAATCGCTGAAGTTTCCGCTGGGTGGCTCATTGTCGGGTACTGTGACGACATTCTCTACTTGCTATTCGTCGGAGTTGTGTCGGACAGACGGGACCGCCTCCGGCAAGCTCTGACTCAATTGAATATATTGCTTATTTACCGAAATCAGGATCGAACGGCGGTAGTTAGTCCACCTTAGCTTTCAATTTCCGTCGACGGCGTCATGTCATTGCAGCACTCGACGCCGCAGTCATTGCCCGAAGACTACGCTATCGTGTCGCACTTCAACGAGGACGTTGGCCAGGCTAACCTTCCAACCATCACCGACGAAGAACCCGGGCCTTCTCATCCACGAGCTATCCCAATCAGACGACCCGGTCAACGAACGATGAACAACGTCTCCGAGCGCACTCCGCTCCTCCAGCAAAGCCCACCCATACCATGCATCCACGAAACTGTCGATGAGAATGGTTACACCGAGGTCCAGTCCGCTGAGGCGTCTCCTTCATCCAAAATATATCGCGAGGAACTGGGCGTCCTCGTTCGCTACTCCCTTCCAGTCTTTGCGTGCGTAACTCCTTCCGCACCCCCACATTTACTCATCTCACTGTCACAGCACGCACCTCTTTGAGTACTCCTTCATCTTTGCATCCGTCGTCTCCATAGGGCATCTATCCACTATTGCTCTCGCTGCTGCCACTCTGGGCAGTATGACGGCGTCTGTTACAGGCTATAGCATCGTACAAGGCCTGGCTTCCACGCTCGATACGCTCCTCCCTCCTGCATGGACGTCAGACACGCCATACATGGTCGGTCTTTGGACTCAGAGAATGGGTAAGCCGTCGGATCCTGTCCCCCCTGGCTCCATTGCGTTAACCTCTTATCAAAGTTCTCATGACTTCATTTGCGGTTGTCGTGCGTATCAGTTCCACTCCGCATTTATATGTGATCACTGACCTCTACTGAAGCCCATACTCGTCGTCTGGCTCAACGCCGAGCCAATTCTTTTGCAGCTCAAGCAAGACCCCGAAGTAGCACGTCTCGCTAGTATTTACTTGAAATATGCATCGTGGGGGCTTCCTGCGTATACCTTCAATTGCATATCCAGGTATGTTATCTGCAAGCTGGTCATCTCCCTCCCGGTAACCCTCTCCAGGCGGTATTTCCAGTCACAAGGTCTCTTCGCCGTCCCGACAAGGATCATAGTCGTCGTTGCGCCCCTTAACGCTTTCCTGAATTGGTTGTTCGGTACGCACCGGTCCGTCATCCGATCAACACGTTGTTGACCGCATTTTTCAGTGTACCCACTTGGCTTGTCGTTCCCAGGCGCACCGATCGCAACTGCCCTGTCCTTCAACCTGGTTTCTCTTGCATCCATAGCCTATGCCTATTTCTTTGTCCCGCGCACTGCTTGGTGCCCGATTGGTCCTAACATATGGCGCGGGTGGGGCGTACTCCTCCGGTTAGGCGTCGCAGGAGTCGGTAAGTCGCGGGTTCAAGTTCACGGATACGGGAACGTTCGTGAATGACACACACAGGTCAAACTGCATCCGAATGGTGGAGCTGGGAGCTTATGGGGTGTGAGTCATGCTTTTCATCCATCATGTAGGTCCACTCAACAGGACATCTGTCTCAGTGGCAGCCAGTTTGTGGGTATTTGCATCTAACGTCGACTTGCTCCTGGATAACAAGCTGAATTGGCGACCGGTGGTTCAGCCTAGGTCCTGTTCCGCTGGCAGCACAGTCCGTGCTTCTCCTATCAGCATCCTGTACGTTTCAGGCGCCCTTTGCGTTGGGTGTCGCGACGTCGGTACGGTGAGTCGTCCATAGATCCTTGTATTTTGGTCGGTGTCCTAACTGAGGCGTCTTCCTCGTGGTGAATGGCAGGATCGGCAACCTACTTGGCCAGGGTAATTCGCGTCGAGCTGGCCTTGTCGCGAACACTTCGCTGTTCTTGGCTATCGCCACGGCTGGCGTTTGGAGGTGCGCCTCATTCGAACCTTCTTTTGCAATTATGTTGATGCACGACCCTTCTTGGTATTAATTTTGTTGTATCGTCCATGGTTGGGTGTGACAATCCTACGCCTTCGTTCATTTATCTCTGTTTGCGTACTCAGCGCTCTCTTCCTTGCGTTCCGTAATAAGTGGGGATACCTGTTCAATGACGACCCTGATGTTGTCCGCCTCGTATCTTCCATTCTCCCGATAGCGGCACTTTTCCAAGTATTCGACGGCACGAACGCCATCGCAGGTGGGGTCTTTAGGGCAAGGGGCATGCAGGTACGTGAACTTGGAGACAACTACTGCATAGTCCTTTGAACAATTTGGCATCTCTGTTTTAGATCACGGGTGCGTTGTTGAACTTGAGGTGGGTCGTTAGTCTCAGTGTGAAACAAAAAGCTGACGTGTCCTCGCGCCGACACCGCTTCATATCGCCGTCTCGTAATATCATGCACGTTCGCTACCCAGCGCATATTACGTCCTTGGTATCCCGCTGGCTCTCCTCCTCACTTTCCACTTCGGGTACAACTTGTCTGGGCTCTGGTTGGGGCTGACTGCTGCGCTGGTCTACGGCTCTGGAGTTGGAGTGTGGCTCGGAGTCCTCAGAGCAGATTGGGAAGCTGAAGTCGAGAGGGCCAGGGGAAGGGTTGGAGCGAAAGGGAATGATGGAGAGGTCCATTAGGTGGGCGTGATGGGAGAGAAGAAGGTAGAGAGTCGGTTTGCGAGTGCTGATAGAAATATGGGAGAAGTGACAAAGAAAGACAAAATGGGATCAGACTTCTGTGGATGCGGACGAAGCTCCGTTCGTCATCCGAGCGCGCAAATGACCATCACGATGCCAACGCAATCATGGATGTGTATAATGTACGTCACATTTATCCCCTTTATCATCACGAATATGGTCAAGAGCCTTGAACGCTGGCGGGCCCATGACATCTTGAGAAACGACTCGTTTTTGGTGCCGATAGATCAACATAACTGGACTACATATACATACTTACGGACATCCGATCCTTCGCATTCGCTCGGTCCACTAGTTGGATGGGACATCGCAAAGGTCACTACTGGTAGATATGTATATTAAATTTGCCCATATGTATATCCTTTTCTTTATCTGGAGGCTGGGCGCCTCGGTTCTTGCTGACCACATGTCGTCTACAGAGGACTTCACGTTGCAGGCGGCGCCCCTCAGATGAAGCAGGCAAAGCTGGTGGTTGTGGGTCTGATTGAAGTAGTAATTCCCACTCTTATGAATAGGAAATGGACGGGGAAGGAGGAGTGACCTAGGGATCGCAAAACTTTGGTATGTAAATTTAAACTCGATGAACCTCCCAAGGTTAACAAAGCCCGCACCCTTGGCCCTTGAACCCGTTTGTCAGGATCGGGAATTATATCCACCGTGGGGGTTGTAGTATTAGGCCGTGCTGTCCGACCTAATCGAGCCTCGCGCATAGGGGCCAGAGTAGATAACGGCGAACTCCAACGAATGGCTGATTTCGAGCTGGCATGTCTGTCTTCTCATTTGTGATACTCTCGGAAGCATAGTGACGACACAAGCGCCCGGCCCATTACGTTCCCTGTGTGGAGCGCATGATGCAGCGAGGTTACAATGCGAATCGAAGCTTAGCTGCGTTTGAGTCACGACAGAAGTTCACTCTCAGTCATTTGACCTGGTAATCGGTGGATTGGCGCTTGTGGCAGAGTGTTGCCGTGCCTATCGCATAAAACGTTCCCGATTGAGCTAGATATGGCACGGTATGGAAATGAACTTGAACCGCCTCATCACCGTGCCGCAGCGTGGACCCAAGTTGTCTCTGGTTCTGTGACAGGAACAGCCGGTGATACCACAAGTTGACGACTACCGCTGGATCTGAATTGCCTTCTAGACAGTATCACGATCGGGCGCGGGGGTGAGTCAACGTTCAAGCTAGTCCAGGCGGTGCAGGCACAAAGGTGTCGAAGCATTTCCGTTTTCCAGCATCTGCTAGAGAGAACTTACCTACTGGTTGGCAGAACTATCGCCCCATATCCACAGAGGCTTCTGAAACCGTGGAGCGAACCTTCTTGCAAAAGAGACAGAACGACGGCGCCGTCGGGGTAATGCCAAGAATACAATACGCTATTAATGTACAAGGATAAAATGATGCAGTACAACCAAACCTTTGCAAAATCATAGATGAACATGGTGAACGAATCGGGATACATGAGACATGCTGCGTAAAGAAAGGAGGTGATGGTGGTGGTAGGGGAATCTTAGCTGACTTGTCTGCTGCGGCGGGACTTATTAACGGTATTGGAGCGCTCCAAATTGGACTTGAGCGACCGCACCGCGTGCACAATTTCGCCTAATTATTTTTTTAAGAAGGCAATAGTCGCATCAGCGCCATGCCGGAGGACAGGACCTAAAATCGAACACCGACATCGTTGAAACACGTACCTGCAAGTTTAGGCGTGTCCGCCTCGAAGTCGTACCGCTTGTTCCTGCTGTCGCGCTGGACGACGATCTTGAACAACGACGCTGATTTTTGGGACTGCTGGCACACGACCACACTCTTAACGTGGAAGGACACGGTTTTTCCACTGTCAAAAACGTTTTTGGCTTTGTTGGCAGCTGGCATGATCTAAAACCAACCGATTCGTGAGAAGGCTAGTCATGAAGATGAAGAGAGGGAGCCATACGTGAACGTAGACACCGTCGATGGCGAACATACGTTCTTGACGAGCAAGCATAGGAGTTTTGCGGTAGACTGTGTACCGCTGGAAAGGATACTTCTTTATTCGACGCGCTCGCGGCATTGAATAACGCTCACCTTGTATGCTGTCGTGTAGTCAGCTGCTGCACCCAGCTGCATCTCAGGTACGTCAGAGATCCGTTTGAAAATCGATGCTGGAGAACCATGCGTCAGTATTCTGAACGAAGACAAGAGAAGGACTGCATACCATTCGGGTCGGTCGTCCGTGCACCGCGACTCTCAGGTTCAATACCCAGTTGTGGGAGCATCGATCTCTTGACCAAGGTCAACTCGCGCTTCCCTTCCAACGACGCGACGGTACGGTCGAGGTAGATAAGGATATTTAAATCGTTGAGAATCAGCGCGTAGTCCTTTGGATTCGCCAGCTTGCGTTTCCGGCAGACGACTTCAAGGGCTTCCTGCATGTACATGCCCGCGGAACTGTTAGAAATGCATGAGGGTGATTTCAGCACTAAATCGGGATAATACGGTCCACGGGGAAACCTACACGGGTATGGTCGTCGAAACATGGCCAGCGTCAGCGGTATCCGCAACTTTGATACGCAAGAATATAGGCGGCCCATGACCAGTTGATGGACCAAGTGACGAGGATAAGACTGGGGTGGAGCCGAACAGTGCGCTCGCTTCCGTCCCATGGACAGAAGGCGGTGCAAGCCCTGTAGCAGGCAAAGCACCCTTTCCGGGAGCCGCAACGATTCGTGATGGATGGCGCTGGATCTTGCTTTCAAGCTGCTCGTTTTGTTGAACTGGGAAACATCAATCTAAGCATTGAAAGGGGAGGGAATACACACTCTGAGTTGGAGTTGCGCCTATGATTGCGAATGCCTCAAAATTGAACTTGGAGATCTTCCCAGTTCTGTCGGGTGCTGCGAGCGGATGGTCATCAGAAACACTCCGACGCAGGTATGAGGTCGCACGTACGAGGAAAATCTTCATCAACCTCTCCGTCGTCCTCGGCAATACGCATCACCCAACCCACAGCAGACAACTTTGGATCGTTGGCACCAACGCCCTCGTTCAGCTTCGGTAGCCAATCCTCTTCCCAATAATTCCACAATGCAAACCCAATAACTTCCTCGACAGTAGCATCTTTTCTGACGTTCAAAACCATAGCCTCGCCCTTTGGCTGGCGTGCGTGCGGGAAGAATACTTTGACATCCATGGCTGCGGTCTCTCCACGACCCGAGACAGCAGCGTACAGCTCGCTGAAAGGATTAGTTGATCCACCAGAAGAGGCAAGCATCATGGTCAATGCGGAGAACTGTGGACGTGAAGAGTGCACCGGGTGTCGAGTGAATGTCATCTCTGAGGGGCCCGCGTCAACTATAGGTTGAGAAATCGAAGCACCCCTCCTACGAGTCTCTACTCTGGGAGGGTTCACGACCGCATTTTGGTTCTGCGGCGGAGGTGGCTTGATGATCTCGAAATGACGGTCCACATCTTCCGTAGTGTCAGCATTCGAGTGATCGTCGTCAGTACCAAGTCCCTCGGAAACAGGACTGAGTCGAGAACGCGAGACTGCAAAGGATGTCGACACCATCACTGACGGCTGCGTAACGGATGGTGTACAAGATAGCATAGAAACGACATCCGAAGGGGTATCTAACCCCGGGGTGCGCGTAGCTGCAAAGTCGCTACTTGACGATGAGATGTATGTAAGCCCGGGACTGCCAGCAAACTTACGGGTCAAATTCATCTTCCTCGTCCATGTCATCTGCGATCTGGTCAGTGTCGGAGTCCTCGTCGTTCTCTTCCTCGGCCGTTTCACTTTCGCCCTCAGAGGATGACAATTCTGGGTTCAGATTCCTTGAAACGACAGAAGGTGGTTTCTGTGCGCCTGGTGGTTGTCCACGACGTGCCATCATGCGTAGCCGACGCCTAGCTTCCATTTCTTCCGCTCCTTTGAACTTTGGTATGAATTGAGCTTCCTTTGCTGGTGGTTCCGGCGGGGCAAGCTCTTCCTTTGGTGCCGGTGGAGGTGGAGGGTTCCTGGCCAACTGAGAGGCACGCTTGGAGTTGGACAAACGCCTCCCATTCACCCTCATACCAAGTGCCCCGGATCTGTTGCCCATGATCGTCTCGTGGTGTTTGAGGCGAGGTGCGCCTGTGGGTCCAGCCGTCTTGGAAGGTTCCTCCGTGTCCGTTTCATCGTCTGATATTGGTGGGCTGGAAGGGTACTCTAACTCCGGCCATCGTTGTGGGTCAGCAAGAGACGCGGCAAGGATGTATGGATTAGAAGTATAGGATGGACTGAACGAGATGATACGACCGCCATATTGATCGTCGACGTTGCGAAGATAAGACAGTCGCAAACTGTGTACCAAATACCTATTACCCGCATCAGCAAACTGCCACGATAGAAAGACTCAGACTCACCCTGGGTCGTTGACCAGCGACATCTCCCTGCTGGCACTGGGTCGCTACACCAAGCCTCGGATAATACTCCTGAGTGACTTGACCAAACACGGACCAAACAGTCCGGCGTCGGGCCGCTCAAAATCCCTTTGAATCACGCGAGGCCGAGGTTTCGGTGTGTGCACTTTCCTGCGATGGTCTGGTAAATACCACGCAGCATCGTCACATCAGACATGTATCAGTATATCCCACTATAGATCGCATGTGAGGCACCACGTTGTCGGGGCGCCCCGCGACACGTTTTTCATGCGAGTGTTCCGCCAACTCAATTTCCTTGTACTGTATCGTGTATATACTTGTTGATTGTCTGTGCCCCGGGGATATCGATCATGTGTCTACCCCTGCTGTCATTGTTCTCGAAGAGAGGAAGAAGGGCGCGGGGGGGTGATTGTGTACACGTGACCCGACGCGCGCGTGTTTCTTTGTAGTTATTTGGTGTAGATGGTTGAAAATGGGTAATGCCGGATTTACTCGCCGCCATCTACCATCTCCCTTGGACTCATCGAGTGTCTGTCTCGTAAAATATTCCCTTTACTTTGCTGGGTAGCAGTCCCCCTTCATGACTTCCAACATACCCGTAAGTTTCCAGGCTTTCTGGGTGAAAATCCTACTTACCGTTACGGTCAGACACGGCGTGTCACCCGGCAATTCCGCACAACGGCCCAGAAGGATAGCGAAAATGCCACAGCTCGTGTTACTCGCCCGACGACACGCTCAAAGCCACCCTCGAATTCTGGTGCACCAGCCCCCACCTCCATTGCATCCAGCAGATTGACCGCCCCGACTCTTGCCTCAAGGGCCAAAGCGGTCGGCAAGGACGAGAACAAGGTAGATCACACTGCACAAGGCAAGCGGAAACGCGAGGCATTGGGGGAAGTTACGAAGAATACCACCAAGAATGTCGCAGTGGCCTCCAAGGACTCTAAGGCCGAAAAGTTTGATGGTGTCGTCATCAAGACTGCAACCAGCGTCCGCCAGCCATTACGTACTGTGGCAGGTCCTACAACCCGACGTGCTGCCAGAGGCGTCCCAGTCTCATCACAGATACACCCTTTGGAAGAGGTAAAGGAAGATATCAAAGAGGAGGCTAAAAATGCTCCAATATATGTACAACCACCTGGAACAAAGATGGCCGTCGAGGATGACCGAGTATTTAAGAAACGGAGAACGTCCTCTGATGTGCCAGATGATGCCAAGTCTTTTGACGAGCAAGACCGGCACGAGGTAGTTCAAGCTCTGGAACTCGGCGTCGAAAGCGAACCAGAAGCAAACCCAGACGGTGACGACTGGGACGACCTCGATGCAGATGACGCTGACGACCCGCTCATGGTTAGCGAATACGTTGTTGAAATTTTTCAATACATGAAGCAGATCGAGGTACGATCACCGTCTCCCGTACACGTGCCATTTTGAACGTAACTACTTTCAAGTTGACTACGCTTCCAAACCCCGATTACATGTCATGTCAGAAGGAACTCGCTTGGTCCATGCGTGGCATTCTGATCGATTGGCTAGTCCAAGTTCACGCCCGTTTTCGTTTACTTCCGGAAACCCTCTTCCTCTGTATCAACATTATTGATCGCTTCCTTTCCGCCCGCGTCGCATCGCTAGCGAAGCTCCAACTGGTTGGTATTACATGTTTACTAGTCGCAGCGAAGGTCGAGGAAATCGTTGCCCCCTCGGTCTCACACTTCCTCCATTGCGCCGATTCGTCGTACACAGAAGCAGAGATTCTCCAAGCAGAGCGTTATGTCCTTAAGACACTCGACTGGAACCTCAACCATCCCAATCCTATGCACTTTCTGAGACGTATCAGCAAGGCTGATGACTATGACGTCAAGGCACGAACAGTGGGAAAATACCTCCTTGAGGTTGCCGCGCTTGAGTGGAGGCTACTTGCTACACCGCCCTCGTTGGTTGCCGCCGCCGCCATCTGGTTAGCCAGATTGATATTAGGTAATGACAAATGGGTATGTTTTGATATCTCTGTCCCCCGACGGTTCTCATACGCACGCAGACGCCTAATTTGGCTCACTACTCGTCGTATGCTGAGAGCTCACTCATACCTACTGCCAACATGATGTTGAATTACATCTTGAAGCCAATTCGTCATGAGTCTTTCTTTAAGAAGTATGCTGGGAAGCGCTATCTCAAGGTATGATATCAGTCAGTACGTCCAACCCGGGGAACTCACCCGGAATAGGTCAGCGTATGGGTACGTGAGTGGGCGCTTGAACGGTGGGAAGAGGGAGCGCAGGTCTCGCTAGCCCAAGATTTACCTAAACTTAAGGCGTCGAATCGTGCCGAGAGAGCCCGGCAAGAAGCGGCTGGCGTGCATGGGGGCCTGGGCGACTCATAGCGACGGCGCGGGTCGCATCAACCTTGAGTCTCGACTACCTCTTTCTTAATGGCTTCTCAGAACGAAACCAATCATGCAACTTCAAAGGATACCTGCAAACATCACGCATTCTATCACCATCCAATATTTCATTCACGATCCACTGTGCAACCTCCACATCCTCACTTACACTTCTAGTCTGTCTTATTTTTTTGAAAAAATGTTATCCATTCGCCTTATGGTAACTTCCATACTTCTCTCCTGTGTATGCTGGTCCCCATGCGTACGTCGCTTCGCCGTCTCGCTGGTCTTGTCTCCCTGCTATGTAAGCTTGTCATCTGCGATCGATTCAGGCGCCACCACGTTCCTCTCCGATATCGCTGTGCTGCTACCAGTCTCAGTGTTGTTTGGTCTTTCGACGTGGATGCCCATGGACGCGTCTCGTCTCATCCGCGATACCTCCCCCGCCTAATCTATCTATGTTCCTCACTATGATTCCCCCATTCATCATTTCACTGCATGCCATACCAGCAAAAACAGCACACGTCCGTACGTTGAGTTTCGTTTTTCGTTGTCGTCATCGTCGGATCGATCTCCCAGAGTAGCCATCGTCATTGCCTTTCCCATACCTTCTTCATTATATAACTATTCAGGATCGTCTTGGCGGAGGTCTTTCTCTTCCTCTTTGCCTCTTTTATGGCCTGTGATATATGCAAATTGATGAGGTGTATCTGTTAGAGGAAAAGTTATAATCGCATCTTGTGGAATTCTGGTGTGCCAACTCCTGAGACACAGTTGATGCGATGGCTAGTTGCCACGTGCGTTGAGTATCGATGAACCATGCAGAGCATGGGTGATTCAGAGCTCTCTGCAGGACCTAGTTCTCGAGCTGTCTACGTTGTTTCGGAGGAACTAGTCAAGGCAAGTTCGACGTTCGCATCGAAACCCATTCCTAGTTGCCAGTCGCGAGGATGATCCACGATTATGAGTTAGGGTCTTGCAACTTGCTAACCCACCTCCCCCACTGGTTAGGCATCTTCGTCCCTACCGTCAAACAGAAACAGGTCCTTCTTGGTTCACTCCTTGGCCACCGCTCTGGGCCTGTTCAAGGCCGTGAATCCAGACAACGGACAGAAATACTTACGAGTGCTACGTCCCCGCCGAGCAACCACACGAGAACTATTAGTATACCATACTCGCGATTATCTCGAGTATGCCCTCAACCCGTCTAGAGACTATCAAGACAAGTCCCAAATTGCCGAGTTTGGGCTCGAAGACGTGTGTTTATGAGTTTTTACAGGCCGATGCCTGACTGACTCGGTGGCATGTGATGTCCTTTCGCAGGATTGTCCCCCTTTTCATAACATGCATGAATACATTCAACTGGTGGCGGGTGCAACGTTGACTGCGGTAGACGCGCTTAAGGACGACATATGCGACGTCGCGATTTGCTGGGACGGTGGAAGGTCGGGGCCCATCTCTTTATTTTTTTTGCTATCGACTTAAAGACAGGACAATAACACCTGACTCTGACCTTCAAGGCATCACGCCCAGAAATCTAAAGCGTCTGGATTTTGTTACGTGGCTGATTGTGTCCTCGCCATTTTGGCTTTGAAGAAGCAACCGGCGATAGTCACTACTGATATAGACACGCTGCCGGCGACGCGAAAACCGCGTGTGATGTACGTCGACTTGGACGTGCATTTTTCGGATGCCGTTTCTCAGGCCTTTTATAATGCGAGTTCAATGGCGTCGTCTCAGATATTGGTAACTGGTGTGATTCCTTTGATTATTCGGAGGGGTTCTTAAGCTCTGTAGACGTTGTCGATTCACTACACTTCCCCGGGATTCTTCCCTCCCTCATTTCTCTCCGATCTGTCGAACCCCGACGACCCCGCATTCGATCCATTCACGCTCTCGCTGCCCCTAAAAGCCGGTGCGTCTAACCGAACGTTTGCTCGAATATGGCCGATCGTCAATGGAATCGAGAACACCTTCGATCCAGATTTCATCGTGATTCAGTGTGGAGTTGACGGTTTAGCTGGTGATCCTGTGGCTACCTGGAACTGGTGCCTTGACGGCGAAGGATCCTTGGGAAGTTGGCTTGGGAAGATGCTGCGTCAGTGGCGAGGTAAAAAGCTACTTCTCGGCGGTGGTACGTCGACCTTCCTTCTCGTTTGTTTCTCTGGTGTTGGGAGAATAAACCGATAATCAAGGGGGTTACAATTCCGCGAATGCCGCACGCGCTTGGGCGTATTTGACTTCCATAGCTGTAAGTGGTTTCTACTGCCTTAAAATCAATCAGTGAGGTCGACACTGTGTGTCAGATGGGAAACCCACTCCCGCCAGACATGGATATACCAGAGCATCGTACTCTACCGTTGTACCAGCCATCCTTTACGCTGGACGTCCCGGCGGGTAACATGCAAGACGAAAACTCAGAGGAGTATCTGTTGGAAGTGGAGCGACGTTTCCAGCGGGTTCGAGAGGCATTGAATTTTAGGCTAACCTGCGGTACGGGGTCTTTATGAGTTCGCGGGTGTGGTTGCTAGCTGCCGGTAGCGTAGAGCTCGAGTAAATTCTTACTGCATCATCGCGTGGTAAGTTCACCGGCGAACCTCCACGGCTGACACGTATCATTATTGCTACTGCTACATACCATTACGATCTCGTCGAACACTCAAACTTGTTGGTCAGGCTGGCCAGCTTGTCATGTCGCCCTAAACTGTGTACAATATTCCGCAAACTCTCATTCCGGTCTTTTTGTCCAACGCCTCGCAGGCACGCGCATTCGATGCTCTGGAGCACATCTGTTTTGAGCACTCTTTCATCCGACACCGAGCCTTCCATCGTCATCGCATTCGATTCAGCCAAGTATCTCTTCAACGTCGGAGAGAATACTACTCGATCCTATCTACAAAGCCGGCAAACATGGAGGAAGACCAGGGGACTCTTTCTAACCTCCATCAGCACTCAGAGGACGAGCGGGCTTCCAGGTGCGGGGATCACCAAAGCTGTTGCAAACTGGTATACGATCCTAATCGTTTTTTTTAGGTCTCCTCATGACGTTCGCGGATGCTGGGCGGTCTCAAGTTCGAGTGACAGGTCCATCTGGGCTTTTACATCTCATCGCGAGCATGCGAAGGTACACTTACCGGTGAGTCACTCTCCGATGTCTGGAGTTACACCTACCAAGCATTAGCGTTGTCTTGAAGTGAGAACCTGGATGTCACGCCGTCCGAAGTCCCGCTTGTCCCAGATGATCAACCCGTGTACAAGGACGAAAACATAACCGTATTTGCTCTGCCTATCAATCCAACACTGGGAGAATCTCAGGATAAAGATGTGTTGGGCTGCTCCGGCAATGCGGACGGACACTCCAAGGTGCTAAAGCGGAAACGAGACACGTCTCCCGAGCGGCCAATAAAGCGAGGTTCGAATAATCAAGCCAGAGCAAGTCCCGAACCCGAACCATCCGTTTCAATAGATGAGTTGATGGAAAGGTCGGATTTCGATCCCACTTCGTTGAAAGGAGATAAAGCTCAGGCATGGCGACGACATATCGTGAAGCTTATGTTCCCCGCTACTCAAGTTCCCCAGTCCACCGGAAACGGCAACAAAAGCCAAAAAGGTAAACGCAAGGGGAAGGAAGACACAATCAAGCCCAGCCCGGACGAGCATCCAAGCACTGGATACGTCCAGCAACCTCTCGGTCTCAAACGCCCCCTTCCCACCCCAGACCGTTCCTTAGTAGGCTCCTCTGATCAACGGCTAAGACCCACGCTTGCATACGCCATACATGGACCTCGTATACGGGGCAAGTTTGACGCACAAAAGGCCGAAGTCCTCGGCCTCAAGCAGGGACCGTTGCGTGCAGTCTTGGCTCGAGGACAGACAGTCACCGTCCAAGTCGATGATGGCCGTGGCAATCTCTTCGATCGCGAGATCAAACCGTCGGACTGTATAGGTGAAGGAACGCCCCCCGGAGTAGGTGTGCATCCTGCTTCTCGTTTTTCCTCAACCTGAGAGTCGTAGGTCGTGTTGCTGCTGGACACACCAACCCTAGCGCATATCCCTGATCTCCTAGCTGGATTTGCTGATGGTGGTCCGTTTGCCAAGTACCGGCAGCTAGAATCAAAGGACCACGATGTACGGGTGATCCATCACCTTTGCGGGGACGGTGTTCTTGAAGATGAACGATATAGAGCCTTAATGAACAAGTTCGGACCTGACGTACACGTGAGTGGATAACGAACGCCTGAAATCCATTCCTTACGCCGCTTAGCATTTGGTTGCTTCGCGCAGATACTTACCAGACCCGGTTACGTTCACCAGCGCAGCGTACAGCCAGTTACGGCTGAAACAACTTGATTCAAATATATTCCCTACACCAAAGTTCACTTTGGGTGCAGAGAAACCTTTAGAGAGTACGCCGTAATTACCCTTATTTTGCCTAATCAATTTTGTGCAACTTCGTTGACCAATCATTGAAGGTGTAGCAGGGCTACCTGCTGGGACACTTGCTATGCAAGCAGGTCTATCTGTATCTATTCATCCCCCACGAACACCTGCGCAGGATGAGAACACTCGAAAACTCGACCTTTTCCATCCGGCTGTTTGCTCGGACTCCCTGATAAAACTCCCTGACCCCATTCTCTCCTCGTTTTCCCAGGCTCGGGCTGTTGTACAGTCTTTCGCTGGTGATCATGAGGAGGATAAAATACCAGGTGAAGATGTGGTGGTCTGCACATTGGGCACCGGCAGTGCCATACCAAGCAAATTTAGAAATGGTGAGTGGCGATGGCGAATTCATACTCGATGTATATCTGACAACCGTAGTCTCCGCTACACTTATTCACATCCCAAAACATGGCTACCTTCTTCTTGATGCGGGTGAGGGAACTTGGGGTCAGCTTGTGCGCAAGTACGGAAGAGACCCATCATCACCCTCCAACGTATGGCAAATGTTGCGCGAGCTCAAATGTATATTTATAAGTCATATTCATGGAGATCATCACATCGGACTTGCCAAGCTATTGGCAATGCGACAATGCGTAAGTAGTTATATATTTACAAGCGAATGTTTTGTAGCTCATTCTTCCCGTATAGTTGGATCCACCCTCAAAAGAACCGTTGTATCTGGTTGCCAACCATACCGTCTTCCAGTACCTACGTGATTACGATAGCCTCGAGATGCTCGGGCTTCAAAATGGCTCCGACAATCCGGTCGTACTGCTACCGGTGGATGCTATCCACTGGTTAAAATCTTCCTCTTCAGAGGGGTCTAACCGCAACGGATCTCGGCCATGGTGAATTGGTTTTCTTCAATGTTTACTAGATGGGCGCTCAACAGTACGAACAGGCACGCAGCCGCTCATGCAGACCTGTGCACGTCCCTTGGATTGCGAAGCCTGCAGACAGTCGATGTAGAACACCGTACGTTGTGTCACGGGTTGATTATTAAACATAAAGATGGCTGGAGTATCGTGTAAGTTTCATTGTTTGAGCCCTCGCTTCCTTCCGCACCTCTTATATACGCATGGTAGGTATTCTGGCGATACTGTTCCCGTGCACCGACTAGTACAAGCGGGTCAGAACGCAACGCTCCTCATCCACGAAGCGACAATGGCAGATGACGAAGCAGACAAAGCGCGGGCCAAGATGCACAGCACTGTCGGTCAGGCTATCGACATCGGGAAACAGTAAGTTTCAACCACTATTTCATTCCATGATAACTGACACTCCGGGAACCTAGAATGAATGCTTATAGTATTCTCCTGACTCACTTTTCGGCAAGATATCCGAGTATGCCGCAGTCAATGCTCACGAACTGCGAGCCTGGAGAGCCTATCGTCGCGCTCGCCTTTGATCATGCGAACATCCGTATCGGCGACATGCGCAAGATGCATGCATACATGCCCGCTATAGAACAGAACTTCGCCGAACTGGACGACGACGACACCACCCCACAGGTGGCCGAAGTCGACATTACATGATGATTATCATTCGATATAATAGTGAACCTAGGAGTTACCACATAATGATTCTAGAGATGCAATCACACTACGTGCAATTTCCTCTCCGCTCTTATCCCAGGAACCTTTCTGCCGGCTTTTGGAATCCTGAGAGCCTGCAGTAGTTATCCCTTCATTCAGAGAGGTCACTGTTTGCTTATATGAATCAAGGAACGTGTGGCAGTGGTGAATCAAAGATCTGAGCTTGGCAGACGATGATTCGCCAGACAGCGCAGCCAGGACAACATCGAGGCTCGCTTTGTTACCTTTCATTAGTATGCCAAGAAGGACGGCTGTATAACCACGAAGGAAGACATTCTCTGGTGGAATGTCTTCATTTGTTGACGTGTGTTCCACGTAGAGCGCGGTGAGACAGTGTAAGATGGACTGCCTCTCCGGACATTGACACGCCCGGATACACGAGCGGTTGCCAGGACAAGAAGGATTGATTACTGCCAAATAGAGTAGGCAATTGCATGATCCAAGTAAGATAGGCTTACACTGCTCTCTACAAAGGCTGGACACCTTTTCACTCATGGTGGCCCAGTTCATCAATAGGCCCAATGCTAGGCACAGAAGGTCGAAGGTTTCGCCGCCGGGGGGATCTGCTTCACCCTCTAGCCATTTCGCTTGAGACCGTATAGCCACCAAAGCCACGAAGGGGAGGGCATATTCTTCAACAAGCGTCGCCTCACACCACGAGAGGTCCCCGTGTGAGAGTAGAGTTAGCGCTCGCAGCGCTCCACACAGACATTTCCACGCTCCCATCTCAGTGAGCCAAACGACAAGAATGGGCAATCGATGCACTCACCTAGAATACGCTCGTCTTCGCTTTCGCTCTCGCGTAGTTGCACTTCAGAGAGGACACAAAGAGACAAAAACTTCGATGCCAACCCATCAACGCATGCTGCACGAAAGACTGCAGCTCGGTCGTCTTCCAAGTCCGGTGCTGACCACTGGCCAAGTAGAAATGAGTCCACGAGGCGCAAACACAATTCCAAGTGTTCGAGGGATAGCGCCACGGAACAAAGTTCGCTGGGAACGGGTAACAGAGGTAATCCTGACAAGTAGGCTGTGATACGAGGTTCTACCAGGCTAAGCTCCGTCTCCAGATTAGCAAGTATAGGGTCCAAGTGTCGAACAGCAAGAGCGGTGGGAAGCACAGCTAGTGTGTGGGAAATCAAGAAACGAACGGAAGGCTGAGAAAGATCCAATGAGGCATGTGCAAACATACAGTCCAGTCTGTGCCCACCTGAGACTGCAACGCCTCGTACAATTCCTTCGACACCATGTCCGATAGCTTTTTCAACTACGCGCGCGAAAGTTGTTTATTCTTCTGCGACATGGACATACCGAGAAAATGTGAATACCCACGACAAGAATTTCTGTCCTCGAAATCCCACACGATTTGAAGTCCGCTATACGTGCATTCGCAGCAGCGAGAGAAAGCACATCGGTCTTGTCACGAAGCGAGACAAGAATGTCAACGAGAGTATCAACAAAATCGGGCCGTCGTGACACATCTCCGAGGGTATGCGGGTCCCTGGCGGCCAAAGCCGCAAAGAATGACAAAATAGCATCGAATATCTGAGGGCGACCTCAGAAACACCTATGGGTCAGGGGATTCAGTACCTACTTTGTCACTCACTCCACCCCGCGATATCGACAGCTTGTCCCATGTCAGGACGTAAAAATCGAATGCTTTGGCCCGTCTGTTGAAGTCAGAGTCACAAAGTTTGTCGACTATCTCAAGAGCGCTTGGTTCAAGGTATGAGAAAAACTTGAGATGAGAGAGGGAAAGCGAGTTTACCTCGTACGCCGCAATGCTATTGCACTGGGAACCTCAAGACCCTCGAATAGATACCCTACTTCATCCATGAACCGTCTACTCTCACCCTTATTTCTTAACTCTGTTATGCTTTTGAGATCGTTCAGTATTCCACTAGAGTTAAAACTCTGGGATGATTTAAACGACGCGCTCGAAGTGCGTTTCAACCGCCGAGACGGGGAAGGCACCGGTTCAAACGGAAGCGGATCGTCCTCGGATTTATCTACGCCCCAGCGGTTACGGAGATCTGTATATGACTCCTGGGACATGTCCTCCTGAGTTTGGTCATGAAGGTCGTCCAAGCCCGTGCCAGACATTGGGAGAGTCACCAAGAAAGATCGGGATGGCCCCGCATATGTCCTCACGGCTTTGAGTGGCTGAGGTTTCGATGGTGACTGTACAGGTTCATCTAGGGTGGCCTGTCTCTTACGTGTTGGGGTGGAAGACTGGGTCGGACACTTGACCTCAGGTGAACCAGGGGTAGGTGCTGACACCAGCCGACTAACCAGTAAGAGTGTGTCTCGCGCAGAAAATCACGACTACTCACTCTGCGGGCACCTACTGGGGCCACCAGCTGGTCTGGGCGTGACGGAACCAGCTTCAATGTTGACCTTACACCGCTTCCGTCGACCCGGTGATGATAAGTCGTTATCATCGGTGTCGGATGGGGCTTTTGTTTCCGATACTCGAGGTTCCCGAGTTGTCCGTCGTCCCTTCCGGCCATAAACGCGCTGCATAACTGCCTAACGATGTTATAGCAAACAGCGAAACACACTGAAGCACCTTATGCGAATGTATTGCTGACATAATAACGTCCCTCCAAGTCACCGGTGCTTTTCAATCCGACTCGGATATAGCGGTGCTCCTCGCCATGGACAATCTCGCAGCAGGTCTCCGCAAGGTTTCACAAGAACTCGTTAATCTTCCTTCCATTACCGATTTATTCGTCTTCCAATACCTGAATCGCCGATAAACGCGCGGTTCGATCAAGCCCTGGAACTATGGCTTATGTAGGTAGCATGACCAACTTCGGTAACTGCAAGAGACCCAGCAGTTTGACCGACATGCACGGGCCCCGAGCATGTACCTGTTTCAGGGTACCATCATACAACCAGTGAAATATTACGACGTATCCGCTTCACTTAATCACAGGTACATATACTCAAGGGTCCCGGTAGGTCCAACCCCTAAAACAAATACTGCTGTGGTCTCCCTGACGAAGACAGTGTTCCGTCACATCACTCGTTCCACGCCGGGTACTGTGGTCCTACCAGATCTTGTCCTTGGGTACGATGACATGGTCGTTAGTAACTCGTTCGCCATTACCAAGTAATGGACGGATGATTTGGAGTGCATCAGAGAAGGGATCACAGGGCGTAACCTGATATACTCCGACGCGGGCCTAGTACACACGTACACCGTGCCCCCCCGTATAGGAAAGATACGCCGCTTGCGCGATTATATATAGTCCTTGGCTGGTCCGAATCCGAGTAGCTGCGTCCTTGGGCGAGGTACAGAGTGAGCCGGCCGAATCTCATTGCAGGAACGTGCTGGACATAAGTCTACATTGAGTAAATATCCACTGGAAAAACGGCACGGGGGTCGGAGGCTTGTGAACGTACGTGTAAGGACTAAAGGCGGAAACGAACGTGTGAAAGACTTGAAGAGATACTGGTTCGATCAAATTTTTATGTCAAGATTTCGTCTGACATGGAGTCGTCTACTTTTTGAGGAATAGCAACGTGCAGCCTCATCGAGAACGGATTCGAGACCATTGCGATAGGGAACTACTACATCGAACCCCTGCGAAGACTTGCAAAGGGTGCTTGCGCACCCAGTTCATGCCACACAAGTCGATCAAAACGTTCGATGTTGACGGAACTCTTCATATAATCTTTTACAAACAAACACCCGATAAGCAGGGCACGTTGAGGCCCACGATACGATGTGGCTACCTAACCGAACATGGGAACGCCGTGCGAAGGGCAAACTCAAGAGAGCCTAATCCCGACGGCTACGGTGCACCAGCGCACCAGCATGCATCCCTCCGATGAAAGCGTTGAGACTCATCAATAGATACTTCTATGCAGAAGGACGTTGAAGGTCCCGTTCCTCTGGCGCTTGGCGAGGGCACGTTGAGGCCATCATGCAATAGAGCGCTTAGTACCTGAAGAACGTGTAAGTAGTTAATATATCAAAGACCAGAAAGAAGTACTTACCTGTAGTGGAGAGGCTTGTATGGTCCCTGGACAGGGATATCAAGGTAATTGGATTGCTCGGGAGTAAGCTCAGTCAACTTGACATTGAGCTGAGCGAGATGGGCACGCGCAACCTCTTCGTCAAGCTCCTTAGGTAGCATGTGAACGCCGAGAGGGAACTTCTCGGGCGTCGTCCACAAAGCGATCTGCGCTAGCACTTGGTTGGTGAAGGAGCAGGACATAACGAAGGATGGGTGGCCAGTAGCACAACTACCCTGCAATTAATTTCTCATTGACAAACGTGGGCAGCAAGCGTACTCACCCCAAGTTGACGAGACGACCCTCGGCAAGGAGGATGATATGACGGCCAGAAGGCATAGTGAAGCGATCAACCTGTGGCTTGATGTTCACAACCTTGGTTGCGTTGGCCTTTAGCCATGCAACATCAATTTCAACGTCGAAGTGCCCAATGCTACAGCTCAATTAGGAAATCTGGAAATTGCTACCGAAGCCCACTCACTTGCTAACGATGGCATCCTCGGGCATGACGGTGAAGTGCCTTCCCGTAATGATGTCGCGGTTACCCGTGGTAGTAACAAAAACGTTGGCGCGAGGAGCCGCATCCTCCATGGTAGTGACCTCGTAACCAGCCATCGCAGCCTGAAGGGCATTGATGGGGTCGATCTCGGTAACGATGACACGGGCACCGTAAGAACGGAGAGACTCGGCACACTAGAGGACATCATCAGAACCGAAATCAGATTCTAGTGTCAAATGTACATACACCCTTGCCAACATCGCCAAAGCCAGCGACCACAGCAACTTTACCGGCCAACATAACGTCCGTAGCACGCTTGATACCGTCAACAAGAGATTCCCGGCATCCGTAGTAGTTGTCGAACTTGGACTTGGTAACGGAGTCATTAACGTTGATCGCAGGAACCTTGAGCTTGCCCTCCCGGAAGGCTTTGTACAGATGGTGAACACCAGTGGTGGTCTCCTCGGAGAGACCTCTGATGCCTGTGATAATTTAAGATCAATAAACTTGGCCACTTCCGAGAACATACCTGGCAAGTACTGCGGGTATTTTTCGTGAACTAGTCTCGTCAAATCACCGCCATCGTCCAAGATCATGTTCAGAGGTTTTCCACCGGCGAAGCCAGCGATGGTCTGTTCGATGCACCATTCGTACTCCTCATCTGTTTCACCCTTCCAGGCGAAAACAGGAACGCCAGTTGCGGCAATACTGTTGAGCGGGATCAGGAACCGAATAATAAGTTCGTTGGTTCATCTTACGCAGCAGCAGCGTGATCTTGCGTGGAGAAGATGTTCTAGTAAGCATTTAGTTATGTACACGACGTTGCTACCTATCCATGACAGACTTACACAAGATGACCAAGTAACCTCAGCTCCGAGAGCAACCAAGGTCTCGATCAGCACAGCGGTCTGAATGGTCCTACCAAAGATATTAACGAGAGCTGTCAAAATCGGTCAGGTAAACATACATGTGAAGGCAGCCTGCGATGCGGGCACCAGCTAGGGGTTTGGAGGCACCGTACTGTCGACACAGTTAACGTAAATAGTCTCTGCAGCAAGAGTAAAAACATACTTTGGACCTCATGAACATCAGTCCTGGCATCTCATGCTAGATGGGATGATAAACTATCCAAGATGTGTGAGAGACAACAAGAATGTGTACCTCCGCAATCTCGAGTTCCTTGCGACCGAAGGCAGCAAGAGAAATATCTACACCCTAAGCTTAAACGCTTTCTTTTTCATGGATCGATGTCAAGCTTACCGGCGACCTTGTAAACCATTTTTGAGTGAAGGTGCTTGAGGTGATGAAGGTGTGGAAGGGAAAGAGTTGATTCGGTGAGAGATCGATGGCCAGCTTTTTATTCGGTGGCCGCACGTGGCTTACTGGAGGCGTGGGTCGTGGGATAATATTTCTAACAGAGACCACCCCAGTTCGAGACATTCTCAGACGAGTCTCGGACATATTCACGGTGTATTGTGTGGTGTGCGAACTCTTCGGTTCCATGAGAAGAACTACCTTCGCTGGTCTACACGATGCGATCGAATCATCTTCCTACAACCTGACTGCACGACATCAGAAACATATATGTTGTAATTGTTCCCTAGTGCAAAAGTTTGGAGAGTCGTATCAAACCATGATATTCTCGGCCCAGGAACTGGAGTGCTGGATACGAAGGTTTAAGGGAGATTACATCGTATCAAAATGAGTACGTTCCACACATCAGGGCAACAGATTATAGGGAAATTTGCCTGAGATACCCATATTTTGGCCTGTTATACAGTCGCTGGCAAATCCACACTCCGCTCCGGCAGATTCAGCACGGCACAGCCGGCCGTCTGTAAGTGCGTTGCCGAGAGGCATGCGGAGGCTATACGACCCAAGACGTTTTGCAGTAATCTCGGGGCTCGCTGGTACGTGCATAAACCTAGCATATTTCATCTAGGTTTGTTCCTTTGCCTTGGCTTGCAGCCAAGATCTCGTTCCATTAACTTCTAAAGGTCGTGTAGTTATTCGAAATTCACGAAAGTAATACTTTGTGTCATACGAACAAATGCAGTCCGGGAGGTTAGTGGGTCGTTACCCCCATCAGAACACTGCATTGGATGATACATAATTGCAGGACACCCCAGGAATATTTATCCTCGATGAGTCATCTCCGTTTGTAATGTTCCTATTCAAGATGAATTCTCTGGCCGACAGCGGCCTATCCACCGCATTTGTGTACCTTACCAGCACCCCTGAGGACAGCGATGTCCTTTCCGGCGTGTCTGGAATCATATCGAGGGCAGAGGTAGGGTATAAGGTGGGGTGTTGAGTAGCTCCATGGTGCTTATATACAGATGACACCGTGTTTCCTTGCCGACGCGGGCGGAATGCCTTTAAATCCATCGAATCAACACCTCTCAGCTGTTCCTCTCGGCTATTATCGTGTTCACCGTTAGAACACAGCCGCGTTGACATTCGACGGCAATGCCCAAAGCCAACTGACCAAGAGAGTTTGATGTGTAGTTATCATCCGGAATCAGACCCCTCAACCGTACAGCCGGTCGTGAAGTTTCCCAGTTCACAGGCTGTGAGTCTATATATCGGTTCAGTGATCTTCTCTATGCGACTGACTGCCGTGCATTTGTTAGCACGCGTGCTCCAGTATGTTTAGCTTTGATGCCCCCTTTGTCGGGTCCTGTTCGATAATTCAATTATCGGAGTGGCACTGTTGGTCGTTTGTTTGACTTATGATGAATCCCCACCCTGGAAATGCTAGGTCAATCACAGGCGTCGTGTGATAAACACAGCCAGTTATCTGCGCATGGCTGCTTGGCGTTAAATAACCTCGAGAGTGCCCACGAAGACTTGCCTTTTTTCTTTCTTCGTTTTACCGAGTCTGCTCCTTACCGCACTTGAGAGCGGAAGCATCTTAAATCAATGTCTGATCGCCAGCACTCCATGACTCCATACTCTACTGGCAGAGGAGCCCCTGGGCCAGCATCATACTCAACGGGCGCTGTACACGCGAGCTCCTCTTCGTATCCTTCTGCCGGTGCTTATGTGAGTTACAATAGCAATCGTCTTGGTGGTGGTCTGACCGGGCGGTACTAGAACAGTCCCGGGGTTGACCTCCGCCCTCAGTCGGCCGCCTCGAGCATGGACATTGAATCCACGTTAGGTGGCACATATCGGAATATGCATCCTTTCATGCAAGACCCTAGCATGGTGCCACGCCCTCAGTCAGCGATGCATTCCCATTCACGTTCAGGCTCCATCGTGCCAGGCTCTAGCTCAAGGAGTTATCACAGTCAAGCTGGTCCTTCGTCCCGGACTCTACCGCACGCTTCGCCATACCCAACTCAAATCTCACAATACCCAGCTAGTTCCCAAGACATCGTGACTATGCAGGAAGAAATGAACATGCTGCGAAGGAGAGTAAAAGAGCTTGAGATGGTCAACGAGCACGGACGTCTGCGCATCCAAGACCTGGAGAGGGAATTGGCCGGCGGATCTGCACTACCCTCCCTCACCCAGGGACCCTCGACGTCTACCCACCCTCACGTGCAAAGGACACCAACGCCACCTTCTGTACAAGCCTCGTGGAGGGCAAGGACAGATGCACGCGTGCGGCTATTGTGTTCTCTCAACCGCGCTGGAAATGCACTCTGTGCGTGGCACGATTCTAGACGGGAGCGGAGGACATATCCCCCTCGCATGGCCCCCCCTGGCTACCTCAACTGTGGATGCACGTTTGAAGAGGCGCTCTTTGAGGAAAGTCTATCACGACACGGCATTGGAAGCTATCATCCAGGAGAAAGTGTCCGCATGGATCCCGCACTGCGTAACCCGCTACTCCGCCTCTTACAAACCCGATATGGTTACCAAGACGGTGACTTTGAGCGGGACCCGAAAACGGGTGAGTGGGTACAGGGAGAGGGCAATGTCCTTTGGGAGCGAAAGCTTGCTCAAGGCGCTGTGAATGTCAAGAAAAATCGGACGGAGGAGCGTCGTTGATGGCATGTGTTGATACTGACTGCGCTCGGGTCTCGGAGCATCATGACATGTTCGCATCACTTATTTATGTCTCTCCAGTGCAGCGTGTTTTATTGAATGCGCCTAGCGGTCACACGTTCCGGATATCTGCGATAGATAATAGACACATTGTCATTAGAATGCATGTACTGTAACGTTTCGTCTGCGCATTGCGGGTTTACTGGTACTACGCTTGTCGACTCCTGACCTTTGAGAGCAGCGTGACTTACGCGTTACCGTGTATAGCAAATTTAACCTCCCATAAAGAAGCGCCGACCATCGGAAGATATTCCATGTCCCGATAGGAAGTCAGGTGCGGGCTGTCGGGGCGGTTTCTGCTCCGAGACTCACGTGAATGAGTGGCAGTGCCGGATCCTAACGTGCCAAGGGTCTTCCATTGTACCTCACGATTTGGACTGGATCGGATTGACTCAGTGTTAGTCAATCCATTCGTACAGCCTCGGAACGGAACAGACCGCTTTAAAGATGATCAACATTCTGAGTCAAGTGGAGGGAAAAACTATCCTAATTGCGCTTAGACGCCTGCCTGGAATCGACTCATCAAACGAGATGTACTTGCTGAGCCTCGAGCTTTCCCCAGAAAAGTATCGTACTAAACATCTTAGACTGCAAACATATGACTAGCAGATCTACCTCGGCACATGGGCGCAGATTCGGGTACTATGCACTACGAATCGCGAGCTTTGATTGGTGGTTGGGCACCTAAGCGGAGGTGTTCGTTCCGAGTGCAGCTGTTCGGGCGCTTATTAGGTTTCAGCTAACACTTTTTGAGTTTGGTCCAGCGCTAAAAAAAAAGTTCCTGACCGCGTGCAACCACTCGTCGGACGTCGATCTCTCACCGTAACGGCCATCCCTTCCTGATTGTCTCCTGTAATCCACCTTCCCCGCCACGTTAATATTGACGACCTAATAATTATACATGTCTACCAAAGAAACGTTTACCCTTTCATCCCTTTCACTGACTTCGGAGGACTGGGATCGCTCCGAGAGTGATATTCGTCCTCCGAATGGACCCGCTGCTTCGAGTGCAACGCCGCGGAATTTGGTGGCATTTCCGAGAGAAGGGGCGGAGGATACGCCTGGCCGGACTTGTGAAGGCAGGGGAGGTCGGTCGCTGAGTGAGTTGATGAAGTTACATGCAGAGAAGGGGACCGATGTGACGTTTACTGCTGAGGAAGCCTCGAGTATCGCTGATGTCCTCAAGCAGTGGGTTAGTATTTCGCAACGTGTTGGACACGTCCAAGCGGGTGTTGCTGATCTCAACTGCCGTTTTGCAGATAAATTCGGGGACATCACCCTACGAAGGAGAAGATGACTTCTTTTCGCGCTCACAAGATGACTCGTCGTTGACGTCCAGGCAATCTTCACGGCTCCCCTCAGGCTCGGTTAGCAGGCCTCGCGGTCAGAGTGAGAGCGTAGTGATACCCCGATCACCAAAGCCAGATGCATCCTTTTCATGACCTTCGGCTCGTCCCCCTCTTAATCGCGCGCTCTTCAACTCAACCTCGTTTATTTCCCCGTCGTTTCTTTTTGACTGGCGATGTCGCTATAGACTTACGACTGACCTCACGACTATATACGACCCGTTACGACCACCACGACTACCTTATTTGTACTCCTTGGAGCCAGTAGAGCAGTTACTATTCCTATCCGGATGACTTTGGGAATTACATTTTGGGAGGCGTCTGATTTACTACTGGCTGTGATTGTTTTGCGCGTTCCTGACGTTTCGTCCGGGTGTTTCACCTTGAGCCGTGATTTCTCCATCACGTGATTTATGTGCAGTTGACTTTCCACGTGTTGTGAATGTTCCACTCGCTGAGGAGATCATGGACCAACCCGAGCACGGACCACCTTCAGCTGGTGGCAGTGATACTGGCCATGCAATGAATCGCAGAACACGAAAGCCTACCCTCAGAAATGCAACGAATTCACCCACCAAGTCCACAAGATACCAACTTCCATCTCCCCCTGCCGAATTACCGACACGCAAAGGCAGCCGCTTCGAGCCCGGCTTGTTGACACCTCCCACAAGTCAGATTTTAGTCGAGGATGAAGCATTCAGTCCTTCGAACAACTATCGGAAGTCACCAGTAAGTTAATGATAATAGTTTCGATCAGTCTCCCTGAACTCATGGTGGCTAGTCCAAATCTCTGAACACGTTTTCCCGGACGCGTGCGTCCAAGCCACATCCCTCTACGCCTACCAGACAGATTTCAAAGGACGGAAAGCGTAAGCGGGCGACTCCGTCAGCCACCGATCTGCGCTCTCCCTCTCCCAAGAAAGCGACAGCTTGCATGTGCGGGAGCCCTGCGAAACGAATTCTCTACAAATCGGTCCACGCGAACAATGTCAATGCTAATTACTTGCCACTCGGCGAGTGTCCGAGCCGCCGATGCCGAATGCGCTCCCGGTCTACCACTCCAGCGTACGAGCCCCCCAGCGAGAGGTTCACACCTCCGAGAGAGATAGAAGTCGTCAGACCTCCCTTCGAGACACCAACAGCGAAGTCGACCCGACGGAACCCCTCGTCTAAGATGAAGCGCGTATCGCCTCATGTAAAGAGCGAACCGCCTGAAATTGATCTCTCTCAATGCCCGCGGCCTCCTTCTCCGGGCGAGGACCCAATTCTCCTTGCGAGTGGCCGCCCTTCAAAGAGTCCCCCTCTCCGTTCCCGCTTTACCCCGGTATTCTCTTCGTCTCCGCCCCATGATTCTGAATTCAACGATCCGCCGACGTCTTTTGCTGCACGCCTGTCGGGAGGTCGGGTGAGCGATTTCGGGGATGTTACGGACTCGGATATACTTCCTACTCTCACCCATCCCGAGAGTCCCGACCGAATTAATGACGATGGATGGAGCGATTCAGACGATGGCTTTAATCTCACGGGCGAGTACACGGGGAAGTATAAAATGCTTAAGATTCCTATCAAGGCAGATCCTCCGACTAGCGAGACTAGAGAGAGGATGGAGTCATGGGGGAGACCCGCTAGTCCGTTCCCTTATAGTGAAATTCTAGAGAGGTCGCTTCCCTCGTCCAACTTGACGGAAGAAGATATATTCGGAGATATTGACCAGCCCTCAAATGTCCAAGCACATAGTAAACAGAATGAGGATGTATCGACAGAATTGGCCTCGGCGATTGAACCTTCAGCTTCGCTGCCAACGCCTGCTCGACCAGATGAGGGGACAGAAGATCCCTCAGATGATGATGATGATGACGAAGTCGAGGCGGATGTTGTAAAGGTCACTAGTGGAGACCCCCAGACAGCTGCACATGCTGCGGCCATACTGAAACTGGTACTTCAGAAGCCTTTGCTCCGTTAGACCAATACTGACATCCAATTTCAGCATGACTACGACTGCATCATGGCTGCATCCGGCAGCCCCAAGCCATCCAAGCGCAAGCGGCGCAAAACCGTTGGGAATGCGGGCATCATCAAACCTTACGCAGACCCTAAGGAGAGACGGCGCACAATGGACGGATACAAATTTCCCATATCTTCCGGGGATACATCTCTACTTGACGTGTGGCGCAGCAGGGAGGATAGCGTCCTCGTGGAACAAGCCGATCCCGAAAGAACGGGACAATGGACCCGGAAGGGCTGGAAACATTTGGACAAGTGCCTCGTTGCTGAACGGTTAGCAGTCGGTGCATCACTCCATCAGCCTGCGGAGCTTCTGGCACCGTTCGATAAGATCTCCAAGGATCGAGTCTTGGATCGATTCGTGGCGGAGGTCGGAGGAAACGAGACATTGCACAGCTTCGGACCAGAGTGGTCTAGGTAATACTCATGTCTTTTTTTTACTTCTGCAGTTAATAACGTCACATCACAGAGTGAACCTGATGTTGAGGTTGGAAATTCTCATCAGAAGACAACAACGGCTGTCCGCTGCAGCTGGCGTGTCTGCGCGGCATGACAAAGCAGGATTTGACAATTTTGACCATGTACCCCGTTATGAAAGCCTTCTTCAGCGAGCCCTTGCTGTCACACCGTCGACATATGTGGATACCGGAAGTATATGGAGTCACCGCGATGCGTGGGTTGCCAAGCCGAGTAAACGTGGACCTGGACCTGAGCCACTGCCGTGCCCGACCCTCGGAGTGGGCCTGAGGGCGCCAATTACCACGCCTTCCCGCCCGGCTGGACCAAAACCTCCGCACCCCAAAGAACAAATCCATCTGAGACATGCCAGTCTTCCCAAAAAGTCAATGATACCAGTGCTTGTACGCCCTCGGCGTCTCGTCGACTTGAAGCACTGGTCACCCAGCAAGCACACGCAAGGACAGGCTATTGGACCCGTGATACGACCGCGGAGGAGTAGTGGATGCAGCGTGAAAGATCTTATTAAATGTTTCGAGGAGGCTGGACCAACGCAACCCGTCGCAAAGATTAAATGAAGAATTGATTTCCGTTGTAATGTTGAATACCGTTCATATCTTTGGTCTGTAACTGCAGGGCGGTGTCTAGTGTTACACTACCTATTTACGTTTAGCTAGCCACTATCAACCACTGGAGTATTCAAGAGACCCATTAATTGTATTATCGTACGATTTACTTCGATGCACTGCAAGTATCATCACTCACGTGTGTCTCTGTCAGCTTCTAATTAGGATTTATCAGCCAAACTGATGGGAGAGAGATGTGCAGCAACTGACAACAGTACGTCCATCAAGAATGCGATACTAGTGTGTGTACTCCAGGCGGACCGACATTTCGAAAATGAAGACTTGAAACCAGTTACCCATTTTGACACATCCCCGAGCGGACCGAGATCTGCAATGGGACCATGTGGATAACTGCATAGCCACTGATTCGGGTGTTTTGACGTTTCATGGGAGTCGACTTTCGTAGTTTGTGTTAACCTTATGCATAAAGAAGACGAGCCTTGCCGTGTGGGGCTAAACCCGATGACGGGAGGGGCAAGCATTTATGGTTACGTGGATCGGGCTTCAGAACGTTCACATGCCAATCATCGAGCCTGCGCCAGTCACAAAGAAATGCTGAGACTACCCTTGAACATGACTCGGAGTGCATCTCACGGGCGGGCCAAGGCCCTTAGTTCCCTGGATACTCAGAACCTTTTTCTTTGCTTACGAAGTGCGCATCATCCCACGGGTGGTGCATGTGACACCAGCTGCGGGGTCGTTTGATGATTTCTGCGAACTGTCCACCAGCGAATAAATTACTAGCGAGCATACATCGTACTTCTCATCATTATTGTTTGCGATGAGTGAGGGAACGAGATTTATCTTTTTCAATTTTGACAGACACTTTTCTGAGGTTGGTCTGACTTGGGGCTCGGGCTCGAGCGTGCCGTTCGTCGGTCAATGACGACGATGAGGAGGACGGAGGGGGTGAGGAAGACGGTAGTGATGACATCGACAGTCGAGATGATGGGGGGAGGAAACTTCCGATGCGAGGATGGGAATGGGAGATGGAAGGTGAGCTATAGTATGTCGGTGATCGTACACTTGGTGAGAAGGAATGACAGGGAGTTGGTGGGGGAGGAGAAGGGGTATATGCGGGAAGCATGGTGGACATGAGGTAGGACAACTGATGCATTGCTTGTGCAAGAAGGAAGTGCGCTTCCTGCGCTCGCACGGGATCCAAAGGTATAGGTGGTTGCACTTCATGGTGTGGTGTTGACGGACAGGGCGTAAATTGATTCTGCGGTATCGGAAGACGAGGTGAGGGGTAGGGTGCTGGAGACGGTGACACCGAACGCCTCCGTTTCCTCGATGGGCCCTGGAGTAGTAGAGAGAATTCCCTATCAGAATCAGAATCCGAGTCTGTGATCTCGATGACCTCCCGCTCGACCGCAGCATCGTGCACACCCGATCTTGGCATTGATCCTGGCCAAACAGGAGAAGACTCCGTGTTGCTCCACACCGCTAGTTCATCTTCTGACGACTCCCCCTTCTCTAGGCCTTCCTGATCTGAATTGTCGGCTCCAACACTGGCCCATTCGTCCTCGTCCTCCGCTCCCGAAGAATCCTGAATTTTAACAGGAACCTTTTCAGATGGCCCCGCGACTTTCTGCGCCTTATGACTGCGCCCTCTTCCAGCAGGGGTCCTTTCGAGTATCCGAGTCTTTCGTCGCGGCGAGACTACTTTCTCCCTTCCAGCATCGTCGCCGTCGTCGTCATCATCTCGAGCCAACTCCTTTCTCCTTCTTTCCGCTTCCAGAAAGTCACTGAGATCATCTGCATCCGCAGTGGCCGAAAGTGGTGGCACGCCGCGTAGTAGCGTCTCGAAGTCATCGTTGGCAGCCTCTCTGCGGGGTAGCAGATCCAATTCATCTGCTTCCTCGTCATCTTCCGGCTCATCCTCACTGTCCTCCTGCTCATCGTCCCCTGCGAAGCGACCGATGTCATAGTCCGCATTCGTACTCCTAAGTACTCCTCTGTCCTTGACGATAGCCCCGCTGTATAAGTCAATGATATCGTCCTCGTCCATACGTTTGTTATATCTTTCCGCAAGTTGAGACCACACGTTCAGAACGCGGAGAGCAGACGCTTTGCGTGCCGAGTCAATATCGGTTGGCGGCGTCGAGTCTTTCGACGTCACCGATGCCGATGATGGTGTGAGACGAGGCCGTTTGGCTGGTGGCGGGTTGTCATGTGTTAACGAGGACGACGACGGCGACGAGTCTTTTGGCGTCGACTTGAAGCGAGACCTGGACATGGCGGCGTGCTTATTAGTCCGTTTAACTTTGGGTCGCGTCACGTCTCTACTGGCGTAGTGTCACGTGACGCGAGCCTTCTCCGGTCGTGATTTTTGCAAGTTAGTCTATTGAGTCGAGAGATGTCGCGGCTGTCTCGAGCTCTGCAGACATCGTCGCTGCGGAATACGTCGTGCGCGCTAAAAGGTTCGGTACTAGCACCACCACGGACACAGATAGGTTAGTAAATAACCACGGCGACTTTTATGGTCTGGTTTTTGATGAGTATGCAGCCAGTTCGAGTACGGCGGCCAGTACGACAGCTACAACTGACTCGCCACTCGCAGCCCACCTAAACAGTGTCTTCTCACCACTTCAGTTCCCTCCAGAACTTGCCAGACGAATCCTCACTCATGGCAGTCACCCAGAAGCTATTCACGGCCACAACGGCCGTCTCGCATTTATCGGTGCGCGTCTTTTGCCTCTTTGCCATTCTTGTTTCTAACTCGTCGAGTGTCAGGCCGTCGGGTATTGGAATCCTACTACCTCCTCTTCGTCCATGACTCTGCAAAAGCAAGTGCCGAGTACAATTACGACGCATTGTCAGAGCGTGCTCTAAACTCGTACGTGCTCGGAGAGCACGTCGCTCCCCAATGGTCACTAGGAAAAGTCCTCCGCTGGGTCCCTACCATCCCCCGCAATACAGTCGAAGCTGCTCGAGAACGTTTACCTGATGCTGAGTTGACAGATGCCCTGTCGGTGAATCCGGGAGTCGTCAGGAGCGTCGGACTGTATAAGGTCATGGGCGAGACTGTACAAGCTGTGGTTGGAGGCGTATACCATCAATTTGTGCGTCTCTTTTACTCTGTATGAGCGAGTGCGACGCTCATGATTTACTAAGGGTGGTTCCGTTGCTCACCGGCTCTTTCACACGCGGATTTTACCTCATATACTTTTACCCAATCAACACAGCGGTGTTCCAATGGAGTTCCATGCAAGGGCCTTGAGCATCAGTGAACGAATGGCTGAATTGGAGGCCAAGGAACTGAAGCAGTGACCCTATGTGGATTATACTTGCCTAATCTGATACTTGCACGCTAGACTCGAACTTGTAAAGTCTGCAATCAACCACGCGGTCACAATCCACAGGCCGGTTACCAGGAGATCAGGTAAAAGAAAGTATAAAAAGGTATATGGGTTAGATACGTTAGTAAGTGGGCTACCACAGGATGAACGACTATGGCATCGGCGAAGCTAGTATGGTCCGTAGAGGTAAGAATGGATAACCAAGCAATCCATATGCAAAGCAAACAGGATCCTAGACTGTCACTATCGGTTAGAGGAGGAGAGTCATTGCGCCAAGAGCAGCACCGAGCGTCAAGCCCAAGTGGATACTGGCGATTGACAAAGCACCGTTGGAACCGGAGGATGAGGTACTAGTCGGACTCGCTCCGCCCTTCGTCCCGGTGGCGGTAGACGAGGCAGTAGTGGTCGAAGGAGGAGCGACGGATGCAAGGATGCTAACTGGAGTCCACGTAGCTGCAGCATTAACGCTGGTGTTGCCTTCCTGGTAAGGAAGGAAAGAGACAGTGCCATTACTGGTTAGTTGCACCAAGGCAGTCACACTGGCGAAGTACGTGGCGTCAGGGTCCCGGTAGGTGGGGGCGGCCAGAGCTTGTGTAGTGTTGGTCTGAGTGCCAGTGCGTCAGATGCTTAGTTAACGCCGTGTAACACGGACCCACCTCCACGTTGATGACATAAACAGCCGATGAATCCTGAGGGATGAAAGCAAACTCCTGCTGGACCTATACAACACTAGTTGAGGTAGAAGTGAAGCAAATGAGGACTCAATACATACGTCACTGGGTTGGAAGAACGATGTGGCCTGGCCGTAAGTAGCAGGGAAAGCGCTGCCGTTCGGAAGAGGGTATGCCTGAGGTTCGGGTTGGAAGTACGAGTCTGTAGGGGACGTAGTTAGAACAGCACGGTAATTGAATGGGAAAACGATTCGTACAGTGAATCACGAAAATATCTGCTGAACCAGCAGGAACTCCGGGAACGTCGAGGAAGTGGATGTGATTCTGAGCAAGGGCCATCACAGGCTGGTAACCGGACGGGTATGGGGCAGCTTCAGCGTCGACCCAGCTCAATGGAGTGCTGTTGGCTGCCTTGAGGAGACCCATATCCAAGGAGAATAGGTTGTCGTGCGAGAGCGCATCTAAATGAGACGAATTAGTGATGCGAAGTTACGCATACGAGTAGACGGCATACAGAAGACGTTAGTATCGTGGTCCAGGATAGCATCGAACGAGGAGGGGTCGAAGGATCCGGTCGTAACCGCCTGTGTTGACCAAGAATGTGCAGTAGCATCATAGATGTACACAGAAGAAGGGTTTGAAGAGTCTCCGTTCAATACGTAGATAGAATTGGTGTACTGGGAGAACTGTTAATGACCACCAAGGCATCCCAATGCAGTCTACACACCTGGGAGAGGAAGCAGGTTGTGTTGGCGGAATCGAATGACCTATAGAAGCTGTCAGGCGTCATCAAGCAGAAAACACGCCGAATGCGCACGGTCTGCCGGTGGTGGTGATGTCACTGGCTTGACCACCTGCATTGCACGTCGGTCAACGCTTTGTAGCGCTAGGGCAAGAGAAAGAGAAGAGCTTACTGCCGGTCCAGGTGCTCTGCGCACCAGCGTTCCAGTCCTTTCCATCAAGGTTGAACGCGAGCAGGTTCCAGTTAGAATCGAACGCGACACAAGGCCTCGCGGTGACGGCAGTCGACGCAGAAATGAGTAAAAGAGAGACGAGGGTTGGTAAAAACATGATTATTTGCCAAAAAGTCAGACAAGAAATGAGAGTTGGGGAGACGACAAGCGAAGAGTGCAAGACACAGCGTAAACAAGTAAATTTTGTCCAGTTACCACGATGCGAGACAACTACAAAAATGACGCTGCGACGACTACATATCATACTTCGAATTGTTTCATTCACACTCTCAGGCTTCCCTGAAACCTTGGCTCAAATGGAACGATGCTAGCTGAGCAGATGTGGAATCCTGCAGCATAACATTTGCATTGATGATCATGGATGACACTAGGGTACATAGCAAAGGCATATGAAAGGCGAGACTCCAAGCACTCACTGATGGATACATGGTAAGTCAAAATAATGAACACGATGCGAAACAGACGCACAAAAGTAAGGGCAGCACCCTTGGTCTTCTTCTCACCACCAAGCTCGAAGCTAGACGGGTATTGAGAGGATGCGTAATTTAACAAAATAATCAACACGTACTGTTTGCAGCGCTTCAGCGATAGCTGCATCTTGTACTTGCATACGGTACACTCTAATCGGAGGACGACCTTCTTGGTGGTCTTGGCCTGCACATTGACATCATGAGTCATAACATTCCACATACATCCGCCGCCAGAACTCGCCTTTTTGTGGAACACGGGCTTCGTCTGACCACCATAACCTGATTGCTTACGGTCGTAACGACGCTTTCCCTGTGCAAAGAGCGAATCTTTGCCCTTTTTGTACTGAGTGACCTTGTGTGGCCTGCACCACGAATGAGATCCCGTAGAGTAACCTGAAACGTGACTACGTACGTGTGCTTTCTGCACGTCTTGCCCTTGCAGTCTACAAGCCTTGTCTGAGCACGGTACGATCATACGCCTACACAACATCACTCACATGTCCGTCGGGTCCTGCATTGGCCACTTATCAGCAACTTGATATGGGGATGCTCGCTGTTGTCACTCACTTGGGAATGTTCACCATCGTGGGTCGTCGGCGTCGGCGGGTGACTTGATATGCAGGTCGTCGATGTTTACCTAACACGGCAATCTTGTTGATACTGTACAGGTCGTCAAATAAGATTAAAACTCAGATACATCTCCGCATCGGCATTGCGGCGTCAACTCACCCCTGTCTGCCCTGCGCGCGTTTCACTTCGGAGGAGCTACATAACGGTTATGTTCCGTGTCGCCTCGCTCGTCGCACTGCATGGTACATGCTGTATTGCATGGTCGTGGTCAAATACACCACGAGACGTTGAATCATTCGGTGGCTATGCGGACAGCACCGTACACGACGTGCAAGACAGTACGTGTTTGCGTCCTCCATAGGTTTATGCAGAAACTCCAATGGATACAGCCCTCAGGGAGCTGTCAGATCCAGAACTTGATACCCTCTTTAGTGGAAAAAGTATTGGTCCGCTGATTACTGCTGGGCGCATAATCTTTGAGATGCTTGCAGATGTCCTCGGGTCATACCACCGGAAAGCAGATTGCTTCCAGGACGCCATGTCAAGAGTGAAAACGCGCTGCGAAGAGTCCCATATGGACGAACAAGAGCGCATACAAGGTACCGTACGCCTCTCCTTTCATGTGCTAGTCTTCGACGCACTGCATACAAGCCGCTATTTCCATGACATTGTGCGAACTAGCCACAGCTCGTCACTATGCGCCACCTATGGAATGTGCGGCATTCTCCAGGGGACGGCAGAGCCCTCCCTCTGGTCACGCTCAAGCAGCATGTGTGGAGTACGCATTGGTTCCGTCCCATCATTCGCCACAGTGCCGCTCATGTGTCGCATGACAGAGCATTGTCCAGAAGTGCTCAATTTTGGTCAAGCTATTCGGGATATCTCCGTGAACTTCGTAAGTTGGACAGCTTGCGCGACAACTGACATCTCTATTTCAATGATGGTGGCCTATCAGCGCAGCTCTGTTTTGCGTTCAGGCGCTGGTTGGACGTTGGTAAGTTTGGGGCTTAATCAGAAACCTCATTTATACGTAAGCTGGTTGACACATTATCGAAAGATATCGCGAGGGACGTGTACAGGAATATTACTGCGGAAAAACTAGCCTTACTTAAATTTCTTAACGAAAGGGAGAAAGACGCTGTGACAACACAACAATTTTGGGTGCGGACTAATCAGGTAGGACCGCTAGTAATTGTCTCAAGTTCCCGCTTTTATTAGAACAGGACTTGGGGGTTATCTTGCAGGCGCTGCGGACGACCTCGGATGGCCTGCGGGGCGGATCAGATTTGATTTCGACAGCAATTAATGGGAACCTACAGTCGGTGCGTGCACAGTCAATACAAATGCACTCTACTTACTCCGGTTAGTTTTTTGCGGAGGTAAAAAGCTTTCTAAAGGAAGTACAGGATCTTGGTCGTGCAAGCCACGTCGAGACCATAACAGAGGTACCCCGGTTGCCACACACCACTCATCTCTCATGATCATCAGTTGCGTAGGATACTGGTTGACATCCGACGGGAGGTATGTGCGACACTGACCTGTGAAGCTACGTGGTATTTTAATCCTACCAGCATTCGGAGGAGCTTGTTGCACTTGTGCCGTCCATCCGATCATCCATCAACTCGGAACTGAACACAGCTTTCGGCATCATCAAACATGAGAACCTTAGGATCCTGGACGTGGCGGTGCGTCAATTATGGACGATGATGGGTTCTCTCAACTACTACCATGGTCACCGCTTTTCCAGGATCACATCCATTCTCAGTTGGATGCTCTTGCAGAGGGCCTGGGTGTAATGCACAGTGTACGATGTCGTCGTTCCCTTTACATGGGGGCATTACGACTAATCTCTCACTATCTTCAATTGTGCCGACATTTTCCCGCAGTCGGCCCAGGATCTCGCTGGCTTAGTATCAGACACCTATGGATCAATGGAGTTGTTCGTGTCGCAGGCTCAATCTACCCGTATACTCCAGGAAGACATTCATTCGTCCATGCTCCGCTTGGCCGACTCTGTGCACCGACTTACACAAACGACGCAGGATGAACTGGAGTCGATCAACCAAACCACGGCAGTACTGATTCAAAATCTACAGAGAGGTCATGATATGGATTGGTGGAGATCCGTACTCTTCCCTGCGCTTCGACTCTTCTTCCCTGGTTCGTCCTTACGCCCTCCACCCTGCCCTTCTAAGAAGCTCGCCTTTTAGGGATATTACCGATTGGCACGACCACCACATGGCCCGTGGATCTTCTCTTCAACATTATCGACGGTGTTTGGCGAATTCTCTGCTTCTCTGTTTCCATGTTTACGGTAAACACACCTTACCCTAAGCCCGGGAAAGCGCCAATCTGAGCAGTGACCCTGTACCCAGAGTGCCTTACTAGTTTCCAACACCAGACGCTGGTTTACTCGTCGTCTGGAGTCGACGGACGTGACGTGCGGGTCCTCCAGAGACGCAAACATCGTTATGGACGTTAGTTCACACGCGGTAAAGCCGACTCTCGACCCACGCCTGTCGAAACGCTCTCTTCGACCTAGATACTCTCGGATACCTGATCGACTTTGTAAAACGATCGACCATACAGCATGGTGATTGCGGGTAATCGTATTTACCCGCTGCCCTATAGCAGCGTCGCGAAATTCCCTGTTTGTTAGTGTGTTGTCTTGGACCGTAATGGCATAATGGCCAGTGCTGGTAAAAAAGCGACCGACCACTTGTTTTTATCAAAGAGTGCGTGTGTGAATGAATGTACGTGGAGTGATCGCCCCATAGCGAATTGGGTGATGGTCCGTGCGAGGGCCCCTCAGATTGGTCTTAGGGGGAATTTGCTTTATGTATATCTGGATCCGACTAATCCTGTCAAACTTGGCTCGTCTCCCCATTCCGACTCATGCCAAACATGCGCTCTGGAGACAAAACTCTCAATCGGCCCTCCTCTACAGCGGCGATGGTGACGGTGCTTCCAAATGTCCCATTGACACCTCCCGGCCTCCCCCCAAAACCGACGCGCAACACCGCAGCATCCGCCAATGCCACGGCGCGTCAGACAGTGTCACCGCCACCCATCCAGCAGTCCCAATCGACCTCTTCTTCGTCCTCCCTGCCTTCTCCCGGTGAAGATGCTGCCGTTAAGCTTCCTCGTTCGGCGCTACCATCAGCTGCTCGCATGAAGGGTAGACGGGGAAAGTATGCCAGAGTTGTTAGGGTACGCGCCACGCATATTGCTATTTGTTATTGAGGAGCTGACGGGTCTCTGATTCTACGTGCAGAAAAACCAAGACAGGCCGCAGCCGCAGAATAACGATACTGTACATATGGATTATTCGGCTTTCGAGCAACACAACTCCTTGGTGCGCAGTTGTGTTACCTCTCCGGAGCCAACATCGATCCGCGTCAAAGTGCCCCTCCCCGCGCCCTGTCCACCTTCTCCCGCAAAGACGTCATCGCTGCCTCGTGTCCCTCCTCCAGAACTGGAACGGCAGTTACCACCTTACTCTCGGCAGCCGGGGACATGTGTAGATTGGGTGAGAGGAAAGTGTGACAGGTCTGCCTGCCGGTATTTACACGATCTCCAACCCGGGTCGTGTTTGGTTTGGCTGACAAGAGGCACATGCAACAAGTCTTTCTGCCAATTCCGACACTCCCAACCAACTGTCGCCTGCTTGGATTGGTTGAAAGGCTCCTGCGGCAGGTCTCCCTGCCCATTTTTACACGAGCAGCAGCCTGAGAGTTGCGCGGACGTATCAAAGGGTGCGTGCAAGGGATCCTCTTCCCCACGTTCACAGGAGAAGAGGCTTCCAAGTTCCGTCGATTTAGTTAAGACTGATCTGAATCCATCCTCACTCGAGAAGAGACTTCCGAGTTCCATCGATTCGTCTAAAACTGGTCTGAATCCGTCCCCACACGAGAAGAGACTCCCGTGTTCCATCGATTCATCTAAAACTGGTCTGAATCCATCCTCACTCGAGAAGAGACTTCCGTGCTCCATCGATTCATCTAAAAATGGTCTGAATCCATCCTCACTCGAGAAGAGACTTCCGTGTTCTATCGATTCATCTAAAACTGGTCTGAATCCGTCGCCACACGAGAAGAGACTTCCGAGTTCCATCGATTCATCTAAAACTGGTCTGAATCCGTCGCCACACGAGAAGAGACTTCCGTGTTCCATCGATTCATCTAAAACTGGTCTGAATCCATCCCCACTCGAGAAGAGGCTTCCGAGTTCCATCGGTTCATCCAATACTGGTCTGAATCCGTCCCCGCTCGAGGAGAGGAAAACTTCGCCTCTCATCGATCGGTCGATGGACCGTAGCGCCGTATCCCGTTGCCCGCCACTGCGCGATGAAAGGCCTTTTACGTGCTTGGACTGGCTAAGGGGTGCATGCAAAAGATCACCTTGCCCGAACTTGCACAGTAGGCAACCCGAAACCTGTGCCAAATGGCGGCAACATATATGCCAGAGGTTCTATTGTCCCTTTGTGCACGACATGAATGTCACCTGTTCAGATTGGTTGAAGGGCCGGTGTAATAGACCTCTCTGTCGCTATGCCCACGCGGTAGGTTTTGTTGGGAACCGAGTATATGCGATCATTGACTTCTTGGGAATTGTCTACAGGTAGCTTCCCGCGGGCCGTCGGTCTTAGAGAGGGACAAGCAAGCACTGGATAAGCCGACCCCATCTGCGGGTGACAAAATTCTGGGAATGATAGATGGGAAACGTGCGGCGATCGGTCATCTCACAGAGTCACAACGTCCTCCCGAACCTTTATATGGCACGGTGATCGCCGACCATATCAAGGTTAGGTTGGACAGAGGCTTTGAGGTCCGAGAAGTGATTACAGGTTTCGAGAGCCGATGGATTCATCTGGGAAACGTCAGGTCCGGCGTTTCGTCGGATGCCATCAGTAAATTGCTATCGCAGTACGGTCAGCTGGATCCCCTTCATGTCCCAGAGACCACTACGAGAAAATCGTTGGTCATCAGAGCGCAATTCTCGTCTCCCGCCGAGGCCATGAAGGCTGCTACGGCTCTGCACGGGCAAGAGTTCTACGGACAGCCCTTGACAGCTAGGGTGGCCATTAACAACTTCAAGGGGGGAAACATGGTCGTCACTGACACCGACGTCTGCGTGACGTGGCAGTCCCCTCACCTTACGGGCTACGCTGGTTATGCCACCCTCAAAGGCGCGCGGGCTGTGATGGATTCCGTCGCCCATACCCAGATTAAAGACAATCTCGTGACTGCTGACTTATATGACGGGCTTCCTGCTGTTGGCGCGTACAACGTCGTATTTCGATACTTGCCTGCTGAGGCAACGGAAAAGGATATTCGAAAATTAGGAGGAGATGTGGAGTCGATCATGTTGGAGCGTCCCAATTATGGATCTATCGAACGCGCTTCGCAGACACTGCGCTCGATATTGGAAAACCATGGAACAGTTATCAGTTTCGAGCACCTCCCGCCTCCATACAGAGAGGGAATGGTCAAGGCCTGGGTTCGGTTTTCGAATCATGCGGAGGCCCGTCACGCCCAGGACAGTCTCGATGGCCAAAGCTTTGCATTCTTGGGTCGTACACCTATCTCTGTGCGACACGTTCTCAGCATGTCTTTCACTCTCCCGTACTCCGTATACCGTAAATTACAAGATGACCTGACCTGGTTGCGCCAGTCATGGTTTCAACGATACGGGCCTGGCATTACACTGAGCGAGAAGGGAGATACCAAAGGCATGGCGAATGGTGCAGTGTTCATCAAAGTGTCATGCGAAGACTCTCTGCTTCTTAGCCATCTAAAGTATCAGTTCGAACTACTCCTCCGTGGGGACACTGTCATGTTCGACAAAAAGCCTATCTGGGACGACTTCCTTGCCGGCTCTGCCGGTCTTTCGTTCATTCAACAACTGCAAGGGCAGTATCCCGGTGTCGAAATTCAACTTCGCAAACAAAGTCGCAGCGTGACTGTAATGGGATCGATTGCACGCCGCCACCTCGTGAAGCAGGAGATCGTTCGCAAGATTGTGGAGATCCAATCGCAACAGTTGTGGGATATACCCCTCCCTGGTCGAACGCTTGGTTTGTTCCTCAGCGAAGACCTGACCAGGCTGCAGGAAACGTTTAGCCCAGAGAATTGTTACCTCAATTATACCAAACGCGCTCTTGTCGTCCGCGGAAACGAACAAACGTTCCGTGTTGCATGCAAGGCAGTACAGGATGCCCTAAGTCGACAAGTAGCGGAACCCTGTCAGTCGGGTGCCATTTGTCCTGTCTGCTTTAACGACCCGGTCCTACCCACTTTTCTCCATTGCGGTCACCAGTGGTGCCGAGGTTGTCTCACTGGATATCTGGTATCGGCCGTCGACAACAAAACGTTCCCACTCACCTGTCTCGGTAACGACGCGTGCTGCACGGAGCGCATCCCACTCAGCCTCTCCCGGGAACTCCTCACTACATCCGAGTTCGACGCTGTCGTCGATGCGGCGTTCTGGACACATGTGCACAGTCGACCTGACGAGTTCCATCACTGCCCAGTCCCAGATTGTGCACAGATCTACCGTTCTGCGCCACGGAATACTATCCTTCAGTGCCCGTCGTGTCTCGTTCGCATATGTCCCTCGTGTCACATAGAGTCTCACGATGGCATGACATGCGAGGAGCGTGATGAAGCGGAGGACAAGTTGTTCTGGCAGTGGCGGTCGGACAATGACGTCAAGGACTGTCCTGTGTGCAGGGTTCCGATCGAGCGCAGCGAAGGATGTAATCATATGACATGCATTCGGTGTCAGTCGCACATATGTTGGGAGTGTCTCGCGGTGTTCCCGAGAGGTGAAGGCATTTACGACCACATGCGTCACAAACATGGTGGTATCGGCCTGTAGTGCCAGATTACTCGCCGTCGCTTCCTTTTTCCTCTTCTCTTTCTGTCTGATTCTCTCACTGTTTCACACCAGCCTGTTCTCGACTTCACTCACGATCCTGTCTTGTGTACGGTTGCCTCATGCGTATTTATGCATTACTTATACAGAATTACATTCTGGGATTCGTCTTTACCTTCTTCCCTCCGCGTGACCTCACTCTGCAATTTTGGTCGTGACTTCTTTCTGACTCCATGTATCATCGTTAAATAGAGCATATAAATGGCCAACCTCATCTAATTACGCGGGTAAACCCTTGCATTCACTGAAGGACTCATCACTAAGAATATTTGTACACCACGAACTGGATCAACAAGGAAGTCAGCGGTGTACAACATATCCAAGTATGATATGGACTCACGCTGTCGTAAGGCTGCGCCGGCGGCCGTCCGCGCTGCGGCAGCGAAGCCGGCAGCTCCGGGCGATCCGCCACTGGGATGAATATCCCGTGGTGGTCCTGATACCCACGGCTCTCATCGGGATAGTCCCGGAGCTCTTCAGGGTACGCACGATCATGTGGCGCGTAGACGACGTACAAGTTCTGCGTGAGGTGGTCGCCGCGTCTGTTCCAGAACCCATGGCGCACCCTGCGTGTCCAGTTCGCTGGTGGAGGTTCTTGAACAGGAGGTTGTGACCCGGAGAGAGTGGGTCGCTCCATCGGCGGAGCTGGGAGTGGATTCTCACGTCTGCTACTCGAATAAGGCGATGGGCGTCTGTCACGGTGCTGTGGGGACGGGTCATCTGGAGTGCGTGGCGAGGGTCCGCTGGAGTGGGATGACGATCGACGGGAGTCGTGGTAATGCCGCGGAGAAGGATCGGGCGAAGGTCTGCTGGAATACGGAGACCGGCGGAGGTGCTCATGTTGCCGTGGTTCCGGTGGAGAACGTCCGGCACCATAGGGCGACCGGCCGTGCCGTGCACGCGGAGAACGGTTGGGAGACGGATCATTTGTGTACGGAGACCTGACAGCGCGAGGCGATGATTCGTCTGAAGATGAGGGGGGGGAATGAAGAGGCGCGATGAATTGGTCCCCGCTGGAGGTGGAAGAGACGGCCTCGGGTATCGTAGTCAAGTTCGGCCCGATGGATGGCTCAGTGCGGCTGCGCACTATGGGACCTGTGCTTCTCGATGAGCGATGAGCAGAAGAGGTAGGGGGCAATGCACTGGAAACGTCTTCCGCGAAGTTCGAGTACGGGTCACGGGGTGCGGTCGTTGGCATGGATGAGTGCCTCATCAGAGGTTGTGCAGAGGACACGCCGCGCCCGTGGTTTGAGGTGGATGGAGGGCCGTGTCTGGAAGGTGAATGAGATGCATGTCTTCCTTCGTCTGTGCTGCGGCGGTGTGGTTGGTAGTGGGTCGGCGTTCGCACGATGTTAGTTGGAAATGTAGGTTGAAGCTCCGCCCTGGAGGAATAGGAATCTGGTTCTTGAGTGTACACTGACGATGGGATGACAGGCCCATTGGCTGTGCTTGCGGTTTCCGGTGCCGGGTATTGGTTTCCCGACGACGCATGCGCACTGGTGCGGCCGTTGCTATATGACTCTCCGCGGATCAGCGTGGAATGGTGAGATGATGATGGTGGTCCAGTTGACGAAGAGCGCTGGTGACTAGAGGACCTGCGGGCAGGCTCGGATGAATGCCTTACTGGGGTGGTCGTGTGAGGAGTCTCGTGGGGGTTACTATTAGCGCGATAGATGTACTCTCCCCGTGACGGAGTGCCTCTGTCGGGGGTTTGATGGTACACCTGTGGATTAGGAGTGGGGCGAACGGGAGTACTATTGGTAGCCCCATGATCAAATGACCGAGTACTCGGCGTATCGTGCGAAGCTGCTCTCCTGTCGGTATTCCTGATAGGTTCCCGAGTGGGCGTTGACGCGGGGCGAGTATGACTACCTGATGACGATGAGCCTTCGCGACGGAGATCGAAGGTGCGTTCTGGAGGTGCGCGACCTTCGCTATCTGCTAGTAGACTGGGCGGACTCCATATCCAGGGGGTTTGAGGTTCATCACCATCTTGATCTTCCTTCTTCTCCCTGCAGACGCGGTAGAAATCATTTGTGTTAGCACGTCACAGCAGGGCGGCAAAAAAAAAGATCGCAGGGTAATAGATTAGAGGCGTCAATCATGACCCCCGACGCACCTCTTTACCATACCTTCCAATCCTAGACCATTATTGGAGAGTTCGGTTTTCCAGTAACTCGGTGAAGCCGGACGGGGAACACGTTTGTAAGGGTTGTAGTTGGGAGGCATGCCCCAACCCATGCCGGGTGCCCACGGCAGCTGTCCGTTTTGCATCTGGGGGTTGTACTGCCAAGAACCAGCATTCCAGCGCGGAGGTGCGCCAGGAGGCATAGGGGGCGGGCCTGGATATCCAGGGGGAAAGCCGGCGGCTGGTGGCCAGCTACCTGTCCAACCAGTAGGCGGCACATGGGGTGGTTGCGCTTGCTGTTGCATCAACTGCGGGTTTGGATGCCATCCCTGTGCGGACTGCGAGGTCATGGTGGGAGCGCTGCGTTGAGAGCGACGAAAAAACGACACCATGAGAGAGACGATCGGGGATGGCAGGAGTCTGGCTATTACCTGTCAGACGACCTCGCCAATAAATGGCAGGCAACAGCAACGGAGCGAAGATGCAGTGGAGAGGTCTTGGAGGTGCGTCAGGCTATTGTTACAGGTTCTTTAAGACGTATTAATCCGCCGTCCAATTGTGGAGGAAGAATAAGAAATCCAGCGGTACCCGTTCTTCGCCGTTGCCGATGACCAGACAAGATAACCGAGCAGTGCTAGCTAAGGGATGTTCCTAAGAAATGGAACGGATACACTCCACGGAAGGGAGAGTCCAGCTGCACAGCCAAGTCTGACAAGTTCGTCCCTTTTTACTTACTACACCCACTGACTTATCAGTTACAGGAAATGTCAAAGGGGAAGAAGTGGAACGGTATCGGATTGATCCAGCGTACAGAATGACAATTGCCAGCTCTCTCACGCCCTCGCCCCAGGAGAGCTACACAATACGGTGTTTGTCGCAGAAGCTACGGGTGGGTCGTAGCCTACGCCCAGGAACCCATCTCCAGCATAAGCGCGCTGTGTGTGTACTGCCGGCTCTCCGACGCGTGTCCGTTCGAAGTCTCTCAGGGAGCGAACAACACGCATGGCTTCCCTTCGTACAATGTCAGTGGTCTCAGTGATGGGAATAAACTTCCGTATATGTGAATGTAGTGGGCATGGCATGCACGATGTTTAGGGCAGGCACATTCGTGGCTGAGGTCCTTCAAGGTCCCTAAGTTACTGTAATCGCAGGTATACCAGCTGTGCAGTCTTGCCGTAAAGTTTACTCCGATATCCCAACACAAACTCGCAGGCGATGGGTGCCGGCCATTACTCTGCCTTGTCCCAACCAACCCTCGAAATGAGCGAACTCGTCTGCAAGACGCTCGACCACGACGCCACAGACATCCTCATCGACAAGTGGCTCGAACACCGTAACGACGCGTACTGGGAATGGTTCCAAAACATAAGACAGCGGAAGCACGCAGCCAACACTCTAAAACGCCAGGTCATCGCTTGGAACAAGGGCGATTTCGTGCCAGAGAACATTTTCTGCCGCACCGTAGACACAAGCAGACTCATTCCCCTCGACCGCACCTGGACAACTCATGTTTACCACCACCGATCCATGCAGGACAGGAAACTCTCCATGATGCCCGTCGTGTTCACCATGGTAATTCCCTCCACTTTCCACCGTTAACTTGGCATCACATCCAACTCTTACAGTTACCCGAACTCATGCTTCTCAGGGGGATGCACGATCATGGCTGTGACGACGTGTATATCATTGTCACCGATGTAAAGAAGCAGGAGATGGATGACATCACCGACTACTTCAAACTAGTTTGCCGCTATGCCTATGGCAAGAAATGTAAACCAAGCAGGGAGTGCCAAATCCAATACGAACGTCCGTCTTCCCCCCCTGCCCTTTTTTCTCCGTCCCTTTGTCTCATCCGAGCGTCATAGACATGCGGCTCACCCACACGCTGCTCAGACAGAGACGTACTCCGTGTTTTCCCCAGATCGACCTCATCTTCCGTGCAATTCTGTACGAGAAACGTCCGCCCTTTATCATTTTATTCTCCCACCAGACCACCTCATATTCCCAAATCCTGTTCACACACTCGCTTTTCGTTCCAGCAGAAGATATCTTCTTTGATTTTCCTAGCGGGTGTCCAAACCCTTGCTGCAACGACGATTGCGAGATGATTCGCTTCCCGCGACGGGGTATCGAAGGAGCGGTCATCCTATCCGTCAAACGTGGTGGCAAGTACGGAAAGAGGGTTAGGGCAAAGGAAATGTGCAATTGGGTCGATTGCACCGTTTCCTTTAGCGAGGATATACGACAGGGCGACGGTGAAACTAGCAGCGAGGGTTCTCAGAGCAACGGTAACGGAGAATGCAGTAATGGCTCCACTAAAAATGGCCTCGTATGCAGCAAGTGCAGGCTCGTCAAATACTGTTCTCCGGAGCACCAGAAGAAAGATTGGGAAGAACACCGAAGGGTGTGTGCAAAACCAGCCAGTGCGTAAGACGTCCAGGTAGCGTCTTTCCTCATACCACGAGCGTCATGATGTATATGCCTTCTTTTTTCTTCTTAACGTCACGTCTGTTTCCACGCCTTTTTCTTTCTTTTTATCCTGTTGTACTGTACAAGTATTATGTGCGGGTGTTGTGATGCACGTAGTTACTGCCGTAGTCCCTCCCTGTCCTTTTAATTGTCTTGTCCGAGAATGAGGTAGGGCCTGGTCATTGCCCTCATACTCTCTTCCTTCCGATCACGTGTAAGTTATGCAACCCGTACGTCACAAAAGAGCCAGTTCAGGACGAAAACTACCGGAAAAACCTTGATGAAAAACCACGAGAAAAAATCACGAGATCCATGACATAAGCCGCCGCATTCAGGCGGAGTTCTAACTCTGGGCTGTGGCGACTTCGATGCTACGAACAACCCCTTTTCAAATCACCCAATGGTACGATGCCCCGCAAATCGTTGCAGTCGCCCTCCAAGGAATCTTCGACTCCTCAAGTATCGTGGACTGATGCAGAGTCCGAAATGCTTCTTGAAATAATCGCTTCCCACAAGGCCTCTGCTGGTGACGGCCTGAACTTCAAGATGGCATTCTGGAATGCCGCCACCGCTCAACTGCCTGCCCCTACAAAAGGGGCACCCAAAACTGCGAAGTCATGCAAGGAGAGATGGCAAAGGGCATGGTATTACTGCATGATTAGTGCATCACATAGCTGATAGAATATACAGATGAAGAAGACATTCAATGTCGTGGATCGTATTGCAAACGCGTCCAGATTTACTTATTCACTCAAATCAGGGGCTAATATTGCTCTTGAGAACGAGGCGGTGTGGTCGGATTTCTTGAAGGTAAGCTGTAGATAATAACATGTAGAATATCCACGGACTAACGATGACATCAACAGAAGAACAAGCATGCAGGTCCGTTCCGAAACAAGGGCTGGCCCCACTACGAGAAAATGAAGCAGTTCATGCCCTCCAAGGGAAAAGGCCTGAACTGTTTCTCCGCGCTGAGCATCAATGATGCACAGCCTTCTGGAGGTGTGAGGTTGAGTACCAGCAAGAGTGAAAGTCCACAGGGAAGCATCGACACTATTGGGCTATCTACCAGCCCTCCGTGGGACCATCAACCTGCCCCTCCCGCATCCGATTCAGCGCAGACAGGTCCCACCCAAAGCAGCATGGTAGGTATCAGCTCCGGGTTGTTAGCTGCCGATAACATAACATTCCTTCAGCCAGCCAATCCATCAAGTGACGCCACCCCCCCCCTCCTGCTATCTACTACCTGCGAGCCAACCCCTGGTCCTTCAACCCAAACCCAGGCGATGCCGACTTGGCACTCGGACCAATCCCAGACCCCCTTCTCTCCCCCATCCGTTCCTTCCTCATTTAATGGTTTGGCTATCAGCTCTATCAAGCCGTCTTCCAGTGTCTCAGCTCGCATGGTAGTATCCCACAAGCGGCCAGCAGACGACGATGGCGATGAATCCATGTCTGCTTCTTTCTCAGCAACTGCACATTCAAGCACATCATCAGGCCGAAAGCAACGTGCAGGGAATACGGACATCATGTGGGAGTTAGGAGGTCTTCGATCCGACATTAAGAGCCACTTCAACACTTTCGAAAGCGCAATCTCTGGCATCTCAGGAAGGGTCACCCCTAGGACCAAGTCCGACTCTGGAAGCCGCTCAGTCGTCCAACAAGCAAGGCAGAATTTGCTACAGTTAGACGCAGGTAGAGTTTCTCAATCCGACATTGCCTTACTCTTCACAATGTTCCAGCATGAGATATCTTTTGCTGATGGGTATTTACTACTTGTGTTACGCCGCGGGTTGCTCGAAGCACCTAAGAAAGGTGTAGCAACACTTACTGCGGTGTAATAAACGAAATCGCCTAAGACGTGAAGCACCAAATAATGGTGTAGCCTTAAAAGACGAAGTCGGGGGTACCTCGGTGCGTAGTGACTTTGAGCACCCTTGGTCGGACCACTCATATCTCCGAATAACGGTGATAAATGGAACGAGTTGCAAGGTAGCGAAAAGTTAAGGGAATACAGCGGTACAGTAACCCTATATATACTGTAGCTGTGGTGGGTCAGAGACCCAAAGAGAAACGTGTCCATGGCCCACTAAGAACGGGCACGTAGCATATACAGTAAGATGGAGACATGGGCACATCCCGATTAAGGTAAATGGAGACGAGGCATAAGGTACGTACGGATCAACAGACCAATGAGAGCGAGCGCACGAAGTGGGCTCGCGACAAGAGAAGCAACTATGCGCAGCAGGGGCGCAGCTATAGTACAAACGGGCAGCAGACACAAGAATGAGTCAGAGAAGGAAATGAGTCACACACGAAACGGAGACAAAGCCCTGTTGAAGGGCACACGACGCTTGTACGGATATGGAGCTGGGGTTACGCCCAGCGGACATGAAGAAGTTCCGATGTTGATCGGGACGAGGATCGGTTACCACACGGCTTACCAAAGGTAAAGACCGGCGGGCCGGTTGGGAAGGATGACGCGTATCCCGATTAGGATAGCGACGAGGGAACAGCCGAGTACGACGAGGATGGCGGGGCAGAACGCGCGGAGCCAGAGCTCGAGCCCGGAAATAGAAGGTGCCGGGTCGAGGCGTAACAACTTGTGGGCGAAGGTTTTGAGGTTGCTCGCCTGGCGTACCTTCAGGAGGGCATCAGATTAGCAATGGAGAGGCAAAATCAATAATTTTGTATTCTCTTTATATCATTTTACTGTTGTATCTGCTCAATGTCATCACACGCTGGACATGTCTGAAAAATGCGTGCGATTTGTATGATTGTGAGTAGAAAAAAAAAAAAATCTATTTAATGACTTGGGACTACTTGGCCCCTGCGCATACGTTCTGCAAGATAACTAGTCCAGATACTCCCTGCAATGACATCCCACCATCCAGACATCTCATTACGCTCTGCACTCGTAGGAACACCATCTGCAATCGACCCAACCAAATTTTCTTCTTCTATTGGTACGGCGACTGAATCTTTGATGTCCTCTAGCTCCACCGGGTCCCATTTGCAGATGATATTGTGAATGCAGCAAAGAGCGGGGGGTATATGGGCCTGAATATCCATAGGATACTCAGGAGGGACAACAAGTATCCGGAAACGCCACTTGATCACACCGATAATACATTCGACCACGTTGCAGAGCTGCGCATGGCAGAGGTTGTAACACTCTTGTGCGTTGGCAGGCCTAGACATGTGATGAGTGGAAGGACTTGACGCAAAGTGTGAAATATACGCACCGTACATGCCCACGACCCCACTCCGCCAAGTGGTACCGCTGTCCACGGTACAGGACCAACAACTGCAAGCAGTTGGGAAACCCTGCATCAGCAAGGTAATACTTGTCCTGGGGGATAGCCAGATCAGAAAGTTGAGCATCATGATAGACAGATGCATCTGCCATCGAACCCTCCCACCCACTCAGTACGTACGTAAAGTTCATGTCAAAGTCGCAACAGATGAGACAATTTTGAGAAGTAAATCCTTTTCGGTTTCACAATGCGTCTCTTTCATTTGTGGGAGGTGTACATGCGATATGTGTCCCGTCAATCGTGCTGATAGTGTCCTTAAAAAACAGGTAGTACTTTGGGTTGTCGCGGATGGAAGGATGAACGGGGGAATTTGAAGGGGGAAGTCGCACATATTTCTTGTATATCCTGCCCGCGGAGAACGCAAATAGTATCCTCTTGAAATAGCTGTTTTCTATCAGTAATGAAACGAAGCGATTGTGATAGACGTACTGTGAAATGGTCCCATTTGACCATTGAAACCTCTCACCGACATGCCTGATCGATAGACCAGTGACACATGTGTAAAGGAATATCCTGACTTGCTCTTCAAGAGTGACGTGCTTCGAATGTGTATAACCGGCGTCCTGAAGTTCCCTCAGAAGTATCTTGAAAACATGCTTGTGGACGGCGAGCTCGGTTCGGATCCTCTCTGGGTGACTGTTGAGGAGTTCTGCAATCCACCCTGCACCAGATAGAATGGACATGTGATACGGAATGGGCTCTTTCTTTTGAGTTGCGAGCAAAATCAGTTCAAAGACCCTCTCCGCGATCTCTGAAAAGAAAGAGAGATGAAGGTGATACTGCATAAGGATCATTACCAGCAGATTTCTGTCTCGCTCTTCTTTGTCTTCGATGTCCTCGTCAGTATCAGTTCCCTCCCCTGCAAACTCTCCCTCTTCATCTTCCTCCAGCTCTGAAATCGTTCTCATCTCTGCATTGTCCAAAAATCTGGAGGCTTCGCCTTGATCTGGTGGGTCCATCGAGGCCATATCGCCACCCGACTGCGTCCACTGGGTGAACGATAGCGAAGTTAGAACTCCGCCTGAATGCGGCGGCTTATGTCATGGATCTCGTGATTTTTTCTCGTGGTTTTTCATCAAGGTTTTTCCGGTAGTTTTCGTCCTGAACTGGCTCAAAAGTTTTACAGGGACGCGTCTGACGCGTTTTGTTCAGTGAGTGTGATTGTGCTAACCTTGGTTAGAATGCCATTTCAACACTTCAACTTCGAGGTCAGCAGGAAGATCACAGGCGTTCACATGCAGGTAACGAACTCACCGGGCAGGTTGCTAGCCGACAAGAAGTGTCATTCACCTTTAAGTGTCACCCTGCTATCTAAGTTCCCTTGCTCTACCACCTCAAACATCCCGTATGACGGGTCTCCTGTGGATCTATGCATTGAACTGGAAGTAAGCCTAGGCATTGTCCTGCCTGCATTCGTGACATCCGGCGTACAGTCACACGAGAGGAGCAAGTAACCTCGTCTTGCATAACGTCCTCCATTCATCTTTTCCTCTTCTATCTCATCGTCGAAGCGCGAGGCGGCGACGCTGTTACCTATCCTTCCTCTTAGACTGCTCGTTCACAACGCGTTGGCTTGTTTTCCACCCGTGCTCACGATCTCGTTCCAGGAACCGCTTCGTACAGGAAGCGGTGACGAGTGATGGGTGGAGCGGGAGAGCAACATAGTTAGCTTGCTTGCAAGTCGAGGTTTCCGGCGGCGAGACGCGGTCAGTATGGCATGCGTCTTGTTGATATTACCTTTGCCTGTGAGGTTTCCAGTGTCGCACCATAACTACCAGCGTGCTACTTCCTGGGAACCGGGGTGCATTTGAGAGTCCTTCCTATTTGGGCCAATAATTTCTCCCGCACATGATAGCGCGCCAGACGGAATCGTAATTGGGCGTGATTGGCACAGGTCGCCTCGGAGGTAAGTAAGATGCCTACCCAAACTGAATGGCGTAGGGTCATCTTCCAACCCCCCAAGGTTGCGCAGTACGCAGCCCGTCATGTGACTTAGTAGTGCTCATCGATGATCTCGTCCTTGGCCATGTCCTCGTCCCCGAAAGCTACGATGCACGATACTGCCGAAATAAAACAAGGTAGCGAGGGAGAGGAACATACATCTAGTTCCGAGGAGCCTCCACGGGGTGGCGGGGATGAGGATGGGGTAACCGCCGAGGCATCGCAACCCTCGTCCTCGAAGCGCCAGCACAAGACACGATCCAAAGTTTCAAGCTTTGAATAAAATACGTGGAAAAGAGATACCACAGTCGATTGTCAACCATGTCGTAGAGCAAGGGAGCGATTCCCTCTCGGCCGATCCAGATGCCGTCAGGATGGCTTTGGAGCAACTAAGGATCATGGATGCACTCGAGGGAAAGGCGGGGGTGGCTGGCTGGGGGGAGAAGCCACGGATGATCATAAGGTTTATTTTGATCACCGAACGCCATTCATCTTCGTTTGATTTGTAGCGGCAGTTCTGGGAAACACAACCCGTCCCCCAGATGGGTAAGGGTAGCATTCACAGCCATGTTCCGTCTGAAATAGCCTGCCCTTTCCAGGTGAAGAGCCCCCATCAGAAGATGGGTACATCGAGCCTGCAAAAGCGATCGAAGATGTCCGCCGCGAACCATATCCCTTGCCCAAAGACTTCGAATGGTCAACCCTTGACATCGACGATTCAAAACAGGTTCGCTAGTTCTTGATAGGTTGGCTTTGCACTCACCAGAAGATAGACCAAGGAGGTTTACGATTTACCATCGCTCAACTACGTCGAAGATGACAATGCTGCTTTCCGTTTCCAATATAGTGCTGAATTTTTGGAATGGTATAATTTGGCTCATTCGCCTTGGGACGTCATTGTATTGATATTTATAATGGAGGGCGCTCAAACCTCCTGGCTATTTCAGGGAGCGGCACGTGGGTGTTCGAGTGTCGTCGAACAAGAAACTTGTCGCTTTCATATCAGGTGTCCCAACAACCCTCCGTGTCCGCGGAAAGTGGGTGTGTCTTGCGACCCTTTTTTTTACTACTCCAACTCTCATACTCAGCGTATTCCGTGCGAGTGAGATCTATTTCTTATGCATTCACAAAAAATTGCGCTCTAAGCGACTGGCGCCGGTGCTTATAAAGGAGGCCACCCGGCAAGTGCATCTCCAAGGGATTTCCCAAGCAATTTATACGGTAGGCGCTGTCCTTCCAACGCCGGTGTCGACATGCAGGTACTACCATCGACAATTATATATCCCCAAGCTTGTCGGTGTCGAATTTACTCGCGTCCCTCGGAACATGACCCTTGCACGGATGATCCGTGAATATAAGACAGATGCTGCACCGCGTCTACCAGGCCTCCGGGAAATGGAGGAAAAAAACGTACCTCAAGTAGCGGATTTGTTCGCGCAGTACATGCAAAGATTTAACCTGGCCCCAATAATGACGGTTGACGAAATCTGCCATCTGTTCCTTGGCTGAAGGGGGGACGTCGAACGGCCCTGCGAAAAGTACAGACGCCCGAAACAAGTGTTGTGGGCATATGTGGTCGAGGTACGCGACGCCGGTTTGCACCCTAAATTCCTGAAACACCGCTCAAATTTAGGATCCCGGGGAGCATCGTGTTACGGACTTCTTTTCGTTCTACTCGCTTCCTTCCACGATTATTAACCGTCCCAGGCCCGATCTCCTGGAAGCTGCCTACCTTTTCTATTACGCGAGCGACGTCGCGTTTAAACTTAGGCCGGACGAATCCAATAAACTGAAAACACGCCTCGTTCATCTCATCGGCAATGCTTTAATTATCGCGAACCGGGCGAATTTCGACGTTTTCAATGCGGTCATGTTGATGGACAACGTGACCTTCTTGGATGATTTGAAGGTTCGATTTTTAGAAGCTATTTCTTCATCACGTCACTTATGCAACGATTCAATTCGGGCGAGGAGATGGTCTGGTTAATCTCTATCTGTATAACCGGAGGACAGCACCTCTTGCGAGTGTTAATGCCATAGGTGATATCAAGGCGGGGCGAGGAGTAGGAGTGGTTATGATGTAAACTTCACAACATACTTCGGATGCACAGCTTGTTAACAGTCCCTATGAATGCTTCGCTACAGTGACGGATAGGCAAATTCGATACAATAAGTGTTTGAATCATATTGGTAGGCTACTATTTGTTGCGCTGAAATCTTTGTACAGACCAATCATTATTACCTTGCTTTCGAGGTTTCCCCTGCAACACATTTTCCGGCAAGCAAGGTTGTCGCCGCCGCCGGCACTTCCCGACTTTGTTACACGCCCATATGCCCTTGTGATGCAGCCATACTAACCCGTGTTGGAAGGACAAGTAGTCACGTTAAACTCAATAGCGAGATGCTCGCCGGCCATGGAAAATACCCCATCGCGCGGGTAATTGGCCAGGCGTAAAAGAATCACTTAGCAAGCACCGAAGTATCATGTGGCACGCGCGTCTACACGCTCACGTTAGTCCTCATCTGACGCGTAACTAGAGTTAATGTCCCGGCGACTGGCAATTGCTGTGGGCAGAACTCCGAGTCCACCTGGCCGTAAACCTTTCAATATATTTTTTTCGGAGAGTGATAAACTACCCTTCTATGTGAAGAATTGAACGCGCTACAAGGCGGGTTACTGCACTGAATTCGTGGCAAACGGGGCCTCGTCGATAAAGGTCATACTCCACAAAAGCGCCAGCACTGAAACCATTCTCAGAAGTCCCATTGGATTTTCTCGAAATCCCTGTAAAACGTCGCCGCCGTAGTTACGAGATTCGACTGACCAGCGGAAATATCCATTGGACAAGTGAGACCTCCCGATGTGTACGCACGTGTGTGGAGGGAAGGGGGCGAAGTAATGATCAATATATCGGCACTCTTGCCATTTAACATCGAAGTTACCATTTTCAATCACCCAGAAGCATGCCTGGTGCCAGCACATGAGGACAGGACCTGGCGGTGAATCGAGAAATCGTACAAGTCATATGTGAATGGCAGGTAAAAGGAGTTCAGAAGCTTCCTAGGGCAAGAGTGGTATTTGAGCCCCACTTCCTCCGTCGAGAACCTGATGCGGGTCCCATCGGAAGGGATATCTGTAGATAGGTATTCTAAACCCAACCCTTCGGAAGTGAACGACGTCACTTCAACCCATGGACGTCACGAGATATTCGCGAAAGAAAAATATGTAGGTCGAGAACTCCGTTCCCCTATAATATCCAATTCAGAACTGGTTCCAAGATCCTGGCATAAGGAGTATTAGACGTACATAGTTATTTGGTTGCGACGTATAATGCACGTACGAGGCGCTTCGGAAGGTATTGATTTTGCGTTTGTGGAGAAATTATATTGATGGTAAGTCGATACCTACTATAACGGCAATACGCCACCCAACCTACCTGAAACCACTACCCCAAGAAATCTGGGCTTCGTGCAGATGTAACCACATCAGAAGAAGCGGGAATAATTGGTTTCGTCACGAGTCACGAGATGACTGACCAGGGGAGGGGTATAAAAGGTCTTGACTCGGAGGACGGTTCCCTCCGCAAGGAACCATGCGGTTTTTCATCGTTTCACTCTCTCTGGTGGCTGCAGCTACCCTGTGTACTGCTGGAGATTTCGCTGCCTCCTGCTTCAACTATTACCTGGAAAATACCGAATTCTTCGCCACCTGTCGTACAGACGCTGGCAGTGACCAGTCAACAAGCATAGACTTGAATCAATGCGTCTCCAATAACAATGGAGCGTTGCAGTGCTCTTCCTCGAAGTGAGTTATCAGAAACTCGATCGTAGTACAACGACTTACTCGTTGCCTTTCGCTAATTCACGCATACAGCGGATATTACTCAGATTCCTGTTCCAGCTGTGGCCTCTCTGGAACTTCTCTGGATTGCCAATGCAGGACAGACAGTGGCAGCACCGACTCTGCATCAGTCAACTTGAGTACGCTGTTCAGTCTGGTCAAACCAGGACGAAGCTGACCACTTATTGCCATGAACAGATAATTGTGTAGGAAACAGTAATGGGGTTCTGGTCTGCTAGTTGAGTATTAGGCGTGCTGCTTGTGTGAACAGAAGCTGTGGAAAGCGCTTAGCGCGCAAGTGTGTAGAACGAATTTTGATATGTACTTTTATAGGCTTGCTGAACTCAACCTTGAAATGTTTGGAGCGCAAAATTGTATAATGAACAAGTATCTACGGCTCGTTGATTGGGAAAACTTTCGGGCAGCTTTTTCGTGGCACACCTTGAAGATTACCGTAAGGTAAGCAAGGCGCGAACTTTCATGAACCGTTGTTATTTCAGCGGTGGCCTCCGGTAACGTGGGGCTGTTCGAACAACCACGTTGCCGAAATTGTGATTGTTGCACCACAAACGATTGCAATACAAATGAGGTAGGTAGAGACAGAATCTAGAGTGGATGAACTTCGCAGTAGGAGCATCCAAACCAGAACTCACAGGTTAGCACGCAATACTATAGGGCCACCGGGTACTCTGGGAAGCTGGTGCAGCACCCTCAATCTTGACTCCTGCCTGTCGCGATCAGGATAATCAAGTGCAACATACTACCGACAAATCTTCGCGAACACTATAAAGTTTCCGTCAAGGGGATAATCAGCTTTTCCGCAGCGTTGGCTTCGAATCCAAGCGCAAGAACACCTTGATAGTCAGGCCCATAGTTCTGAGGTCCAATGTATTAGATTATCGCCAAGGGACATCAAATAGGACACTCACGCACCACGAATTCTCAGCTAGGTACTGATAGCGGGCACATCTACCATTATATAAACCAATTGAGTTGTACTGCTACATGTTCGCAAGCTTGTCTGTAGTCCAGCTAGAAATTCGACGGCCATTCAACCAGAGGCCAGGTCGCCCGCTTCCTTCGGACACCATCTCCGACGAAAGTTCATCGATTGGCCGGTTTGGTCTCTCCCATCTGATTTCTAAAGGCGCTATGGCGTGCACGAGGGGAGGGTTAGGATAAGCAGCACCTATGGGCGAATGCATTGTAGATGGACCAGTAGAAGCTGACGCCGCATCGGGAAATACTTGGTCAACACAAGGAGGAAGATAGAGGAGTAAAAACGGAATGGTAGAGGAGAGTGCGCTGCGGAGTGTACTCTTCGTAAAGGGACTCTCAGATATCAAAAGAGCTACACATCGATGTGGATGTTCCTCGAATCTTTGTTCGTGGAGTCGTGCGTCCGGTGCCGTATGTGAATGTCCAACAAGTGGCTGTGAGGATGTAAGGCGCGATGAAGAGTAGGCATGAGTATGCCAAACACCCTCCATTTCTCGGACGTAATTAGGACCAAATTTCTTCTTCTCCGCCTTGCACTGTGCAAGAACGCGCAGACGTCGGCGAGGTAAAGTGCTACTATCCGGCCGCATTTTCGACGTACTACCTTGAGATATCGCCGTGTCTGCATTGCAAAGAGGAAGCCACCACCAGCCTAAGAGATCTATTCCCCCATCTGACTTGCCGCCGACGCGTCGGAGGAGCATGGAGAAGTGATCCTGTAGGAGCTGCAGCGATCGATATTCGAAAGCACTTCCTTTGTGAACGGCGGAGAGCTGAGAGAACGAACGATAAAATGGGCGCATCTGAATGAACGTTGCCAGTATGCTCGTCGCCGAACTACGCGACGAGCAGGTGGTTGCCTGCAAGGGGGGTCGACAAGCAAAGCGGGAGGTCGCTAATACGCGGAACTTCCCGGCTCCAAAGCGCACTTTTCCTCTACAAACCAAACCAGCCTTACACGTCCGTTCTCAACCGTCATGTCCTAGTAAGTCCCCTCTACTACTTGTCAGGCTCGTCGACGACCGAACCCGTCTGTCAATATAGCGTCATCTTCGGCCGTGCCATCAAAACAGAGTACCTCACCCTTGGTACACTCTTCGCAACCGGTCTTCTCACCTACTCTTCCTTGGGTGGCAAGAAAGCCAGCCCAGCCGGCAGGACCGTATCCGAGAGAGTAAACGAAGCTGCTCCCATAAAAGCTGCGTCCAAGTGCGTCATATAAACTAATCATCCTTTTACACACATCGTTTACTCGTCACTGTTCTGGTGTGGTCAAATTAAATTGATTCAGGGAGGAGGAAGAATTGTAAGTCTTTTAGCGTTACGCGCCTCTCGTCGGTGACCAGAATGCGGATTTTCTGACGGGGTAGGATGGACAGCATCAAGAACTTTATTGCTGAAGCAGAGAAGGAAGGCGGGGGATCATCACATCATTGAACGTCATGTCGTGCCTTTGGTAGACTGGAAATGTGATACCGCATAGATGGATTCGCTACTCTCTATTTAACTTCACGCCGACGCCCAGAGACAGACAGAGCTTCCTTCGACAAGGACGAAAAATGCACCCAAACGGCGCGTTCTCGATTGGGGAAGTAACTTCTGTGGAGGTCAACTTCTCTCTTTCTGAACTACTTGAAGGCCCCGTGTCAATTCGGGCAAAGACCTTACAGCTTGGATATTCCCAACTCGGCAGGGAGAGACACGAAACAACAGAGACTATTGAGGTACAGCGGGTAAGTTATTGCCTATGTGCTCCAAGACCATTGCGCAAAGGTTCAGGGTATCGCAGTGATAGGTAATGTGAATTCCTCTGTCACCCTCTCCTCCAAGAACTGCAATACTTCGGGATTAAATACCACGGTTGGCACTTTGATCTGTCCTGCGGCAATGTTGTCTTTTCGAACTTTCCATTCTCTGTATTCGCCAAATGTGCCTCCTCGCACTACACGGATCACAGGCATTCCAATTTTGCTAGCAAGAGTTTCCGTGCGGTAATTGTCATTCTGCCCAAAAAGCGCTGCCTGGACTTGGGCAACTGCACTTGATGCAGAAGTGGCTTGTGGAGCAACTTGTCAGGAACATCTAGACTCGGAAGTGTAACGCGATGTACTCACAAATACTGTCCTGCAATTCGACAAAGAAAGCATACCGCGGAAGAGTCCTCCGATAATCTGCAGCGACGCAGAATTCGGAGACATTACAAAGTAGCTCAGATGCAGACAGGACTGCCTGACGAAGTTGATCCTCGGTCGTTATCTCATTGGCAACCCGTAAGCCACCGCTGGAAGGAAAGATGTGTCAGTACACATATCGGTAGGATAAAATGTCAGTAAGCCTACTCTCGACGCTAGAACACGTCGGTGAGCAAACCGACTCTGAAGAAGATGATTCCACGCGTACCTGAACGTAGTGAATAATGGGCTGTCCGTCGCGAGGGTCAAAACCGACGACCTCTACAATGTCATTGAGACGGAACCGCCATAGACCATCTCTAGTCGTTAGAATGACGTCGTATCTTTTCCCAACTTCGACCTGCCACTGTAGCGACGGCAACGGTCAGCTTCTAACTCTCATAGAAATTACTGGACGCGTACCGTTTGAATCACGTGTTGGGACTCCTCGGGAGCGTCCTCGGGCAAAAATTCAATGATTTCATCAGATCCAACTACCTTGTACAGGCTAGGGTCCCGTTGATCATACGGGAGAGCCAAAAAGGCTTCACTACATGTAATTCCAAGAGTATTCAAGGGAATATCTGGTCCAATGTATTTCCGAATCTGAGTGAATGATGAGCATTATTCGAATAAATCAACTCATAACAACAGGCAGACCTCGGGGACGGGCATGATGAACGGCCCGCTCGAAATAGCGAAAACGGTGTGCAAATCAGGCCAGACCTTGGTGAACCATCCTGGTACTTTAGTGTCGATAGTCCGTAGCTCGGCGGTCCGCTTCGGGTCCGCTTTGAAGTAGCGCTGTAGCAGTCATGTAAGCGACGGCTTCTCGAGGGACGGCAATATAAAAAGAATAAAAACCTTTCACCTACCTCAAGGCTTTCCCTTACATGGTCAATCCCCTCCAAATGCGGGATCTTTCCTGTCTCGATACAATCGAGGATCGTGTCCCATTTATTCCCGATGGTGTGGCAAAAGTCCCGGAAAACAGTTGTGAACATGGCATTGATCAACTCGAGCTGGCGCTCCTGCACGGCAAATAATGCATGCACAAACAACATTGAACTGTAGTTAGGAATGTACGAGACCGCTAGTGGCGAAGAATTATTTGGGACTGCAGAGAGGTCAATCAACATGATGGAGCGGAAGATGAATGCAACCCACGCTTCAACGTTTGGTAAAAGGAGTCCCTGTCGACGACCTGCCGAAATGTTTAAATCGCTAAGCCCAAGACTCACGAGGGAGCACATTTACCATGTCATTGAACATACGGACAGTTCCCGTAGACATGATGCAGACGGGCATACGCCGGTCGATCTGCCCATCAGCATCCAGTGCAGCAACTACCCGGCGGCTGACGAGGGAATACACTACGCAGTTTTTCCCGCCGTTCTTGCTGACAGGGTTAGATGCCTTCATAACATGTGATGTGGAAGTGGACATGTGCTCTGGGTGACGGTACTTAGGATAGCACTTAGGGGTTGCGTCGGACGTGCCGGAGGAGTGAACAATAAAAAAGGGCATCCCAGGAGCCATGAGATTCTCGACGGCGGATGTCTGGCACGGCTCTTCAAAGAAACGAGAAATAAAAGGCTGATAATCACTGTACTTGGACAGTGAGACTGTGTTGTGGTAGGCCTGGAAGAGTTCATCGGGTTTAGACAATAGTTCAGTGTCTAGCTGCCCTTCGGTCGTCAAGCCAAGCGCGTTGCGAAAGTCCGAGAGAGAAGCCGCATCGTTGAAGTATGTGGAAATAGAATTGGTCTTGACGAGGTAAGAGAGCACTTCCTGCGTGCGCTCTGAGAGACTCCCTACAAGCTCTGCAGTGAGGGAGGAGATCGGCTGCGGAGGAAATTCGTCAATGGAGGACATAATAATAGCGATCAACGCTTGATAGAGAAGGAAGGAGAGGCTGGTTTTGATTCGTCGTGCCGCGAGTCCGCATTTATAGAGGTAATCGACATCGGAGGAAGCACAGGTTCGTTGATGCCAGGAGGTGAGCGTAGGCACGATCTACACATCAAGTGGTCCACAGCACCGCCGTTGATTTATCCGGTGTTTCATCACATGGGCAATTCTCGCCTGTCCGACGCAAAGGAAACACCTATCAACCGCCCTACTTGTTGGATGGACTCGTCATGAGCCAGTGTGCTACGAGATCTGAAAGATGAAAGACGATTACAGAAGTGCAAGTTCTGGCCCCGTAGAAGAAACCTTGGTTCGCTCACAGAACTGTCAATAATTTAGTGGGGGCGGATTGACATATACACTGATCAGTGATGGAAATCCGGAGGGGACCGTGGGGCTATGTATGACCTCAGTGGTGAGGTAGGACCTGACATGAGAAAAGCGCCTGCAGCACTGAACACACGAAAAATGGGTCCGTGATGAACGCTGTGCAGCGATGCTACCGACTGCCCAGTTCGCGAAGGGCTGCCCACGAAAAGATCTGCCAACAAACTACTCCTACTCGATGGGGGCGATGAGCTCAATGCCGCTGCTGTGTACCATGCAAAGTTGCCGATCACCGACCAAGTAGGCAAGTCTGAAGATCTGAGGAATGTAGTAGCAGCCGTGTTGGAGTCCCGTTGCTACCCGGGGTTGCCAGCTGGCGACCGCAGGCCAGGTCGGTTGCCACTAACGCACTAGCATCTTGGTTCAAGTCCGTGGTTGTTGTCGGCCGTGTCTACTTCGGTAGTGAGCACGAGGCTGCGACAAGCGAACTCTTTTGCTGGGAATTGTTAGAGTAATAGTCGCGGAGTCCTTCCGTCATCGCCGTCTGGCCACTACTCCAAAATTTCTGCTAGTTCGACGACGACGTCCATGACTGCGCCTCCGACAACCGCCACTCATTCGTCTACCGAGACATCTGACGTACGCTCCGTCCTTCCGTCCCCACCAACCTCGCCAGTCTCTTCTGCTGGAAACTTCGTGGCGACTCGTATACGACTAAAGGCAATCAGAACACCAAGAACTACGCGGAACTCTTCGGTTGACTCTGTTTCAGTGCAGAGCGAATGCCGGGGCGAGTTGCGGTATACGTCTGCTGTCCCTCACACGACTGGAAACAGTAATGGAACCGCCACACCCGCTAGTATAAAAGCTAAGAGGAGACAGTCTTCCATTGCGTACTTTACACCCTCTTCACCTTCACCTTGGGAGAGGGATGGGCAAAGACATCGACCAAACTCAAGCCGGGCTGGGCCGAATCCGACGCCCAGTCCATCCAGTGGCAGTGAATTGCTCGAGGATGAAGGTGGCGGTGGGAAGAGGGCGAGCCTTGCGACGAACGCTTGCTCGCACCCCAGCGGGGATAGTATAGGCTCGTTGGAAGGGATTGACACGAAGGAGAGGGAACCACTGACGCTTGTCGAGAAGTGAGTTTCTTTTTTCACTGTAATAAAGCGTGTTCCTGTGGCTTCACAACTCACACCTTCATTTGAATTAGACATGCTGATCTATTGCACTTCATCGCGCAGAAAGAGCGAAAATGTCTTGAGCTACGTGAACAGTTAGCTATTCACGAGCATGAGCTCGCAGAACGTGAGTGCCCTGGCGTTGCATTGTAGCGTAGGCCGCTCCATCATCTATTTCGCCCGCGGAGTGATAGTTGGCTCTCCGTACATACCACCAGAACTGACTTACGCGAAGGGGCCGCTGACACCATCTTTTCCCAGTGAAACGCAAGTGGGAACGAATCATCAACCGCACTCTGCCGACGGGAGGATGTGAGAACCTGGTCTCTACGTCCAGTACGAACGCGGTTCTTGGAGGCACCACCCTCGACGGAATCAAAGAAGGTGTCCGCAGGATCACCCTTGGGCTTAGTGATCTAGGAGGAGGCGCCAGCATGGAACCCTCACAACTCCTTGCCGCGCATTTCCCGGACGAAAGCGCTCCCCCTGTATCCGTCACCGCGGATAGTGCCCCCGGGTTAAGGAGTAGCCGCTTCTCGACAAGTTCGATATCTTCATTCTGTGAGGCTGAAGCTGCACATGGGAGCACCCACGTCGAAGGTTCCGTAGATGCTGTGCGCTCGAGCAGCTCTGACGCGACCTCCTCAATTCGACGAAGTGGCAGTCTGCACAGAAGGCCTGCCCGATCCCACTCGAAAGACCTTCCGACACCTGTCAGTTTATCGACCGGTATTGAGCTGGGACACGAATCCCTCGGTACGACTACATCGCAAACTGTACTATCACAGTCTCATTCGAGGCCTGCAGCTCCCGCGCCATGGCAGCAGGCAGCCGCATCACCTTCATTCTCCACGCGTACAGCGACCGATAAACAATCGCGACGCACTACGCTGGCACCCTCGCTCCCCCCACCATCATCGGTTCCTGGGCTGGGTTCGCTCACGATGGGTGCAGGTGTTGGAAGCCCAGTTTCTTCGTGGATGGGAAGCGTTGGGAAGAAACTTGGAGGGATTCAAAGCGCTGATACGTAAGTCTTCTCAATTGGGGTATTTAGTTCTCCGCGTAGTTTTGTCACCCTCGCTCTCTGCTTTGAGTTTGCATTCCAAGCGATGTAGAGCTGACATGACCTTTCTCCCTGCTGTGAAACAGGCTCGCCAAGGGTCAAAAGCGCGCATCTGTCCTGCTGGCAGATGTCTCGCACTCCATCATGTCTGCACTCTCTCCATCCCCATCCACAGCTTCTGTTGTTCCCCCGCCGACCTCGAATTCAATATCCTCTTTTTCATCGGATGTGTCGTCCCCTCGCACTCCCTTATCTAAAGTTGAAGCGAATAAGAATATAAGAATCCGAGGGACCAACAGTCTCCTTGATGAAGATGACGAAGATGATACAGTTCGCATCGGACGTGTGATGGTGCCTGACTCTGTCAGGGATGGCGCCCGCGCTGTAGTAGGGTCAGGGACCCAGACCCAGAGGGCTGCCGTATCCTCTCTCCACGATGACGACGATGACAGCTGGAGCTGGAACTGGTAGTCCAGCACTTCCAAGGTGACAAAGGAATACACATATATATGTAACATTGGGCTACGACGCGTCCGTGCACGACCGTCATGACACTCTTATGTATCTTGTTTCATTATTCCTTAATCAGTACCCGCATGTCAGATATCAAACGTCCGGTCGTCGAGTCATGACGATGCTTGCCGACTGGAGCGACGTTCGAAGCAGCCCCCTTAATGCCATGGCCACGGCGAGCTCCCTTCAGTGCGAACTCCACAGCTTGCCAACTGTGCTTTAGCTACGCCTATAGTTAACAGTGCTCATAAGCGCTCGGGAGGGTTGCTGACAACATCCGTGACGGAGGCGTCACCTGACGTTACGTAACGACATCACCCAGTGTAACGGTGACCGGGCGCTCGATAAAACGCAGACTGACCAGCTTCAGCTTGTTACGCTCTCACACACCCAAAAGGCTGAGCTCGGGGGACGTGAACTGCTTCTTGTCACATATTCGAACGAAATTCCAACCCTACATGCCGTACTATACATTGGCACCCACTGCCAACAACCCAGATCACCGTCAAAGCATGTGCAACTTGGCCTACGATGAAAATGGAGACTTGCCCTCCGCGACAACGAGGTGGCAACGTGGTAAGTGAAGATAAGAGGTGTGTCCCGTTCACAACAAGGAGACCTCGCCTCGGTAGTCTGCGTGATGAGGATTTTACTTGATATCCAGCGGCACTGTTGCTTCAGGCATTCATAATGACCGGCACCAGTCTGGCTTCATCTGGAAGGTTGAGCTTGAAGGGGGTGTCGGAATTACTCTTCCCTGTCATATACGTTGGCACCTTGGTCCCCCAAGAAGTGAAATGCCAACAACCTACATAGATCGTCACAGCTTGTACGGCCTAGTGCGATTATAACGGGGGTTTTCGCTGGTATCACCTCTAACGAAGCACCACAGCTGCGCATTTCACTCGTGAAGAGTCCGTGACTAACCTCGCAACAACGTGGCAGTATGGTGAGTGAAGATACGGAGCATGTCCTGTAGACAGCAAGGAACCCTCACCCTAGCACTTCGACGTGCTCAGCGAGTAGGACACCCTGCTTTCCCTTCCCGCTGCCAGTAAATTCACAACTCCTATAACTGCGAAAGACGAGTGCGAATGTCTTCCCCGGGAAACGAAGTTCGAATTGCGTGCGCACAATCATCCTCATGCCTTACAACCGACTAGACTCACCTCGTCCGTACAGCGTCATGGGCGTCACGGGAAGTGGCAAAACCACCGTGAGCATTCTCCGACATGTTCCCCTATCCACAGTACGCTCACCTCGTCGTCACGGGGGATCGAACGTGCTACTACTAGTTCATCAATTGTGCAAGCGAGTCGGATCTGCTGGTGGGGAAGGGACTCGAGAGTTGTACGGTTGACGTACAAATGTCAAAGCCATTTTACCTAGATCAGCGTATGGTGACGTTAATCGATACGCCTGGCTTTGACGACACCAATCGCAAGGAGAGGGACATCTTAACACACATATCCGCGTACCTTGCCAACACGTGAGTCACATTTTGTGTGTGTGGTAGCAATGGGGAAGAGGGAGGGCGAGCTTCGACCCACCTGACGCACGTCCTACTTACAGGTACGAACAAGGTATCAAGCTCACCGGGATCATCTATATGCATCGTATTTCCGACACTCGCATGACCGGTACGTCAAGACGTAACTTCCGCCTCTTTCGCGAACTTTGTGGGAAAGATGCATTCAAGAACATCCTCATCGTCACCAACATGGGGAAAGACGATGAATTAGAAGTCTGCAACGAGAGAGAAAGAGAGCTGGCGACTGACGACAAGTACTACAAGCCCATGCTCGACGAAGGTGCCCGTATGGTTCGTCATGATGGCACACCGGACTCTGCGAAAGCCATCATTAGCCAATTGATTAATAAAGGCGAAGTAACTCTCGTCGGCCAGAGGGAAATCGTCGACGAGCACAAGGAGTTTTCGGGAACGGCTGTGGGTAAAGAGCTCACGCGAGTTCTAAAGGAACAAGCGGAGGAATATGATACCGAGCTTCGAGAGCTCCGCGCGAGTTTGGAGGATTCGGCTCGTGACAAAGACGAACAGCAGCGACGGGTAGGCCAAGATGATCTGGAGAAGAAGCGCGGGGAAATCGAAGGCATCAAAAGTCGTATCGAAAACATGGAGCAGACGTTCAAGACGGAGAAGACACGACTTCTGGCTATCATTGCGGCTATGGAGGCAGAGAAGCTGATGCATGTGGAACACATACGGGTTTTGGAGGAACAACAAAAGGCACGGCTTGAACAACGGAAGGAAGAAAGACTTCTGTTCCAGCAGCAGATTTTCAGCGCAATGCAGGAAAGCAGTTGGATGGTAGAGACGCCACTTATTTTGCAGCGAGGGGAACCAACCACTGCCGTACATGAGAGAAGACTCAAGTTTGGAGAAGAGCTCCGGCGCGAGCGAAAGCGTAGACAAGTGGAAGAGACACTCTGGTGGGGGCAAACGCTCCTCCAGGTCCGAAGGTGGGCAGCAGAGATGTTTATCCAGGTATACGGAGAGCTGGTGTGCACGATGCTGGCCATACGAAAAGCGCGAATGGCGAAAAGGCTTCGCAAAGTGACAGAGGCATTGGAGCGTCTACAAGCTGAAGTGGACAGACAGAAGGAAGAGATCGAGCAACTGGTCAAACGAAGAGATCAAACGGAGGAGGAAGAACTACGTCGGGAAAGGGAGCGCAGGATAGGTTTGGAACAAGCTCGCAAGTCAGGAGCACTCGAGGACAGCGCACGTATACGCACCGGTATTTGGATCTTCCACACCCTTACGGCGATGATGACTGTTGTCCTTATTATCTGGTCGTAGTCAGCTTGAGTTTGTCTTTGCAATACGACGTGTAACTGGTAGCTCCCCGCTCTGGAGTACTACATGTGAGTTTGAGAGGCTGGTGGAAGGACCTGTTTGCTCTGTCACGGTATTGATTCTGTCAGGGACTGAACATGTATATCGGTAGTCCAAGTCACAACAACGACGCCAAGGAAATAATAAGCATGTGATAGTAACATCATCGACAGAGAATTGTAAGGTACAAGACGGTAATCGTACGGCTGAGAGGGGTTCCGAATATTATAAAAACAGTGAAAAGAAAAAGAAAATTTCAAAATAGGTAACCATCATTACGCGGTTCCTCGAGTCCCTCCGCGCCCATATTCTACTCAAGCGCCCTCTTGTCCCGGACCATGGTGGGACGGATTCACCGCCCTATTCAGTAAGCCCGAGACACCACTCCTCTGTCCTCCGTCAGCAGAAGGACGTGACTGCGACGAGGACCGGATGTTTCCAGCACCACCGCGTCCCGAAGACAGGTACTCCCCATGATGGGCATGGTGATGTGTGGGTTCGACCTCCGGTTCATTTGTATCTGTCAGGTTTGCGACGCCCCCGCAACCGGTGGAGTGTCTGTCAATCGGTTTCCGGTAACGTTAGCCGATATGACTCAGGGGGGGACTAACCAAGCATGGCACTTACATTCCCTCTGGGTGAGGATGCTTCTTCCTTTCTTCTTGGTCGAGGGTGTCACTGCTCCGTCCGTCACCGAGGAACATGTTCCCAGCACCACCTCGTCCGGTAGAGTGAAGCGCAAGCCCAGGACCGCGGGATCTCGAACGAGATCGAGTGATGTTACCGGCGCCGCCACGGCCTGAAGAGTGCTGTAGAGAATTGGTCAGTGATTTTTGAAACAAGCATGTATTGTGTCGTACGCACTACGACCTCAGCAGCTGCGTGATCTCTCAGGATACGCTGCTCATACTCTGATTCTGTGATGACGTCTGGGTGGACAGGTCTCACTGAGCCAGGGTCACGAGACGGCGAACGTATATTTCCAGCGCCACCTCTCCCTACGGAGTAAACCTAGATCGAATGGTCTGAGGACGACCGCACCCGGGACTTTGGGACGACATGAAACGTACCCGATCGGGATGCACGGCAGGCTCACGTCCGCGGGTGTGGGAAAAGTCATCGGGGCCATCGAACGGACCGGGTTCGCGAGATTGAGAGGAGCGTCTGATGTTGCCTGCTCCACCTCTCCCAGAGGATTGCTGTCATAGTTCAACGATGATATCAGATCTACGTTTTCTCCGACTTTCAAAATGAGGATGGTACCCACGAAGGTGTCCCTGCCACGGGAGAGGGACCGATTTTCGCTGGCGGGCGAGTCCGTCATGACTAAAAGTAGTGATCAGCGATGCAGTCGTGGAAGGGAAAATGAGTTGAGGGTGATAATGTGGAGGACAAAGACGACAGGATAGATATGGATGCTTGGTGGTTCCTTAAGTATGATTCCAAAGTGAGCAAGATCCGTCATCGCTGTCAAACGGTTGGAAAGCAGTGGTGTCTGCCCTGAGGCCACAAAAAAGGAACATCTGCGTATTATGAGGGTGGGGCCATTCGCGGCCCACACAGCGTCGGACAGCGTCGGAGTGCCCTGGGCAAGACATGGGAACGTAGTGGAGAAGGAAATGCGCAAATGAAAAAGCGCCCGTGTTCAACCGATAATCTAGCGTTTTCGGCTTATCGCAAAGATAGTGAATGTCATGGGGCTTATCAGCAAGCTCAGGTTCAGTGCTTATCTCTCCTTGTCATGTCGGGGAGAGATAAACGACACGTATAAAAGAAAAGAATGGTGGCGTGTGCTGGTGGCTCGAGCGATACTTACAACCATCTCTCACCAATGTCGAGTTGCTTCGCGTTGAATCTGCATCGAACCTGTCGCCGCCGTCGCCGCCTTCCCCAGTGACGACGCGCCCTAGTCTTGCTGCGAGAGCAGATACCTGTTGAGAGAACGATCGTCTGCCCTCCCTCCTCGGGCTGGGGCTTCCGGACGGGCTTGCCTTGCTGAACGCCATCGGTGAGCTGCAATTTTTTGGGGTGATGGCGTCGGGTGTGGGAAGGGAGTTCTCCTGAGCGTTGGACATGGCCGATTGCGTGGGGTTCATATACCACTGGCGGTGGCAAGGTTTTTTTTTTTTTTTTTTTTTTTTTTTTTTTTTTTTTTTTTTTTTTTTTTTTTTTTTCCTATTAAAGTCCCTTGTTGGGGTGAATTACCCTATGTAGGACTCTACTACCAATAACCCCGGGGGCCCCCTGCCCCCCACGAGTGCTCTGCCCGTTGCAAATGCCCCGGTGCCAGCATGCTGGCGACCGGTCCGCTCCGTTCCCGCCGGCCGCGTTTTAGATGCCTGGGGTGAGTCGTGAGTACTAGGGATTCGCGTTCCTGTTCGTACATATGGCTTCGTAACTGTGGTGTAACATTGGTTGGGCCCAAAGGCCCAGGTACGGGAGGATGGAATGACGAGAGTTCGTGAAGGGGTTTGGTAGGTTGGCCGCTGTGCTCGTCCCAGCACGAAGCGACCATGAGGGTGCTCCTCGTCGACTCTGCTCCCTCGACCCCTCTCCGCTAAGTGACTGTCTCTCAACCTCTCGCCTCGCTACTATTTTCCCCCAGTGAGGGGCAGCCGTTCGATTCAGGACATGTTCGTTGAGCGGTTGTTCAGTTGAGTTAGTCTGCCAGTGCGGGTCATGGTGCGTGTGGAGGTGGGCAGAAACGTTTCGTAGTCTTGATGAACCTGAAAAGGTGTGGCCGGGCATCCGGGTGAGACAACAGGTATGAGACCTGTGAGGCTTTTCGACCTAAGTGAGTGTGTAAGATATGGCGAGCTCTGTTATGGCAAGGGCAAACTGTTAGGTAGTGGGCGACGGTCTCCCGCGGCGCTCCGCAGCGGCATTTTGGAGAGCTGGCTTTTTTGATGCGGTGCAGGTGTTGGTTGAGGCCAATATGTCCGGTGCGGAGGCGTATGTACATTGTCGTCTGTTGTTTCGGTAGCTTGAGGAGATGATTGGCGTGTGCGTGGGAGGGGAGGTTGGCGTGGAACTTGGAGGCTAGGGTGTGTCTTGGAGAGTCTTGCCAGGCCGAGGACCACCTCCTTTTAGAAGCTTCCCGTTGAGCGCGAATCGCTGCCGACACGCTCCTAGGAAGGCTTGACTTTCGGAGGTATGGTGGGAGATGCTTGACGTGGCTATTTTTGTGAGCGCCCTCAGCTGCTGTCTTTGCCTCCACGTCTGCCTCCTCATTTCCCGGTATACCCTCGTGCCCCGGGATCCACTGGAGAGTTAGTTTCCACTGGCGTGCTGGAGTTGACTTCTTGAGGGTTTTGATGCTTCTGTGAAAACGTCTGATAATATGGTGTCCGGACTTGGTTAGGAGTCTCTCACCGGATTGAATTACTGCACGGTTGTCAGCGAAGATGGATATGGGAAACTCTAGTTCCGGCTCGGTGGCTAACAGGTGGGCTGCGAGAGTAAGCCCCACCGCTTCGGCTTCGTACACTGTGTGGGTGTCGGGTGGGCCTAGGTGGTATCGGAGCAGCCGCGGGGGGCGGCCAGTGTGGAGCATGACGGCAGCTGCGCCCACCCCTTCTGCTGTACTGGACCCGTCACAGTAGACCCTGATGGGGTCACTGACCGCGTCGTGAGCTGCCTGGGCCTCCTCTTTGGTTGGTGGGATGGCGGTGGAGTAGGGCGACACGCTGTTGGGGTTGAGGTCGGCAGGGTCGAGTTTTTCAGTGGAGTCGGGCGTGATGTTGAATGCTTGCATGATGTGGTGGAGCGGAGACTTGTGGCGTTTCACTGTGCGAGCAGCTGCTCTGCGGACAAGGGGTTGTAGGGGGTGTGAGGAGGGGTGTGAGGCTAGACGTATGGCTGCTTGATGACATAGGTTCTGTATACGGAGTTCTAGTGGGAGGACGTTAGCATAGATCTCTAGTACGTCTGTGGCAGTTGTGCGGTAGGCGCCCGTGATTGCCAGGAGAGCTTGGCGCTGGACTCTGCTGATCTTCCTGATTGTCCCTATGGACCCTCTTGTTCTGGACGGGAGGTCATGCGTATACGGGGGGGTGCACCAAACATCTATGGCGTAGAGCATTTTGGGGACGGCTACTGCCAGGTAGAGTCGTCTGAGCATGGTGGCGGGGAGGCCTTTGTTGGCTGAGGAGATTCGTTTGATTTGCAGTACGTATGCTGTTCCTTTGGACAGGGCGTGGGCGGCATGTGCGTTCCACCGTAGAGACTGATCGACGACCACCCCTAAGAACTTGTGTACGCGTGCTGGCGTGATGGTAGTGTTACGTAGCTTCATTGGTGGGCGGGCAGCGCTGCTTTTGGCGTGAAAGTCAATGAGGGCGAACTTCGAAAGTTCGAACTTAGAGTTGTGTTTTTCGGACCAGTCGAAGGCCCCGTTCTCACGTTCCATCAGGTTGCGGAGTCTGTCATGCGTTTCAGTGAATGTTTTCCCGATTGTAATGATTACCGTGTCATCCACGAAGGCCAGAGCCAGTTCCCTCTTGTTGTTGGTTGCCGGGATTTCTGCCAAGTCAGAGCTGTATATGACGTATAGGAGCATGGAGAGAGGGTCGCCCTGACCGATCCCGTTGTTGATTGGGATCCAGTCTGACGTGTAGCCGTCGAACTTGAGTTTGGTGCGGCGGTTCCGTAAAAGTCTGTCTACGAACAAGACTAGTGCTGTGGGGATCTTCCTCTTACGCATGTTGTGGAGGAGCCTGTCCGTGACTGCGTTGGGGAATGCCCCTTCGATATCCAGGAAGAGGGCCGAGGCCACCTGTCCTGACCTCCAAGCATTTTTAACTGTAGACGTCAGCAGGTGTAGGGAGTCAGTGGTAGAGCGTTTTGGGCGGCCGCCGAAGTGCATGGGTGGGAGGAGGTTATTTGATTCTACTATGTGTGATAGTTGTTCTGTTACGATTGCTGTGAGCAGCTTGCAGGTGGTGTTGAGCAACGCTATTGGCCTGTAGGACTTGGTTAGGGCGTAGTTGGACCTGCCCGGCTTTCTTAGGACCACGGTAGTGAACTCCTTCCAGGGGTCGTAGTATGTGCGGAGGGTGAAGACCGCCCGGAAGATGGGAAGGAGGTATGGAACGAGGGCGTCCCTACAGTGGATGAAGACGCTGTTGCTGATACCGTCCGGGCCGGGTGCTTTGAAGGGGCTGAGCCTGGCGATATTATTGCAGATGTTCTCTTCGGTGATTTGACTTGGGGTGCTCAGGGGCGTGGGGTAGTCAGGGTCGGAGGGAATAGAAGGGGAGCGAGGAGGTGGGGGAAAGAAAGTTTCTGCTAGGGCCCGACTCTTGTCTTCATTGGTCGATAACTGTGCGGGTCCGTCATTGGTTGTGGAGTGGAGCGTGGGGATCTTGGCGCATCCGCCGTCACCTGGGTCTGAGGATATGTACTTGTTAGCCATCCAAATGTCATCACCTTCGATCGATTCTAGCCAGTCCATCCAATGTTTGGCCTTGGTCTTTTTGATTGCCTCCGAGTAGTGGTTGCGTGCTTGCCTCAGCTTCTCATGGGTTGGGTGGTGCGGGTGGTGTCTGTGTTTGTACGCTTCACGGCTGAGCCGAGACAGACCGGAGCGGAGGGCCGAGAGTTCGCTATTCCACCAGCGTTTTGCATAGGGCGAAGGCCTACATATGGGGACCTTGTCATCGATGGTTTCCTGTATCACGTGTGTGAGGTTTCGCGTAGCTGTTTGGAATTCCTCAACGGTGGCTAGAACGGTGGGTGGGCCGAGTGCGTGGAGCCTGGTTTGGAGTGCTCTGTTGAAGTCCTCCCAGTCTGTGTTGCGAAAGTTGCGGCGGGGTTCGGGGGCTGCCCTCATCGTGGCCAGATCCAGGACGCTAAGAATGGGGACATGGTCAGTTTTGGGGCCTCTGTTGGACGGGTCAGTTTCACAGCGGATAAAGAGATCCAGGGTTTGTTCGGTGCAGAAGACGTTGTCTGGTCTTGTCCAGTTTTTCGAGTTCAGGAGCTGGAGGGTCGGGACGCCCTTCGGCAGTGCCATAACCATGTCGTGCTCCTCCAGGAGGTCGATTAGCGGCTGCGCTCTTGACAGTGCTTCCCTGCTGAACAGCTGTGAGTTAGCGTCATCGTCCCACAGGGGGTGGTGGCGGTTGAAATCCCCCAACCATACGACATGGTCGTCCGGGGATGGTTGGACCGCCTCTGCCTCAGAGGCCAGGAACCTTGCCAGCGCGTCCTCTGTGTCCTGCTTTGTGCAGTCATTGTAAACGTTGATCAGGGTGAGCCTTGTTGACGGTCCTGTAAACTGAACCACTACTACGTCCGGGGATGGGAACGGGATCTGTTTCCAGCTGTTAGTACTAATTGAGGTAGAGATCAACGTTACCGCTCTGGTGGTAGTTTCCGGGCTGGAGTATCGTGTGGAGGGGTAGACTGTATAAAACTTCGGTGAGGATATCGTATTCTTGTTGGGGCGTACGTGAGGTTCTTGTAGGGCGTATATGTCCCAGTCCTTTGCATGGGGGCTGTGTAGGAGGGAGTGTTGGGTTGTGCCTGACCTATTCAGGTTTTGCTGCCAGATGCGTATGTGGGAGTCGGGTGTGATGGGGCTGTCAGGCATGGGGTGAGTGGGGGAGTGGGTCCTCAGCTGCTGTGGGTGGGGCCGGTGGCGGTGATTGGGTATGTCGGGCCTGGGAGGGGCTGTGGGAGCCTGTTGTGGTGTCTGCAGGGGGTTGGGGTGGGTCGGCGAAGGCGAGCGGGTCAACCGGGGGGGAGTAGTCTAAGATATGTGGTGGTACGTAGATGGTGGAGGTGTTGACCACCGTGGTGGTCTGGGGTTTGCGTGCGAAGTTATCCAGTGTAGTCTGACGGGCTCCCAGGTTAGGTCCTCGGTCGGCAGGATGACGAGTCCTCGTGTGTTTAGCTGCCGGGGGTCTTGGGGGTTGCGACGTGGTCTGTGTGGTGCTCATGGATTGTGATGGGGGAGGGGGAGGGCCGTCGCGGGGTGCGGTGGAGTGGAGCTCATGGGTGCGTTCCTCTGGGGTGTAGTCATTAGGGAGGTCAGCTTGAGTCCACCTCTCCGCAGTGGGGAAATAGGGGAGGAGGTTGTCCGGGTGTTTTGCGTTGAGGGCATCACATCTTTTCCTGAACTCTGCGCATGTGCGGCTGTTACTGGAGTGGTCGCTGGCATCGCAGCTGACGCAATACTTGCGTTGGGGGTGGTCGCACGCAGAGGCCCTGTGGGGGCCACCACAGGTGCTACAAACATCCAGTACGGATGAGCAGTCCCGAGCTATGTGCCCCCAATGTTGGCATTTGGCACAGCGCACTGGCTCCTTTCTGTCTTTCTTTGGGAAGAGCTTTGTCCTGTGGACGTACATGCCTTCGCTGAGGAGGGTGTTGGCTACTTGGGTGTCCCTGACCAGCAACAGGGCGTGTGCCACCTTCTGGCCCGGCTTGCGTCGCTCTGGGCTCTTGACCCACTTGAGGGAGCGGAGGGAGCCGGCAGGTATCTCGTTCTCGTTCTCGATAACCGTTAGTAGGGTGGGGTCGGTGAGGTTGGTGAGGATGGGGAAGAATGGTATTACGATGGGGAAAGTTTGCTCCTTCATTACGGCATCTATGCCTAGGTCGTTCGAGAATGATGTTCTGACTGGGTCGGAGCGTAGCCAATTGGCTGCCTGGGCTGATGAGAGTTCGAGCAGTAGATTGCCATTGTTGAGGCATACGACAGACTTGACGTTGACGTAAGGCGAGCGTTCATCCTGCAAAGTTAGGACATGGGTTAGGATATCCGAGGCGATGGCATTGGGGTCTGAGTCCCTGCTGTACAGCGTCTGGCCGGGGGAGGGGGTGTAGAGAACCTGTCTGGTTCATAATTCTGCTTTTGCGAGGGCGGAAGCTGCGAGTCGAGGTGGCGGCGGGGCAGACTTTACTGCTTCGCTGTATGAGCGAGCAGCAGGGGTTGCATCCCTTGCTCCTTGCGGCTGGGGATGCGGATTGGTATAGTCGTGGAGAGAGTTGATCTGAGACTGGGCAGTGTCGAGGGAGGGGAGGAGGGTATCGATGGCATTTGCCACTAGTGTCAGGCCAAGGTTGACCTCGTCGGCGAGCAGGTCGGTTCTCTCGAGGGCGGCATTGAGGCTGGTTGGGGGTCTCCCGTCTGTTGCGGTGGTGGGGTGCTTGTGGGTGGTCTCGAGGTGGGTTACCGTTTCGTGGATTTTGTCGATCGTGGTGTGGATGGAGGAGATGTGGGGTAGGACCGCCCCTATCACCTGGTTGGCTACCCGGTCAGAGGGGTTAGAGTCCGATGTCTGGTCACCAGGTTGGGAGGGAGAGGGCGTGGGGGTGCTGAGCTTGTGGGCTGAGTCTTGCAGGGAGGCGACGTGCGGGGAGATTGAGGCTATTACATGGTTGGCTATAGTTTCGCCCAGTGAGGGGGGTAGAGAGTTCTGGACTTCGGCGATCAGGGAGGGTACCTTTGCAGATTCGAGGAGGTAGGCAATGGCTCTGATGCCATCGATGGTAGGGGCTGGGGTATTTGGGAATTGAGCGACCTGGAATAGAGCTGTGGTTAGTCTGTCAAGGGTAGCCTCGACTCCTATGGGGAGGAGTTCCGTTTTTTGGAGGAAACGTAGGCCGGAAGCGTGGTCAGTTACGGTGCTGATCTGCGTAGCGAGGGGGTCTTTGAAAGTTGCCGTGGTGTTAGAGCGGGTATTGACACGTGTCGCGGGTATTTTGGGCCTGGCAGTGCCAGGGGGGTTGTCCGTTGGTGGCATGTCGTTTATGCCCCAGCTGAGTAGCGTATCCTATTTCTATAAAAACTAGTTTTTTATTGTGGTGAGGGGAAGAATCAGTGTGGTTAATGGGGGATACTGCTTAACGTCTCTATTACTGCAGAGACGGGCTTGGTCCACGGGGGTCGAGGGTCCGAAGAATTTGAGAACTTGAAGATTTCTTCGGGGTCCTGGTCGGGGTGCCAGGTGGAGCAGAGACAAGAAGCGTTTTTCGGTGGCAAGGTTAATAGGCTAACGGTAAGGTGTGTGTGTACCCCAGTCGAGTCCTGGTGGAAACGTGCGTCGGCCAAATTGTTAGGGTGGTCGTGTGTGATCTGATGAATATCCGATCAGGGCGTGTGTTGTTGTTGTTGTTGTTGTCCTCCTCTCGCATTTTGACATGTCATGCGATTGGGCAGCGGATGTCCGGGCGGGTTACCACATTTTTATGATATCGCACGCAATTCTCGGCCCAGCTTACCTTCTCTGACTTCGCAGACTCATCTGAGAACCCCCGAGTCAGCGCAATGTATATATATTTTTTTCAAGATCGTGTGGAGCTGAGCAGGCCGCACCTGACGCCATCAGCTACCCCGCGGCAAACCCATATATGGACTACAATAATAAGGTTGCACCCGAAACCTTCCACAGCCTGGTTTCGTCGCAGCCTTGTGTGGTAAGTCTGAATTCAAATTTATCAAGCCAGACACAGGCTGGCCATTTAAAAATCCGAGCAATGGCGCAATGGAATAGCGCTACTGACAATTTGAATGACAACAAATAGCGCGAGTACCGCCCGGGTGGAGAGGAAATAAACATTCAGGGGTACGTTCTCCTATGTTGACAAGTTCACAGCCTAGGCTATGCCAACCAAACCTTGCACCTCCTCTCCTAATCACCACACCAAAAACGAGGACACGTCACCGGGCACCCTCACGCGCAGCTGCTAGTCACCTGCCGCTCGAGATCCTTCAGATGATCCATACCACATGCGCCTTTCATCCAATCCTTGACGAGCCGATACTTCCGAGCGCGTCCACACCCACTCACGTCACAGATCGGAATCCTTCCCGGAGGTATCCCCACCTGACCTACCCGGGCCTGAACGTGCTCCGCAGGTAGCGCACACACAGGAACGGAGAACATCAATCTCATTTTTACTTCCGTTCCCTCGTCACCCATCGCCACGTCGTCACATGTACTCGCTGTTGTCAACGTCGCGGCTGCGGGTGGCTTGATAGTCGAAATCCATCGGTATGAGGTAGGAATCGTCTCGACTGGTTCTGGCATTTCTGCCTCGAGTGGTGGCTGAGATCCGTCGCGTGTGGACGAGACCATGGCAGGCGTGACAGACACCGGCGTGCGATCATCTGCGGTTGACAGGACGTTACGTTTGGTTTTTGACTTGGACTGTTTCTTCAGGAGGCGATTGATAGTTTCCATCTGGGTATATTAACCGGCGTGGATAGAGGGCAGTTATGGTGATCGGGTGTTGTTAGAACCAACTAGACCTTTCAAAGGACGGAGACAAGTCGAGAGGGGAACGGACCTTTTCGTCTTCTAGTTTCTTCTCAGAAAGGTTTCTCCGCTTACGAGCCGTCTCTTCTCGACGAAGAGCAATTTCCTCTTCTGTTAGCTGTTTCTTCTTTCTCGATGATTCTGCTGCATTACATGTGCCATGTCAGTTCGTTGTCCTCGTCATCTGAATGGGACGTGTTCGGCGTACACAGAGATACATGAGATGAATCGACGACGCTCGCCAGCACGGCTTGACGGGAAGTCATGGGGCGAGCAGAGCTTCCAATCGCCCCGTCATCATCGTCCTCGTCCCCGTCTTCTGACTCCACGTAATCTATCCGTCCTCAGCAAAAATATCACTTAAGAAAAATAGAGACCGTACCTTTGGATACCTCGCGGCGAGACGGCAGTTGGCTAGGTCCTTCTCCGCTAGGAGTGGATGTAGCCCTGCTCGAGGGTTCGTTCGAACTGGGCACCTGCGGTAGCTTTAACTTGATCTTGAGTCGCGGTTTGGATGCGGGCGAGGGCGGAGGAGAGAGCTCCTCCGATTCCACATCCAGAGCCTCCTGTAGCGTGATAGTGAGAACCGCAAGCGTTGGCGAGATAGATTGTGGGGAGACGTACGTCCTCGGCGTCGTCGTCGACGTCTTGCTCGTCAGGTTCGATTGTCATGTCGACGTCCGAATCGTACTCTGCTAGTGCCATCACCATAGTGGGTCACGGCGACTGCAGTGGTCCCCGTTGAAAGTCGAACGCACCGCTGGCAACCCCGTTCCTGTCATCTGACAACTCTTCGTCCTCAGACGTTATCATCTTGGCGCACTACTTCTCACCACATTTCAAACCCCGACAGCCGTTCCACCATGTCGACCACCAAGTACCACCGTCTGCCCCATTCCGACGACGACGACGACGACGGCAGCAACAACGAGGACGACACTCGAACGCAGTCAACGAGTCGCCCATCTCAAAGCACGCCCCGTCGTCTGACAGATCCCCGTTTCAACCCACCACCGCCAGCAACTTGGAAACGTGTCGCACTCATTGCATTCGTCATCTTCCTCTTCTGGCTCTCATACTCCCTCAGGACGAAGAAAAACACTCAACAGAATATCATCTACGCTTCTCGGTGCGTCTACCGTCCCACTTAAACTTGTGACGAGTCACTGACACATTCGCCACAGGTACTCGAAAGAGTTCAAGTACAGACCCGCAGCGAGTCCCATCATCACTGAACGTCTCAAAGACGGTCGTATCAGGCTGAGAGGAGCGTACCCGACGGGATGACGATGGCCTGGTTCAACTTGCGATTGCCGTGCATATAATCTGAATCTGGTAGGTAAGTGCACGCTCGCTTGGTGTGTCTTCAAAGACCGTAGTTATTCTTGTATGCAGGGCTTGTAGTCGTGAAAGGCGGGAGGGGTAGGGACGATGCACAGTGCATGCAGTTGTCGTTCCGTCATCGCCGATGACCGTTCGATCTCTCATTTACTCGTGCGTTCATTCATACGTATTTTATAATGGACTATTTTCAGCAGCTAGCATGGTCAATAGTTCATTGTCTTTGAGGAAGAGAATGCAGAGAGGTGCGTCGGTGGGAGCGGTATCTCGTGCGTGGTATCTAGATCAATAATGACTACTGCTCCCTCAAGTGTATCGTGATGGTCCGTTTGTGAGGTTACAGTTTGTTCCTGACGAGTAACGCTTCGCTTCCACACCACTATGCTAGATGCAATATAGCTCCCGCGGTTCTGCAAGCGTTGAAAATCCGTTCGGCAACGTTTTTTGAACTATGGGAGTGGTTAGGCCTAGAATGTCCCTCTAGGCTACTACCAGGGATTCTGCCAGAAGAAGATCTGTACGGATGTAGCATCCTGTGATCGCAGCAGTGACACGTGAGTTGGTTCCGTCTTCTAAGAGTCCGGAAGCATACTAACGGGAACTTACCTTATGGGGTTTTTCTGTGCCAATGTATTATCTCGCAGTCCGCGGATAATACGGAATGCGACGCTCGGAGAAGCACCTCCCACATCACAATTCTATGTGCTTATCCTGGGGGAAGAACTGCGGGGTTTGGCCAAGCCTCCACGTATTCGTTGGGCTCGGGACCTTTTGATCTGGAACAAGTTTATGCCTCCTTGCTATTTACGGGACAAAGTACAGGTGGTTCCACTACTCAGGTGAATTTACGATCATCGGGGCATATTGAGTTGGATGCTGCGGGCCCCGGTCGCAATGTAACGTTAGAACCTTCGTCTGAGGTGGAATGGGTCCATCTCTTTCACGTCTTGTTTCCCTTCCTTCACCCCCCGCGTCACCGGGCCCAACGTAGTTTCTGCCGCCAGACTCCGTCAACGATCACGTGTGCCTCCACCAACTTGCTCACGATCATCCACCTTGATGTGCTGCAGAGAAGGTCTGTTCGAAGATGCTCATGCTCTGGGTGAGGCTCGTGGTTTGATTCATACACGCCATGTGTCCCTAGGCTTGATGACTAGTATCCTTGCGTGGTTCACGATCGCCTAGAAGCCTAGAGGTTGAAATTTCGCGAATCCTTCTCCACCCGCCTTCCGTTCCTCTTGCCAAATGACACAAGATGTCAGAATTTCATCGTGGTGGGTGGGCTACACTGGGTGGGTTGATGTCTCGTCGGGTGACCTTAGTGACGACGTTCAAGGTATGTTGGTAAATTGGGCGTCTGTATATTATACTCGGAGATCAATCTTTGATTTCGACCTTGGCTAAATGCCCCCCCTTTTTTTGGCATGGGTACGATCCAAACGATGTCTGACTCTCGGTTTGTCCCTAGAGGGATTTTCTTACAAGCCGAGGGACAACACAAAAGCCTCTCAATCGTTGCCGTTGTTCTTCGTCGAGTACCCTTAAATTGGCGACGGTCCTGGTAGGTTCGATGTGGTTCTCTCTCTTCGATTTGAGGTCTCGCTCCGCAGGACGACTTACAAATCTATCAGGGACAAGAAGTATATCACCTTCGGGTGAAAACTGAAGCGTTGAATACCATTACACAAGTAACTCGCTTAATATCTTTTTCTGGCTGCTGCAGGTGTTGTCGCGAACTGGACCAAGTCGAAACGAAGTGGTATTTCGGTGACACTTCGCCTCGTCGAAGGTTAGTGAACTGAGTATCAACAAAGTCGGTAAATATCCCCATCCAATTACACCGCTGTTTTGGTCCCACTTCGATTGAACATGTTGCACTTTGCATCATCAAATTGTACCATGTTTCGAGTCGAAGCGAGCTAACTTCGATTTGATCTCAGCTCGGTGGCAACACTAGCTGCCGCCGCCGCTATCTCCGAAGTGTTGCTTGGCAGAAAACGGCTGACTTGATGATTCACACATATATCACCATCTCGTGAACGTCTCTTCTTTAGGCGAGACTCCTTGCCTTCGTGGCCTCTCAGCTACGATCGCTAGACGTAACTTGGAATTCCCGCAGTCCCGGCATCCCACTGGCCGCGGACTTCAGGCTTGCTAGGTGCCCTTAGAAGTCTCTTCCAACGCTTCGGTGACGGGGGCCGAGAATAATCAATGTCGTGTCTGTATTCGCGATATCAATGCTTCGTTTGTATATGAAACCATGCACGGTTGAACGGCTGTGCTGTGCTATGCCAATATCATTTAAGATCCCACCAGTGAGTATAGCGCTATTAATGACTTACTTCCATCCTCGCGTGTTGCGATAAATCACATGTAGCACGTGTGCAGGTAGGATATATCCTGTGCAATACTCCCTCTAAATTTACTCGTGGCGACCCCGGGTTTCGAGGCTTCTCATCAGGATGCGAAGGCGCCTTAATGGCTACCGTCAGCATCCAGCAGAAGATCGGAACTGGTGTTCTCGTGTGCACCTGACCCTTTCATCACCCCCCCCCCCCTGAAGAGATATATGATATGGCCTCGTTGCGGAGAAACGACCATCGCTACCAAGTTCCCTACTCACCATGTCGAACGCATCCCGAACTGGTTTTGCCGAAGATGTCAAGGGAGCTCGTCCCATACAATTCAACAACCCTCCTGAACGAGATAACTGCACCGAAAGACGACTGAGGCGTAAGCTCGATTTACGTGTTGTTCCGATGATACTTCTCGCCATGATGAGCTCTATGGACGTGAGTAGATAGTTTGTTCGTTCATCCCGACCGTTGTACATATTTCTTTTCCTCACTCCGATAGCGCATAGCGATCACATTTGCAAGATTGAAAGGCCTGCAATCGGACCTACATTTAACAGGTAATCCCTTCCCTGACGATGACACAGGCATGAATCACTCACGCGGAGTCAGACGTTCAGTACGATACGGTAATTGCAGTTGTTTATGCTTCCTATTGTCCGGCGCTAGTCCCATCAAACATGGTAGGTCATTCTCTCCTGGGTCTCTCGTCGTGACCCTTATAATTCCGACAGTTTGTACACCATACTACGAGGTCAATACCAATCACTCCATACCTCACGTCTCTCTGTTGAGAGGCTTGTTTAGGCCATCAATCTATATCGGATGTTGTGTGGTTATATGGGGGATCATAAGCACATTGACCGGGGTAACATGCATTCTGCGGAGAGACTCGGCCAGAGCTGACTTCCATTCCAGCTAACCAAAGACTACGACAGTATCATCACGTGTCGTATACTTCTTGGCCTAGCCGAGGTGAGCGACCCTGGTTGTAGATGAGACAAATCGACCCATACAATTTGGAAACAGGCCGTGTTCTATCCGGGCTGTTCGTACCTACTATCGAGTTGGTACACGCGCAAGGTGATCCTTATGTTCCGTGTGACTGTAAATGGCCCTTTCTCATGTTTTACAGGAGCTTGGATTACGGACAACGTTGATGTTCGCCGGTGGGTTAACGGCGCATGCATTCGGCAGTGTAAGTCGCCATTGCAACTGCAGCGTCCTTCTGTGTTGAGATGCCATGAGTTATGCGCTGCTGCGGTTCTGGGGACCATGGAAGGCATGCTCCACATAGCTGCCTGGAGATGGTGAGTCTCGCATCGAAGAGTTCAGTCATCATTTGACAAGAACTCCATATTCAGGCTGTTCTTTATACAGGGCATTTTCACTGTGGCTGTTGGAATTTTGTCGATGTAAGGTCTTTGATTCTTTGCTGTTTTAGATCCTTCTGAGAATTGCCACGCACAGGTGGCTGCTTCCTGACTACGTGCGTCCCATCTCTCAGATAGTTCATCCCTGACCAAGTACTCATGATCACTAGCCACACAATACTCGATGGCTTAGTGTGGAAGAAAAATATCTCGCACAACTTCGGCTCGCCAAAGACGTCGGTGAAGCGGATATAGACTCAGAAAATGCCAGGTACGAATGTTTCATCGTCGGTGGATATGTTTTCATTGCTCATTGCTCTACGAGCATTTTCGAGGGTCTCCGGATGGCCATTACAGATGTGAAGGCTTACCTCTTTATGTTCTTGGCCTTTTCCTTATACCTGTCGACGAGTTTCACAAACTTCTTCCCCACGTAGGTTCAATGTCAATTTTCTCATTCGACCTCTGATCTATTTCAGGCTGACTGCGACCCTTGGTTACTCCACAACAGTTACCCTTCTGATAGCTGCGTCAGTGTCGCTCTTTTTTTTATTTATACTGCAACACAAATATCCTGACTGTTTCGGTGGCAGTCCGCCGTGGGTTCTTCCTGCGATAGTCGGCGTAGTCAACGGTTGGCATTCTGGTTAGTAATCCCAAAACAATGAGAGGTACCCTACTTGACACGAACAGATCGCACCGGTGAACGTTTCTTCCACTCAGTCATATATTGGTGGATTACTATCGTCGGACTCGTCATATCACTATCGACGATGGCAACCGCAGCAAGGTATTTGGCGCAATACTTGATGGCCCTAAGCTTGACCGGTATGTGTGGTCATTGGACTGGTGGGGCACGAAATCAACTCCTGCTCATCCTAGGTGGTACACTGTTGATAGCATGGGTCGCTGATGCGATCCCTCGTCCGCCCGGTAAACGCAGTGTCGCCATTGCTCTCACGATGCTCTTTGGAAACGCCGGAACTCTGTAAGTGAATGGTGTACATGACTTGCCTTCGTATCCTCCATGACAACATCCTTGAAACCCTTAGTGTTGGCTCGTATATATGGAAAGAGAATTGGAGTCCACAATACCATCCCTCGTTTCTCATATGCCTCTGCTCCCTCTTAGCAACAGTGGTCTTCGCCTTCAGTAAGTAAAACGACCGGAAAGGCACTGCGCTAAGCTGACATGTACGCCTGTTAGTTATTCGGGAAATGCAAAAACGAGAAAACAAACACGTGGAACACCTGAAGATAAATGGCCTGAACAAGGATGAACGTCGACGCATCGAGAAGGCTGCAGAAATGGAAGGCGTGACAATTGATGAGGCGTTCAAGCGTAGGAAGCGGTTGGTGAATAGCTATTAGTCGGACTTAAGTACGTGGCGTCTCATTATTGTGGATGAATATTCAGTAAGCTCAAAGCTTCGCCGCGAACACTTTGGTGTTTTCTTTTTGTTTTATGGTTAGTTTCGTGTCAATGTGCTAGATACCCGTCGGTGCCAGAATCACGCCCTGTGCTAGTTTGCATTGTAGGCGATCTTGAGGATGAGCATGTTGCTGACGTGAACAACACTCGGACGCCAGAGAAGCACGAAGTTCGGAGGAAGACACTTTACAGCTGTCCTGCATCCCTAATGCGCCGATGTTCGAAATATTCTTGGCAGTTGCTGGTAGCGAGACTGGATACGACTTTCTCATCCATATGGTCGCTGAAGTCACTATGGGGACTAAGTATTTCAGTACTCAGTTACCGTCGCAATGAATCCACAGCGCTTAGATCAGCTTCAGCGGAGTCTTTTCCTGTCGGTCTTATGTTTCAGAGTCCATGCCTCCTCTGCCAGCACAAGATAGTAGAATGGGCAACTTCTAGACGATCGTGCGGTACCAAGCATTCGTAATTCCTTAGATGCAAGTCTCGCCCATAGATATGGGTCATTTAAACTTTTGTGAGTGAGCACCGGACCATTTCGAAAATACTACTTGCTGTACGCCTATGCTATCAGCGGGATGCATTGGTATTAAATATGTCAAGTAGTTATCTGAACACTATGAGTCAAGTAAGGGAAATCTACGTCAGAAGGACAACTAATAAATAACAACTCGAGCAGAGCATTACACGTGGTTTTCGCCACGCAAGGCAACTTGCAGAGCCTGCTCGATATCTCTGACCAAGTCGTCTCCTTCCTCGACTCCGACCGACAGCCTTATGAGGTTATCTCCGATCCCCAATAAGGATCTTTCTTTTTCAGGGATGCTTCCGTGGGTCATCTGTGCAGGTAGCTCCGCAAGACTCTCCACGCCCCCTAGAGACTCTGCCAGCGTGAACAGTCGCAGGGCGGTCAAGAACCGGTCGGCCTCCACCGCGCCTCCACGTATCCGGAAAGAGACCATTCCGCCATAGGGGAATCCACCCTCGCTGTCTGGGCTAACACCATCTTCATCTGCAATCGATCTCAAGTCGTCTACGAATTTCCTCGCATGTGGAGACAAGGAGCGATATGCCAAGGCATTGCGCGGATGCGACTCGAGACCCGGATACAACACTTCCTCAACATACGGGGAACGTTGCAATGCCTTTGCAATCTTGAGTGCGTTAATTCCGTGTGCCTTCATCCGCAAATGAAGTGTCTTCAGTCCACGCTGTGCCAGCCAGCTATCGTAGGGACTCGGAACGGCGCCGTGTGCATTTTGAAGGAATCGGAGTTTGTCGGCGAGTCTGACGTGGTGTGGGGGAAGGATCGCCGCACCCATGACCACATCTGAATGGCCGTTGATGTATTTTGTCACGCTGTGTACGACGATATCCGCTCCGAGGAGTAAAGGTGATTGGTAGAAGGGTGAGAGGAACGTATTGTCCACGACCACCAGGGGTTTCGCCACGTGGGAACGCGCCAAGGAAACTATGCGATGTATATCGACGAGTCGTAATGTAGGATTTGTCGGTGACTCTATCCATATCAACTGTTGAATTGAGCGTCAGATAAGGTGTATACAACAAGCTGAGAAAGCCTACTTTGGTATTATCCTTGAATGAAGCCAATATCATATCGTCGTCGGCATTCTCAAAATCAACGAATGTGGATTCCAGACCCTGGGTCTCGGATGCAACTCGTTTGAAATAGCGGAAAGTACCGCCATACACGTCATTCACACTCACGACGTGTGCGTTGGGTCCAATAGATTGTACGATCGTGGCAGTAGCCGCCGATCCCGATGAAAATGCCAGCGCATGTCCACCACCCGCTTCTAGTGACGCGAGGGCTGTCTCGAGAGCATCACGGTTGGGGTTTCCAGACCTCGAATACTCAAACCCCTGTGGGACGCGCAGAGTTAGATTTTCTCTACGAGTAGAAAGGGGGCCACATACCTTGTGATTACCGACGCCATCTTGCTTGTAAGTCGTGCTAAGCGATATGGGAGGGATAACAGCGCCAGTGGCAGAATTTGGCTCTGATCCAACGTGGATCGCTCGCGTGCCAAAGCCATCGACGACATACGGTAGTTTCTTACGAGTGTGAGTGTCACTGCCATTCAAGAGGGCACTGGAGTAACTGGTGACCGTCATTCTGTGAGAGTGGGGAGTGTGGGGATCTGGTTTACTTAGCAGTAGTGGGTGGGCTGGACTGTTTTTTTTATATTACGCTCGGGTGCTCCGACTGGAATCAGATTGCGCCATCGTTCCTGCCGAGGGGCGAACATGATGTAAGTGCATAATTTCACCGACAGGGCTGACAAAGCCTGCTCAGTCATTCGAGAAAGACTACATATCAACTGCTTATGGGAGCGCATGCAGAAGCTGACGACGAGACTAGGACGTCTCTGGAAGCTAGAAGGCTGGCAGCACAGCACATCACCATCCGTAGCGTAAGAACGTAGTGGTATGACGAATGCTTTGGGGCTGTCCTTACGGGATGGAATGCGATTGGAAAGCTGACATTGTACGAAACGCTGCTTATATAATGTGCCCGCTTCGAGGGGTCCATCGGTAACCTATCGTTGGCACGAGGATTAATCGTTGTTCCTATCCTCATTATAATCTAAATAGCAGCCAAGGAGGGATTGCATAGACGTACTCGAATGAAGAAAAAGGCAAGAAGCAGGATAAAATATAAACACGATACAACGAACGAGAGGGAGGAATCGGAACGATCATCATAAGGAGCGTTTTTGCAATAGAGCAAACAAAATTGTCGCCTGGCATAAGCTTTAAAGGCCATACTACTCCTGCCTTACTCGCCATATTACTGCCGCCGTGGCAATGCCAAGTACTAAAATACCAGTAGCCAGTCTCAAGTTATGCTGCGAGAGACAGGTCAGAACGATGAGACGAAGTATCATGGAACAACGGACGTCTGATTTCGGCATACTGGACTCGGCACTAGAGTCCGCGCTGACCACCGTCGACGACTGACGACCAGGACTGTCTTTGACGGACGCATCAGGGGTTATCAGGTATTGGGTCCCCAGTACAGCACACTTGCGAGACGATTCCGGTTCGCTGCTGTCATCGGGAATTGAAGGTGATAGAGACCGATCTCGTGTATACCGATCAGAGGCTCGTCGTGAACCGGGATTCGAGTGGTTTGCCAGGTCAGCACTTGAGACACCTTCAATCATCTCGATGGATGAAACCGGGGAGGGAGATCGCGATCTCCCACGACTTGAGCTGGAGCGCCTTCTTCGAGACTTGGAGCGACCAGGGTTGGACGCAACGCTCACGGGACTCGGGGGTGTCACCAAGCCAGCTCCGCCATTCAGTTTGATATCACCATTAGGAAGGTATGAATGGTGTCGCTGGACAGCGATGATGGATGCCACGCTGGCGTTGACCTTCGCATCGAAACCCATCTCCAACGTCTTAGCCCTGTTCTCCCATTCCTCCCTTGCCTTATTGAGTCTCTCGCGCTCTTGCGACCATTCCTCCTGAACAGCACTCCATTGACCTTCGACACCCTTTTTCCACTCGCTGAGCATCGCAGTGAGCGACTCGCGTTCCACATCTCTGGGAGGCTCCCGAACGGCTTTAAGGATCTCAGCCTGAGCAGCTTCTTGAGCCGCATTTTGTTGTTGTAGCTGCGACTGGGTGGCTTGTACCATCTCCTCTAGCGTAGCAATCTTAGACTGGAGAAGGGATATTGTCGCCTGCGTAGCGGTATGCTGAGCTTGCAGTGAATTGTTGAATTCAACGGCAGAGTCAATTCGTCCACTGAGTGCCGATAAGCGCTCGGCCAACTCATCCAGAACGACAGACTCGGAGTCGTGGTTTGGCGTCCCCGAAGGCCGATGCCGTCGTTTGGTGTTTGGCGATTCGTCATCGTCCATGCCCATACCCGTGGGTTCAGGTGTCCGTGGTCGTCCAAGCTCCTCTCTACGACGCCTGCGGTCCTCGTCATCTTCCTCTTCATTCAAAAGTTGATCCTCATCCTCCTCGTCCACTCTCTCCAGTTGATGAGGTACGATTGTGTGAATACTGGACGTGTCGTCATCCTCTCCTCGATACCTCCCACTTCGCAACTCATCGTGGTGCTCGTTGGCACGGTGAGCAGACGAAAGAGAGGCACCGTCGTGCCGCAACAACTCGAACTCCCGTTTACGCTCGTCCATCAGTTCCCGAAGGGTTGCAATATCTGACTTGATAGCTTCGTGCTCGGCGAGCATATCTTCCAGCGCACGCACCTTGTCGACATGGCTTGCAAGTGACGCCTGGGTCTCATGCAGCTGGCTACGGAGTTCATTCAGCGCAGACACCGGAACAGTTCCGGATTCGGATGATTGACCCGCTTCGTTGGTGGCGGGCGGCTGGGGTGGACGCACGGGAGGAAGATTGTGCGGCAGGGGGGGTAAACTCGGTGGCTAAGTATGGGAATCAAGAACCGCTCCTGATAGTCACCCCAGCAACGTACCAGAGCACCACCCAAGGTATCTTGCAGCTCGTTCATAGTGGTCGTTATGGAATGTAATTCTGCACCCGTTTCCCGGCTTTTCAGAAGCTCTCCTTGGAGGCGACTGAGGATGTGGTCGAACGAAAGACCACTTTTGCCCGGTGGCCTTACGCTCCCACCCATGCCACCCATAACACCAAGAGCTTGTGATTGTAGCGTTGGTCGTCGTTGAGCGGGCTGAGGCGCTGCTTGACCTTGGCCGAAGGAGAACTGTGAACCTCCAGCAGTGCCGCCCTGCTGTGCAGAAAGTGCAGAATGGTTAGAATTATTTTGCATTTGTTCGAATCGAGCAGCGGCCTGAACATCTTCTTCCGTAAAAATGCACATCACTCGGGCTGCAACCTTGTGGTGAATCGTCGTTTTGTTGTCCTCGCCAATGATGTCGATGCCGAATTCCTAGGGAAGGGCATATAGTCATCTAACCCGGGACATAAGGGGAGAACAAACGTACAACGACATCGTCGTTTTTGAGCTCAAAAGGCTCTGACTCGACGCCCTCCGGACTTAGACGCTCCCCGTTTATGAACGTGCCATTTGAACTCTTGACGTCTTTGATGTATATCTTGTGGAGGATTTTTAAAAAATGGTAGAGGAGTGGGAGGGCTGAAACTGCGAACCTTGCCACCATCTTCCCATATCTCTGCATGTTGTCTTGACAGTACTTTTGAGTCGAAATACCCGTTTCTTTCCGCAGGGACAGTCTTTGCGTTGGTCTGTCGGCCAATCTTGACGCGTTGGTTTCCTATGAGAGCGATATGCTTGGGCACAAAGGTGTCATTTAGAGGGTAAAGATAGAGTGCTGGTAGTTGCTGTTGGCTGTGTGGTGAAGTGAATGGAGGTGCAGGTGGCATCGCGACTGTCGATTAGTGCGTTCTGGCGGGCTGCACGATCCAACGTTGTCAAGCGAGGGCCTTTTGGTTCGTCTCAGCGGTGAGTCTACGCCACATTTATGCTTATGTCATCAACTGCCCTGTGGGCTCTCCCGACAGCCAGCAGCACGTTGATTGCGCTGACAGGGTACCCATCCTCTTCACGGTAGTGAAGGCGTTGACGAACTTAGCCCGTGTTTTTCATGGAGCAAATTGTATCTGTCTTGGTGCTTTGGTTTGAGTGCGCGTTGAAGTTCCACTTCGTTCGTTTCCAAGGCTTTCGAGGTTTGAGTCGTCGGTCTTTGGGCAGGACTCTCTCGCTAGTAAACACCTTCCACCTCCACAAGCAAGCCCGACCTCTGTCGGCGCTGAGTGCGGTCTCGCTCGACCCGCGAAATCAACTAGTGAGCCAACCAAATGGCAAGCCAGACTCGTGTAGAACTGAGTTCTATTCAATAGTACACGTGTACCCCAGCCTGGAGGCCCCTTGAAGGTTCTCGGGCCATGACGGGCACAACCGACTTAATTTGCGGTCCCACGGGCACCTTCGCTCTCGAGACGAGCCAATCACCTCACTCGACCCTGAACCGACCCTAAATTACTTTACAATTGGGAGCTTGACGCTCAGCAGGGTTCCTTCCGTTCTCTGTTTTACATAAACCATTATATATTCACAATCCGATACTTATAAGTTGACCAACGCAGGCGCTGGTGTTCACTGGTGACCGGTTTTGTCAGAGGTACGTTTTGTCCTCGTTGATCAATACAATGGGTTATCTTGTCACTTGCTAGTGAACATCGTACTGCCGCAGTGTAGAATATTCGGCGTTTCATCTGTTAAGTATGAATCTATTTCAATCACAGTGAAAGTAGGGTTCACCGTCTGGCACAGAAATCTGGTATGCCTGTGGCTATCGATAAGTTAGACCGCCCCGAGGCTGAAGGAATTGCCCCCCCCTCAACCAATATAAGGAGGGCCATGCACATACTTGAGTTCGGTTGCGTTCAAACAGGAAGTTCTTTGATATCGCACTTAATAGTGGCACACGCCGTTTTGTTAGCACCTCCGGAGATGAAGTACATAGATGCTTGAGGACGGTGTCTTTGTGCGGAAGCATATTAGTGAGTGTCTTCCTTCAATGTAGTCCAGCGACCTCATGGCTCACACGCTCCTGTGTAGTATGCCCGTAGGCATGCGACAATCTATCAATGGGTGTCTTTGGAGGCAGTGCCACAAGATATCAATGTAGTTCCCTTCATATTCGTTATCCCCATCCAGGGTCCGCAGTCGCTCCAAGTGCAGCTTGGCGCGAGGGACCGAGCCCTTCGAGTACAAAGCACAGTTGTCTAGTCAGTTTTTAGCCTTTCCCCCATATCACGCTGCTCCGGATGTTGCAGGTAAGTTAGTTCGCGCACTTCGGCACGTGCGACAACATTCAAAATCATCAGGAGCCACAGTTTGTCAACTTCTGCCCTCCAGTTCTCTTACGCGGTTGCAACCACGACCATATCAGACACGTATGTCGGTGTACTGAAATGCGCGCCGGTCGCTTTCCCCGCGCGTATCTACCTCTGCGAAGCAAACTCAGAAGTCACGGATCACAAGTTTTAATTCGAACAGATCGACGTCTCTAAGTAGCTCCTCCCTGTGGTTCTTTGATACAGCTGCAACTACCGAAAATATTGAACGCCGCGTCAGGCACGCATGTCGGTGTACTGGGACACATACTGGCCACTGTCTCCGCGAGCGTCCATACATGTGGAGCAACTCCAGCCGTCGCGGATCAAATCCGTCTGATTCAAACGGCTTGACGACCTCTCTAGTAAATCACGTGCGCTGCTGTCGCGTAAATATCCACTTAGTTCTCCGGATCGGTGCCCAGGCCCACCATAACGGTAGCTTGAGGGACGTGTCCAGGAAAAATTTCCCCGTGGTGACGGGAGGGGGGAACGACAGCGATCTATTTGTAGATCTCCATGCGTACTGCGCAGTGCGCAGGTTTTGGTTTTTCTTTGCGCCTTCCTCGGTGCGAACTGGACGAGATGATGCACCTCGAACCGGATCACTTGTTTGCACAGAATGAAGTTCCTAGTACGGGACCGGTGTCCTGTTCTCGAGGCCGCGGATAGGCTGGGGCGAATACGTGCGAGGCGATCTGTAAACCTGCAAACAGGCACCCGAGAACGAAAGGGGCACACGTTCAAATGTACGACTCCAGTTGACAGCAACACAAATCCTTCTATCGTTTTTCGGGGTGCTTCCCTTCCACCCCATGGATCTCAGTTCTTGTTAAGCCTCAATGCGCATCTACCTTCATCGGCCGCCCTAGCTCTACCTCTTCCCCAGTCACACATCTAGAGCGAGAGCGGGCTGTGTAGGCCGGACGTGCCCCGCATATTTTTGGGAGAAGAATGAGGTGAGTCCTTGCAGGTTTCCTTCATCCTGAAAATTTGAGGTCAACTATTGGTAGAATTTCCGACTCCTTTCCCGCTCTTTCGGGCTCGCTTTGTGCGGAAATAATACGGATCAGAAACAAGCTCTCGCTGCAGGGACGCATGGAGCGCTCCCCACGCCTTTTCATGGGAGACAAACTCCTCGGGGAGGCGATACCGCAGATGCACTACTTGGCATTCTGTGCGGACATTGGGGGCTATGCCGCCCGTAGAGGGGAGACGTACCCTGTGTCCATTATTCGTCTGGTCGAAAAATGTCGAATCGTCATTGTGGTTTGCTCGGACCCTTGGTTTGTGCTTCGTATTCGGAGGCATATTTCAGATGCCTTCTGCCTGACTTCAGTTATCGGTCACCCTGCGCAACCTCGTTGCTTTGCTCTAATAACCGTCACGTCTAAGGAAGCTATTATAAAGGTTTTTTTCTTATGTTCTTGGTCGACAACTTGATGGTGGCCAACGCTGCCTACGGGGATGACTCGATGACCCGTATTGACGAATGGCAAGCCTGACCCTTGGGAGAGCTCATGCGTGGTATTGGTTGAAAAGCCGTCGAAGTACGACGAGTACGGAATTGAGCAAGAAGAGAATGATGGAACCAAATCGTGGACGGCATTATTAGTTGAATGAACTCGAGCAACTGTCACGTTGCTAAGCTGCCCAGGTACCAAGATGGCACGGAAGATGCTTGCCAAGTAGTTTTCCAAATAGATGTTCAAAATGGGCGTCCAAGAAACATCCAGAAATCCAGCTAACTTAGCTCACGGCCCTTCATGGCCCGAAGAACACGAGACCAACTGAGACCACGGGCAAAACATCAAGGAACAAACCTTAATTTATTGGAATCGGCGGCGTTATTTTATGCAAATGGCTGTAATGCTTTTGATCCCCACTCACCCTCCTCGACGCCATATGCCAGCATCTGGGCCGAAGTCTAAGTAGCTGCTGCAAAATTTATGTCCGTTGGGCGGGAGGCTTCAAAATGTAGAAGGTCAAGGGACACGATTGGCGGGGCCAGCGGGCTTCATGTTCTCCTACCAGTTCATCGGACTGGCCCAGACCCGGCACGAACCACTTCACCTTCCATTTCTGTACAGCAATCGTGACGTTACTTCCATCCCAGCTGACGCGCGGGCCAATTAAAATGCATCAAACCTGGCTTAGCTCTCTCCGTGGATGTCAGCCGCACAGCAAAATATGTAATTCGGATAACCGACGGTTGTCAGAAAAAAAGGTATAAAACAAGCAACGGTTCGTCTGCTTTTCTCTATCAACAAGTAGCTTGTTCTCTTTGCCTGCAACAATCCACACTCGTTATCCAACTCTCTAACCACACTCTTTACAACTCTCAACATGTTCTCCCGTGTCTTTGCCGTTGCCTCCCTCGCCGCCCTCGCCCTCGCTGGCCCCCTTAATGTCCGCGACAACCAGTGCAACACCGGTGCTATTCAGTGCTGCCAGCAAGTCCAGCAGGTAATACTCTTGTTTTCGCTCTCTCTTCCGGTCGCTGAAGGTGTTTAGGCATCCACCGTTCAATCTGCCTTGCAAGAAATCGGTTTGGGTTCGCTCCTTGCTGGTGTCACTGGTCAAATTGGCGCGCAGTGCAGCCCCATCACTGTGATCGGTACCGGCGGCACTCAGTGCAATGCTCAGACCGTTTGCTGCACTGGCACTCAATTCGTGCGTCGCGCGCTGCACATTGTACATACTAATTGTCTTAACTTTCAATTTCACAGAACGGCCTCATCAACATTGGTTGCATGCCCATCAATGTCAACGCCTAAGTGGAGTGCAGCGTTTCTCTACTCATGGACTTCCAAAATCAAAGTATCCTTTGCTTGGTGACATTTCCTATATGTAGTACTCGCACCAGGCGTCTTGGCCATAATGCAATGAGTTTTGTGGAAATTTTTTTCAATATTTGAACGGGTGTGAGAAAAGTGATGATTCCATACGTACGGCTGTTGGGATGCAGCTGATAATGCAAACCAATGCATATTTCAGTTGTGGATAACCAGATTTGGGTATGTAAGGTGCGGCCGCGACCTGACCCGCGTACGTGAAGCAGGGTTAATATGCCTTCATTCTTGAAAGCAATGCCCTATAGGGATTTATTCATCCCATGATCAGGTGCCCGTAAGCGAGTGGACCAAGGGTGATTGATAGTATGTTGATTGGTCCGATTTCACTGCTTGCCTGTGCACCGCTGATCTTGTGTACGTGTACTGCACAGAAGAGCCGGCTGTGCTCAATTTCGGAAGGAGTAGGGGACACTAAGAAGAGTTGCGCAACGAAATCGAGCCGCATCCTCCCAGGTCTTGAACCTTCTTCCGCAACCGTGGTTCCAGTCAACTGTAGCAGTTATTTTATCCCGCTGCTGGCCATACCCGTGTTCGACCCCTCGCAGAGGTATGGAAGGTGACCACAAATTTGAACATGGCTATTTCTAATCGAGTTCGGTGCAGAATTCGAATTCTACGGGACATCAGTTTTCCTCCCCGAAATACCCACCTGTCCCGTTCCATCATTGTCGAATTCGAAGGACCGACTAACTCAAGCTCGAGCGCCGGAGCTTCGAGAAGAACCGTGACTGCCCATGTGTGGTGGCGTATACAGGATCGGTGACTTCCACATCTGGTTGAAAGGGCAGCGCAAGGCTTGTAGCGTATGCAGAGAACATTCAACAAGATGACAACTGGTGCTCGTGGGACCAATGACGCGCCACATTAATGCACTAGCTGACGACAGAGGTCTCGATCCAGACGATATGGGCCGTAGTTGCCGGGTATATGATACGGCACGGCAGGGCTGACTCTCACGGGGAAACGAATACTTATCCATTTTCCCTTCTTGGACTCTTTGACAGCAATTGGCCTTGGCATGCGACCAGCCATTGACTTCGACGAAGCAAAAGGGTGTGTACATACTACCGGGGTGCTTGTTGCCCAGTTGTCTCTTACATAGAAAAGCATATTGGTCTCGAAGATCCCGCCCACGTTCGATCATCTTACAAATTATTCACAGCGCAGCTGCCGTTTTCGAGGCACGGGTACGTCATCTACTATCGTACACATCTTTAGTCTGCGTCCGGAAGACCGCGCGTTTCATTCGCTTCCACAAACCGAACTGATTAAACGTTCCGGCCAACAGCAGCTTTCAGATTAGAGGCGATCGCTTCACTCATAGCACCCGAGTCGGAGGTGACGTTGATCTGTGCAGTAGGTCAGCTCTACGGATCAGTCCGATGGCCCCAGCACCCGCCATGTCAAAGCCCTGTTGGGCGCGTCGGAACGACTGCTCTCCAGATGAACAATAAATGCCACTATTCGATCTGAACGTTAGTGACTTCGGCGAAGAAATGATGCATAGGGTCGATTACCATTTCTTCCCCTTACGATGGGCCACCCCCAGAATGGTCTGGATGACTTTTTCGACCTCGGGGTGTACGTCCTGAAAGGGTGGAGGATAGCCGAGGTTCAAAGAAAGGTCGTACGGTCCAATGAACAGCACATCTTCGGAAACGTAAGGCATTCTCGTGCAAGTCCCAAGAGAGAACGGGATTGGAACAACTAACCTAACCCATCTACAGAGGCGATCTCCTCTACGTTCTCCACGCCCTCCCTGTTTTCGATCTGGACCATGATCGTGATGAACTCATTGGCCGATTCCAGGTAGCTTTCTACGCTGACGTTCCAAGTCAGATGCGTTATTGGATTTCCAAAACCACGCCTCCCGGCAGGAGGAAATCGACAATCGGATACGATCTCCTTCACCTTTTCTGGGTTAGAAACCTATACAGAGATTCCGTGGTCAATCCTCCCTATACCCGGATCAACTACATCGCCGCACCATGGGTACGAGAACACCCCTCGCGCCGGCGTCTAGTGCGGACTTGATCATCCACGATGTGCTGCTACATGTTCCCGTCGCAGGGATTCTTACGAGGGGGCTGATATCACTAGAACCCATGCCCGCGATCGCCTGGATAGTCTCTGCGGAACCCATGCTGAGTGGAGTAAGCCCATGTTCGCAGTCTATCATCACCCAGGAGAGGTGCGGGCTGGACTGTACGACGATCCGTGCATTGTGGGTCCCGGGGAGCGTGATCCACGCACCGAACGCAGCCTTGGAAGCCTTGAAGGCTCGGTAGAGTGCGTGAGACGTCATCATGGGGCAATATCAGAAACTAGACCCAGCTGCTTATCTATAAGTTGGGGTCGTGAGATGATCCCTGAGACCAGCGAGTACGTACGAGTGGAAAATCTGATTTATCCTTAGTTCGCAGTCAGGGTTACAACTCGGTCCGAATAATCCCTGGAGAGAACTCTACGGAAGATCAAAGCCGTTAAACTTGGTATTATACGAAAAAGTCTTACAGAGCTATTGGCTCCGGGCAACGCGTCTTTCGTGGACATGGGTGCTTACTTGGTAGGGTGACGTTTTTCCCCTTAAAGGGCGGAAAACAGATGAAACTTCAAGTTCGATCATCACATCCTTGGTGTATTCTTGAGGTCAGAATCGACGTCGGTCGAGGTTCACCCGAGGTGAAGTGCATCTCTTCCGAATAAGGGCGTCCCAGCTGGCTGTGAGATTATCGGCAGGGTACTCCTATTCAAGCGCCCTTCTAGGGGTCGGGTGGGTATGACGCTAGTATGTACTAGTCCTCGACCGCCCATTTTCCCGAAGAATCCATGCAAAGCATTTTGATCTGACAGCCCCCGACTTCTCCCCCAACCCACCACTCCGATCTTCTTTACTATGTGTACGTGGCCTCTTCTGTCTGCGCGAAGTTGCCCGCGACTAATCACTTGTTCTACCAGTTGAGATGATTGACTGAGTCATATTGGCGCTGAAATTCGAGGTGCCTCGCGGGCTTCCTGATCCTGACGGCATAGTGGCCTACTACCGAGCGAAGAGAAAAGAGATGGAGAGTAACACGGCCGTCATACACCAGCCCCATCATTACGAGAATCCACCTCGGAATTCAGGGGAACATTATCGCCTGGATCAAGTTCGGGGGGACGGTGAATACGGCAGAGGCTCGCACGCAGAAATGGGCTCAGCGGGAAATCCAATGTACGGATACCCTGATCTATACAAGAGGGTCTTCTGGGGTTATCGTCATGGAGTATATCAGGGGCTCCTACTACGACGCGTCCGACGTCACGAGGGTTGCTGACGCGTTGAACTCTCGAAGCACTCTTTCTTTGAAGGAGGCTCGCAGTACGTACCAGATAGTCAACGCGTTGGACATACATGCGAACGGAGTAAGTGCACATCGATCTTCCTGAAAGGCTTCTTGACTTGGATAAATAGTACTGTAGGTCCTCAAGTATATGGAAAAAAAATGGACCACGTCACACGTGGCCGAGTCAACTTCGCAGAGGAAATCGAGACGAGTGCGTGGACTATGCCTTTGTCCCGGTGACATCCACACCAAGATTTCAGAAGATCCAAACAGCCCCATCTTCCTTGTGGCGGAGGTGATAGGGAAAGCCGACGCTGGCTTCGTGGAAAAGCTATCCTCGACCCCTCGACTATAAGGACACGTCGGTCTGACGAACTCCATCTACTCGTGCTAGGTTATGCATGGGAAGAACGGTATTGGTAAGTCACTCTAAGCTCGGTCAAGTTCTGTCCGAGTTGAAACCCAGAACCTGGATTAGATCTTCCACGTGAGATTCGCAAATCGTTAGGTTTCTAAACCATTGCCCGTCTTCGTGTATCTTTTACCATTGTCACCGGCCCTCGTAAGTCTCCGATCGCTACTGATTCGTTGGGCCTACAGCTTCTTGTGTTTGCTATCGCTAATGTGCAATATAAGCATTTGATAATATGCCGTCTCGTGTGGTACGTATATTTGCCTCAGGCGTGCCCACTCCCTAGTTAACCAACAGTACCTTCTACGCGCCCTTTACACCAGTAAGGATGTTTAGCGAACTTCAGCATTTGTCAAGTGGTGGGCCATTACTGAGCCTTGTAAAGTAGCCTCTAAGAAATAAGAGTGTGCTCTCATTCGGGCGCCTTTCTAAAGATGGGTATAACACTCGTACTAGTCCTCTTCGACCACCCATTTTCCCGACGGATCCATAGCAACGTTGAGCGTCCATTTGTTGTTGTCCATCCACTGATCCTTCAAGAACGAATCCCACCAACGGATATGTATCTCCCCGTTCTTGTCGAAGAAGTATCCTGCCACTCTCGGATCAGGGCCAAGATACTCATGTCTGCGTCGGGCGAGGTCAGCCTTATAACCTAGGTATCATAACAGACCAAACCAGCGGGAAGGCCGTCCTCACCTCCTTGTGATTACTTCATCTTCGTGCACGAAGTTCGTCCACTCCTTTTCTTCCTCTACCGCTGGCGATTCCATATAGTGCGCGTGGACGAATCGGTTGATATCAGTCCCACGTTGGACATGTTTCACATCCTCTCCTTTCGTTGCCAAGTATGTCTGTGGCAGATGAATCTTCGCTCGGTATTCACAAACTCGTCTCTCCGTTGGCGGGCGGTGGATGGACCATGCGAAAGCTCTCACGAGCCCAGACCCCGATTTTACGGCGGCGGCGCGTTCCTGATCGCTTGGTTGAGGAATAACACTGGTAGGGGGGGTGTGCTGTTCGATCTTTTCGACTTTCATTGTCAGAAGACTTCAGTGCGAAGGACCTGGTAAATGGTTGGCAGCAGGCCACACCGTGCCGGATATTTTGATGTCGCGGTTCCGCCTACCCGTGTCATCGATATCGACGGCTGATTTGATTCTGATATAAACCAAGTCACAACGTGTCCTGACTCCTCGGAGCGGAGCGGGTAATAACTGATTGTTGTCGTAGAAAAAAAAAAGATATCGGCGGTGGACTACCAAAGGTACTGTTATATAACAACAAGGCGGTAATTTAAGCTGCTACGAGGGAGACTCCACGAGTTTAGCCGTAGCTCCATCCGATGGGTGTGCTTGGGATGAGGTTTGCCAAAACCGTGACTTCCGAGGCTTCGTGGTGGTATTCCACATACCCAGAAACGACGTTGAAGGCAAGCCCTGCTCCCCGTGTGCCGCCTTGATCTGTCTGATGGCCTGAGCCAACCATAAAGTCGGTTTTATGTTATGCTGAGCGCGACGTATTCTGTCCTTGGGTTCCTTGACCTCCTCTGTCTGAACGATCTGTTTTGTGAGCTGGCGCTTGAGGGATTCAGCTACCACTTGTGCGTGTGGATCTCTACTTCGTACACAAGCGGCGTAAAGCATCGCACAGGAAACAAAGTCACTCCCCACGGCTGGCAAACCGTAGATGCCAAAAAGGGATGCGGCTGTCATGGTTTTTTCCAGGGGATATTTTCCGTACAGGGAATGAATAAGCTGCCGCCCGGCAGGAAGAGAGTTCAGACCGAAACCATACTTGGTATGGTCCCCAAACACCTTGAGGGCAAGAAGAGGACATTTGAGTTCTTCACAACGACCTGTCAAAGCCATGCAACGTGTCAGCCGCGCCAAAAAAAAAATGCAGACACGTTCGATGGTAGGACGTACGAGCGAACATCTCAGCATGAACCGGTCTGAACGACTTTCCAGTATCTCTCCATTTCGGGAACATCTCTGACACGAGTTCAAGGTGTTCCGGCTTCCATGCCAGCTGAAAGAGACGTAGCCACGCAGATTGACGAACTTGTCCTTTGGTATTGACTGGTTTTCGGCCAGTGCGATCAGCTACGAATTGAACGAGGTCGTTAAACTGTCGTTCGCGTAGTTTCACGCCACCGAAATGGATGGGAACTGTGGCTGAGAATGTCTTCGGAGGACTGGCATCCATGGAGAAGAGGCCGTCATCCTTCTTGCGCTGGTGGAATGCTGCGGGGAGACATTCAGAAGTCATGTTGTGTGACGTGTAAGAACAGACATACTTGAAGAATGGTGGACGGTTCTAGCTAGAACAGTGTTCTGCACCAACCGAGGCGCTCTGGTGGACACCCGCCATCGCAGGGTGGCCAGGAGTGTATTACCGGTCATTTGTGTATGCCTGCTCAGAGACGATCTCAAAACGAAACTTCAGAAGTTGCGGCAGATAGATGCCAAACAAGATCAAATAATCTTTGTAGCCCTCCGAGTTTCCAATGTCGCCGGGTCTGATGTTCCTCGATTTTCAGTTGGCACCGCTCTATTAATGTGAGTGGTCTTATAATGGCATGTAAAACGATGTTCGTTTATCCTTTATTTAAGTTTCAGAAAGGGTCCTGGCCAGGGATCTGCTCCTGTGACTGATTATCACCGCCCCCACTTGCACCTTTCCATCCCTGGCACAATGGTAGCTCTACGACTGCCGTTAACGCTGGCCTGTTGTTTCAGGGTTGAGTCTAGCGTCGTGCTACAACTACCCTTGGTTGTCGACGGATCTAAATATGCAGGACGCCAGACCTGTTGACTCATCCGCAGGCATACATACGAATCGGGAAGCGACGGCCATAGATAAGGCGTGACCGTGCAGATAAGAAGTCGCGATCCTCCAATCTGTCCCTGAGCCTCAATCTATGGCGGCAAGATTGGATGGAGGGGTTTCGAAATATGCATGGCTAGGCATTCTATTACTAGTCGTGGATCGTGACTACATTCGCGCTTATATGCTTACCAGTGGACGCGTTACCGCCGGGACCTCGGTATGCGCGCGCCTAGTGAGCCCCAAGGCACGTAATGTGCCCTGAGGCCGGATGCACGGACGAGACGGAATTCATCAGTCTGTTGCGCTGACAGGAGACGGCAGGGTCAACAACGAGACTCCCATATCTATTGCCATGAAATCCACTCTTAACGCGCTGGGGTGTGCTCTTGCGGTAGGTGGGGTTGGCACCACTGTTTCTCACCCTGGGTTTCTTTGGGGATTGTACCCAGGTCTTTATCAGCCATAATCGACTCCTTAGAAGTTGTTATCGATGCTTTCGCGTGCCTAGTTGTACGTCGTTTTGTCCCTTACATTGGTCAGGCTGATCCGACGTTCAATCAACCTGCCACTGCAAAAAGCACTGCAGCAGGTGCCATAGATAAGACGTCGACCCACCAATCACTGCCGTCGGTTTGCTTAGTCAGCACTCCTTATCTCGCTAAGCGTCGTGCGCACCCTCAACTAAGATACGTTTGACAACCGGAATCACACGCAGCCCGTGGCCTTAAATAGTAGTTCGACCACCGTGCTCGTTACAGGGCCGCCCACCGAAGAACGCGCTCATTCGACGTTCTTTTACTCTTCCATTTCACCCTAGAGCTTGCATTTAGCTGGCAAAATGGTGAACATCTCCTTCACCCCCTGTAAGTGGACCTCTTCGCGCAAGCTCACACGTCTCATTCATACGCTTCTCCCTTCGCAGCCGAAGACATCATTTACTCCTACGATGGCACTCAAGGCGTTTACAACCTTGGTGACATCGCCTGGACTCTCGCCTCCACCGCCTTGGTGTGGATCATGATTCCAGGCGTTGGGTTCTTCTACTCTGGCCTTTTGCGAAGGAAAAATGCTCTCAGCATGATCTACCTTAGTATGATGACGGTAGCCATGGTCTCGTTCCAGGTATGGCGTCCACCGTTTTTGACCCGTCCGTTCTCAAGCGCCCTGCAGTGGTTTTTCTGGGGTTACTCCCTCGCTTTCAGCGACGGTGCTAGTCGCTTCATCGGTGACCTCCGTGGGTGACACCTCCGTGTCTACCGGCGTTTCCTATTTCTTATCATTTTACAGGATATTTCGGTTTGAAGGGCGTTCTCGATCAGCCCTCCATAGGTAGCAGTCGCGTCCCTGCTCTCGTATTCTGCGTCTTCCAGCTTATGTTTGCTGCTATTACGTACGTATATCGCAGTTACTTGTCGACCCTGTACTGAGGTGTTCGTTTAGCCCGATGATTGCTATTGGCGCCGTCGCCGAGCGTAGCCGTCTAGGACCCCTGTTGGTCTTCGTCTTCGTTTGGTCCACACTCGTATATGACCCTATCGCTTGTTGGACTTGGAATTCAAATGGTTGGTCATCCCGCCTTGGCGGACTCGACTTCGCTGGCGGTACTCCTGTCCATATCTCGTCCGGAACGGCTGCATTGGCAATTTCTCTCTACCTCGGCAGGCGTCGCGGATATGGAACAGAGAGACTTGCCTACAAACCCCACAACTCTACCTACGTCGTCATCGGCACAGTCTTTCTCTGGTTCGGCTGGTTTGGTTTCAATGGTGGCTCTGCTCTCTCTGCCAATCTCCGTGCCACCATGGCCTGTATCGTTACCAACCTGGCTGCTAGCGTTGGTGGCCTGACTTGGATGTTGTGGGACTGGCGCTTGGAACGCAAATGGTCTGTCGTTGGCTTCTGCTCTGGTGCTATTGCCGGCCTTGTTGCTATCACCCCGGGTTCTGGTTTCGTCGGCGCCCGTAAGTATCACATGACCTCCGTACAGCTTCACGCACTGACTTTGGCACAGCCGCTGCCGTCCTGTTTGGCTTCATGGCAGGCACGGTGTGCAACTTCGCCACGCAGCTCAAGTTTATATTCAAATATGATGACACACTCGACGTAAGTAGATTTCCTCGCTCCTTTTTTTTTAGTCACGCGTGTCTTTGTATATTGACTTGCTGTCACAGATTTTTGCATCTCACGCAATTGGTGGTATCGTCGGCAATGTGCTGACTGGTCTTTTTGCCCAAGCTAGCGTTGCTGGTGCAGACGGTGTCACCGTTATCCCTGGTGGTTGGCTCGACCATCACTGGAAACAGCTTGGCATCCAGTTGGCGGACTCGGTCTCCGGCTTGTCCTATTCTTTCGTTGTGACCGTAAGTGACTCATTACTCGTGCCTTCCCTTAGTCATGAGCCTGGCTCTTCTATCTTCCTATCCCCAATCCATTTTGGAAACATGGGAATTTTTTTGCTCACCGGTACAATGATAACGTGATAAAATAACACACTCATTTTCCTTCTGTATCAGACCATTATTCTATGGGCCATGCATTACATCCCGGGTCTCCGTCTCCGTTGCGACGAAGAAACCGAGATCGTCGGCGTCGACGACGCTGAGATGGGCGAGTTCGCATACGACTACGTCGGGCTTGATACGGAGATCCCCATTCGAGGAGAGTACAATGGCAACTCGGACGTCATCGGTGCTACTGGCGGCTCCCGCGAGCCCCCTCACTCTCAGAGTTTGCAAGAGAGCGAGGTGGAGAAGGTCCCTCCTGCGTAGATTTGTAGATGCTCGCGTTTCGTCGACTTACCACGTACACGAAACCCGAAGGCCAGGCTATAATCGATAATCGACTTTCTCATGATTCCCGCAAATTTATCGAGATGCATGCTGAGTCAACTCATCAAAAATTAGTTCTCTCTCTCATGCATCTATTATCGTACTACTGTGTTGTCAAGGGCTTGAAACATTTATTTTGTTAGTGTCACGCGGCATTGACATGAAGTACACAAATATTACGTGTACCCCATGACCGCTGTGTTATTTATTCTTTCCATTTCGCTACTGGTAATATGTACATCTTTGTATGGGCGATAGAACCGAGCTGAAGGACTTAAGACCTCGTCGACGTTACCCTACCACCTTCTTGTTTTAATCTCCGCGATCCTTACACATGAAGACAGCGGTGGTCAGCACTCAGGTAACCGGAAGTGTCTCGAACGAAATTATTTATCCTCCAAGTACGTGGTTACAATAAAGTCTCACGAGGGTAGAATTAGTAGCTTTCAATGAGACGCGTTTCCTTCGTATCTTCTGTTTCCCCGTCGCGATTAATCGCCTTTCCCAGAGCCTGAGTGATTTTGAATCGACGTCAGTTCTTCCGAAGCCTAGTACACGTATGCGTCGAAGATAATAAAGATAACTCACCTCGTTCACACGCACATAAACCCTCACCGCTTCCTCTCCCAGAAGTTCTTTCAATTTCTTGTCTTCCAAGAGGTATTTCCTCGCCGTCCCGATGTCCGATGGCAACCTCTTGTGGATTCCCTTGGACTCCCTCTCCTCTCTCGTCATCTCCGCCGCCGTCCTCCCGTCTCCGCAATTGTCGTGGACTAAACAGAGTTCGTCTCGAATTCCTATTATACCCGCAGCCAGCAGACCTGCCAGAACGAGGTAAGGGTTAGACGTCCCGTCAATGGTTTTCACTTCAAAATTCCTCGACTTCGGTTGGGTTTCCTTTGTGAGGCGAACCGGTGCCTCTCGATTATCGACTCCCCAACATACCCACGTCCCACCAGCATGCATTCCATCAATTATTCTACAGTATGACTGTGGAAGAGGCAACGTTAATGCCGATACCGCAGGCAAGTGTTCTAGGAGACCGGCGAGGAACTGGGCTTCTATTCGGGTAAGAGGTGGCTTCTCGGACCAAACTGGGGAAGGTGGAGACCCCGGCGCTTTCTGTACGGAGATATGTACATGTGCTCCGCTCCCGTCTACAGGCGAGAGGTCCCATACTAAGAACTTTCGCGGGTAAGAAACAACCGGCAATACTTACACTTGTCTTTGCGTAAACGCGGAGCAAGCGTCGCACGTAGCCCGTGCTTATGTGCGACGTTATAGATGGTTTCTCGTGTATGTACTAACACATCGGCTGCCTCTAGCGGTGGGAGGGGTCCGGTGACGACCTCGTACTAAACACAAGTGTGATTAAATTTTCAACGTCATTCGGGAAACCACATAAATGTCTACCTGGCCATTTACCGCCTCTGAATGAAACACTTGCAGCTCGATCCTGGCATCGATGAGAGCCTTAGCGATTTCTTCCATAACCTGAGTCTCCACCGCTCCAGTCATTAGAGCGCCGGATGCACACCACCCCTGATTGTTCACTGGGACAGGTGGTACTGTTGATTTGAGGAGTACAAACTCGGTCTCCGTGCCTACGAGAAATCTAATGTGAAGGGTTTCTTCGGCTTGCCTGGCGTAGCGGGGTCAGCTATTTTTGTGAGAACAGCATCGAGCATTTCACCCACCGGATGATCCTCTGTAGAATTGTTCTCGGACACACCGGCGTGTCGATTTCATTCCAGACATCGGTCTTTGCTTGAAAGAACCCGAGCACAGACGCATGACCAGGCGCATACGTGCAAAGCCTTAACGAAGTCAAGTCTACCGCGTAGATATATTCTCCAACAGGGCCGAAACCCTCCGCCATGGTGTCTAACACAAGACCCATGACAGACTTCGTTACGGTCAGTCCGGGTTGTGCGGATTGTAAGAGCCTGTAGAAGTACGAGAGGGGGAGAACGCGATATCGGACGATGTTGGTGAGATCGACCCATGTGACTCGAATGAAGGATACGCCCAGCTCTGGAAGCGCGCCGAGTGGAAGCTGCTGGACACCTGTATCGGTTTGGGGGATGAAATGACTTGTACTACTCCCGATCGTCGTTCTCGTTGACGCGGTAAGGAAAGGACCGTCAAGCTGTGAGGGAAGTTTGGACATTGTATCAGATACTCTAGAGGGGAGGGGGGAGATCAACTTATTGCACGTCTGGCTTGGGGTGTCGAGCACAGGCTCTTGGTCAGACAAGCGACAAGCGAAGCATAGTGAGACTCTGGTTGTATATATCGTCGGTTCTTGCGTCGACTACGTCATCGTGGGACGATGTATGGGCCTGTGGACCTGGGATAGGGGCAGCTTGTCACCATATCACGTGCTTCTTAAGTACATGTAGGAAAATTGACTTCAACCGAAATTCGCTTACACCAACACTGTCCTTTTGCCCCGCGTCCGGAGGCTCGTTGGACAGATACGGGAACGTGTAAAAACGCGTCTGTAATGCCTGGGTCTACAATGGCACTAGTGTGTGTGCTCACTCGTCCTCGCGCGGGTGGAGTTTAGGGAGTGTCTGTGAGTGGGTTCCTCTTTTCGCCAATACTACTTGGTCCAACACGATCATGTCAATCAGTACATATCACCACGAAGCTGTGTTTCAGGTTGTTGAAACGCCGGAAAAGAAGAGTTCGACCCCCGTCCTTCCCATGTGTGGCGAGCTGGTCGGATGGAAAGCCCTTCACCCTCACGCCGTATGAAGTCAAGTTCCGTAAACATCAAAAGAACTTCCACCGTGCCTTTGGCGGCCGCGCGGCGGTTTCCGTATATTACCCTATTGAAGAGGGGACCCTTAAGTTTTTGCAGTGCATTCTGGCCAACCTTGATGACTTGAATGTCTGCCTGCGCGCGTATGTCAAGTTTGATATGCCTTGTTTTCACTTTGTGTTACATGTCGCTATGGGACTGCGGGGAGTGTTATTTTGCGTATTTCTCATGGGTATTACATCCAGGAAGGTGGCGATCCTCTCATGGACCTCGCCGAGAAGGCCTTAAACGGGTTTTCTCGGGCTACTGCTGTAGGCGCTTTCGTGGCCGACCATATCTCTATCCGTACGTCAACCTTCGATGGTGCGGGATGGTCGACTGGTTTCCCAGCGGCTTATGTCCCAGAGTGGTTCCCTGACACTGACTTTGAAGTCAGAGCAAGGGGGTGGCACACAGACCTCCAGAATATAATTGACCAGTTATTTGGGTTCGTTGAAAGCTAGATGGTGAATCAACTGATAGCTAGGTGGCGGGACCTTACTCACGATGCTAACTAGGTCGCTGGTGTCGCTTCCACGTCATTCACCTCAGATCTATTGGAACGCAAAATGTCAACTGGGGAAGAGCATGGCATCAAGTGGACCACTGGAACTGTGTTCGCAAGTGTGTCATTGATGATTTCACCTCTGCTCGGGCGCTTATGTCCCAATTTTACGGGCGGCGTGGATACACTAAGCTATATATCTCATGTCTAGGGCTAATATCCAGACCTTTCGCAGACCGTTTCTTCGAACTACGCATTTTTCCTGGCTACGACACTCCACCGCAAAGTTCAGAAGAAGGTGTAGGCAAAGATAGACGCTGTCGTTGGTTCTGACCATCCCCCCACTTTTGCGGATCGCGAATTTCTGCCGTATGTCGAGGTCCTCGTCAAAGAAGTCTTTCGCTGGCATACATTTGTCCGCAGGTTTCGCCCATGACTTCACTATTGATACTACTGGTTTCTCTGTTGTAACAATGCTACGCCGCGTGATTGCTGACGACATTCATAATGGCTATTATATCCCCCAGGGGACTCTGGTGATAAGCAACGTCTGATAATTCGTTCACTGCAGATGACTGACTACGACACCGTGATACGGCACCACTGACCCATCTCTATAGGGGCATGCTGCATGGTTCTTCGACTTATTCCGATCCTGTGGAATTCAATCCCGATCGCTTTCTTCCAAGAGAAGGTGAATCACCGCCAACTGATCCCCGCAACATCTGCTTCGGATTTGGACGACGGTGAGATCGGACAAACAAGGTGTATTTTTCATTAACACACTGACCACCGTCTCTTACGTTATTTATCCTGGTCAGTATTGTCTCGGGATCATCTATGCAGTTTAATGAGGGCTAACGAACTTGGTTCGATACAAATCAACAAGTATGCAGCTTGCTGATGCCTCGGTATGGATCGGCATAGCTATGTCACTCACTGCCCTTGAGATCTCGAAGGTGGTCGAGAACGGAGTTGAGATCTCCCGGAAGTTGATCTCTCATATGGTACTATCAGGTACGTACCATTCATTTTTATCAGAACTCTCTAATTCCGATCGACTTTCTTCTTCATTCACCCCGAGCCATCCAAATGTTCCCTCAAAGCCCGGTCTGCAGAGGCTGTTGAGCTCATCCGTCAGAATCCTCAGTCTAGTCCGTACTCTAAGTGATGCGTCTACGAATTCGGGCTTAGGTTCGATAAAGTCAAAGCCAAATCGTGGCATATATGCAGTTCAAACGTGTGTGATTGTGTGTAAGAAAAGAAATACAATGTTTTGTCATGTGTCCGACAATAGTGTGGGCCGGGTCAGCATTGATAGTGACACTACAGGTATTCCCGCCTCAATATGTTTCCACGAGGCGGACAACAGCGGCATCTTCACTTTCTGTTTCTTGTTGCACTATCAGTCTCCCAAGTGTCTGAAAGACATTCATTCTCATGAGTAAACTCAAGAGCGCCAACCTGGGGTTAAACTTGCCTTATTCACAGCAACAAACTTCCTCACTACCTCCTCTCCGATCAATTCCCCTATCTTCTGGTCCTCCAACAGACACTGCCTTGCGCTCTCCACATCCAATGGAAGCCTTCTTGTAATTCCTTTCTCCGCCCTCTCCGCCTTGCTCAACCCAGCTCCTGACGTCTCTCCACAGCCCTCTACCGCTAACTCTAACTGGTCCCTGATGCCGATGATACCCGCACTGATCAAGCCCGCCAGAACCAGATATGGATTCGCAGTACCATCAACCGTCTTTACCTCGAAATTCCTCGTCTGCGGAGAGTGCGAGTTCGTGAGTCGCACAGATACATCCTTGTGCTCGTCTCCCCAACATGCCCACGTTCCGCCGGACCAAATTCCGTCTTTCATGCGTGAATATGATTGGGGAAGAGGAAGGGTAAATGCAATGATGGAGGGCAGATGTGTCATTAGGCCAGCGAGGAAGCAGGATTCGTGGGTGGTGAGGGTGGACGGATAGCGTTCAGACGGTGGTGAGGATCCGGTAGTTGGGTGAACGGAGATGTGAGTGTGTGCCCCGCTTCCACCTGTTGAGCGGAGCAGATGCGTCAAGACACTGCTAAAAGTAATGGATGATCAAGCATGATGACGTACAGCTATCCGCATATAATCTTGGGGTGAGCGTAGCGTGCATACCATGCTTGCTGGCGACGTTATAAATTGTCTCCCGCGTATGAGCCAATGCGTCCGCAGCCTCGAGCGGAGGAAGCGGGCCCGTAACGACCTCGTACTATGCGAGGTTATCGGCGGTTATATACGGGGAAAGGAGAGAAGACTCACCTGTCCTGGTGCGGCTTCTGAATGAAACATCTGCAGTTCGATGCCAGAGGTGGTAAGGGCATCTGCGATCTCCTCGAGCACCTTAGCCTCTGTCGTTCCCGATGCGAAGGCAGCGGTCCTCGACCAGCCATGATTGTTCGGGGCTTGAATAGTGGGTTTCGTAGTTGTGAGTAGGATAAACTCGGTCTCAAAGCCAACGAGGAACTCTGCCTTGAGTTCTTCTGCGGCGTATCTACGCGTAAGACGGTATCAATACGCTCATTCTCTGAGTGTGTCAGTAGAGCACCCACTTAACGATCCTTCTCAAATTCGTCCTCGGACACAAAGGTGCGTCTAACCTGCCGCCAATTGGGTATTTCTCCTGAAAGTACCCAAACAAAGCTGCATGTCCGGGCGCGTATCCGCACATCCTCACACTCGCGAGGTCGAAGACGAGAACATACTCTCCAGTTGCACCAAACCCTTCGGCCATCTTCAGGAAGACTAGACCGAGCACAACCTTTGCGACGGTGACGCCCGGGCGAGACGCACGGAGGAGCTTGTAGAAGTGCGAGGTCGTTAAAACGCGGCAGTGCACAAAGTTGGAGAAGTCGACCCATTGGAGGCGGACAAACTTAACACCACGGTCCTCAAGTGACCCGGATAACCCAGAACCAGAAACAGCACTGGTAGGGTGCATACGTGCGAGGATGGTATCTGCGGCAATGGTACCCGCGGAGACGGTTGTAGGGGCATATCTGATACCAAAGTCGATAGGTGGAGAGGACAACGTAGCTGCGTGTATCGTTGTTTCCGCAGCCGAGGACATGCTGGAACCTGGTAGTAGTTAGGGTTTTGCAAACAATGACGCGGGTCCTGGGACAGCTTTCGTATGCTGATCTGGAGGAAATATATACGATAATCGATGCCCGCGTCGAAATCAGAGGGATGCTGTTATTTATATGATGGCCGCCTGTAGAAATGACACCTTGAGGCTCGAAGGGCGGCAACAGCTAGCCGGGTCGGGTAACACACACAGCTTCGAATCCAATGAGTGCTGTCGGACAACTCACAATTAACCGACTCGGCGACTAACAACACTTCCGATCCTGTTTTATGATTCCGCAGCCTTGCAATGCATTGTGGAGTGAAAGGGAGTAAGCGCAGTATTTTGGGAGTCACGCACTGTCTGCTCCTCTCGTAAATATCCGGTCCGACGGCACGCAGCATGGTACTACAAGTAACGATGACAAGTCTATGGTACAGATATATCCCATCATGAGGGCTGAAACCCTTCGCCATGGAGTCTAACACGAGACCCGTGACAGACTTGGTTCATGCGGTCAGTCCGGCTTGTGTTGATTGTGACAGCCTGTACAAGTATGAGAGGGGGAGAACGCGATATGTTGGTGAGGTCGACCCACAGAATGAAGGATATGGCCAACTCCGAAAGGGCACCCAGTGGAAACCGTTGAACGTTGAACACCCACACCAGTTTGGAGGCTGAAATGACTCGTACCACTCCCGATCGTCGTGTTCATTGACGTGGAGAGGGATGTTTGGACGCCGTATCAGGCATTCCGGAGGGGGTCAATTTATTGACAATGTTCTCACATGTGTACTGGGGCATCGAGCTCCACCTCTTGATCCGAACCACAAACAAGAAACGACGCATACTTAGTGACAGGCTACATATATGTCGCTTCTTGCTTCGACTGCGTCATCTTGGTACGCGGCAGGCTGATCATAGGGCCCTTATGCGTGGGAAAATTGACTTGCACTCAGATTCGCCTGCACGTACTGTCCTTTTGCTCCCTGAGGTTCATCGGGCAGGTGAAAACGTGCTTGCTATGCCCGGGTTCACGACGACATTAATACATGCTCGTTCGTTCTCAGGAGATTTCTTGGAAGTGGTGGTGTTGCAATAGTTGTCGCAGGCGGAATTTAGCTGAGCCACTCGGATTCCTTTTCGGCGACAGCCCAACAAGGTCGTGTCAGTCAGACCATATCAGTGCAAAGCTGCGTACGAGGTTGGTTTCTCATGCTACTCGCAGTCTACGTATCGAACGTCTCCGTCCAGCTTGAACTAATGCTTGGTTCAATCTTGTCGATGGTAGTTCACTGGGATTAGGGTAATGAAACGTGCTACTTCCAACTATCGGTATGGCCTGACGTATAATATCCATGGGATGCTGTTTCTCACGGTCAACTGGAGTATAGCTGCCGGAATGCGGGCGATCCGTATTTCCTGCTGCAAAAAATGGATTGGTTTCGCAGGTGTGTTCTTGAAGCGTTTGCTCGTGAATTCCTGAGCCAGCTTTTCGGGTTAGACGCCTAGCAAGTATGTTGACGCATCATAATTAATACAGCTTTCATGCTCCACCAGATTGTGGGCTTCTGAGCAGTTGTGAAATCATTTTCCTGCGTGGTTCGGTCCTTGAATTGATCTGGTGGAAGCATTTTACTTAATCTCCCTAATGCTTATGGTCATTTGCAACTTTGTCTTTTTGCATGCTAAGAACGCTTTTTGGACCAGAAGCATGTCGTTACCGCCGCAAGGAGTGGAAGAAAAAACGAACCAAGATATGATCAGTGCATTTCAGCCAGTAAGTCTTTGATTTTTAGGTCGCAGATTCCAGAACTGAACGTCTGAGATGGCCAAATGCCACGCGGTTGCGTGGGACAACGTCTGCGAATGGGGCGAAAGTGCATGCCAACTTTGACGAGGGCTGCACCTGCTTTGCTAGCGGCGCCATAGAAGCCGGTGTGTCCGTATGGAGATTGCCCGCGATTCGAAAAGTACACAATAATTCCCGCTTCCGTATTGAAGTTAGTAACCGTCTTACCATCGTAGATTTTGTATTCCCAGGAAAGTGAAAGCCGACAGGGGACCATTCGTTTTCACCGAACTGGAAGTTGAAGGTATGTAATAGTGATGATTTCTCGTCACTCTCACTACTTCGGATGCGAGGGTCCGCGGGAAGTGGAAGCAGAACGCTGGGCGTAACTCGTCCACCCTCTTTCTTGCCCGGTTAAAAACCACAGTACTTCCCCTTCTTATTTATCAACTGTTCTCTCGCTCCCCCCATTCACCTCAGAGACCGCGCAGCTTGTCTCCTCCAGACATGATCGCTTCCATGTTATGGCTAGACCTCTGTCTAACTGGTGTAGGCATTTATCTCATCAAACGGATCGTGTCAAGAAAGAATCCTGCTCCATTCCCTCCGGGTCCGAAATCTCTTCCCCTCCTTGGTAATCTTCTGGACATGCCTTCTGAAAAACAGTGGCTGACCTTTCGTAATTGGGCAAACAAGTTCGGTGAATACATGCTCCATACGTATGACCTCTACATAAATCCCATGATTTTCTTTTACAGGGGATATGACACACTTAGAGATATTTGGTCAACATATCATTATACTCAACTCTGCAAAGGCTGCCGTCGAAATGCTCGAAAAGAAGAGTTCGATCTATTCCGACCGCCCCGTTCTTCCCATGGGTGGCGAGCTGGTTGGTTGGAAGGATTCCCTTATCCTCCTGCCATATGGAGACAGGTTCCGTGAACACCGAAGGAACTTCCATCGTGTCCTTGGCAGCCGCCCAGCGGTTTCCATATACTACCCCATTGAAGAAGAGGAGACACACAAGTTCTTGCAGCATGTCCTGGCCGAACCTGCCGACTTGAATGCTCACCTGCGTGCGTACGTCAAATGTGATACAATTTGCTTCCATTTTGTGTTACATGTCAGTACAGGACCGCGGGGGCTGTTATTTTGCGCATTTCATATGGGTACAGCACCCGGGAAGGCCACGACCCTCTCGTGGACCTCGCTGAGAAGACCTTAGAAGGATTTTCTCGAGCTACTGCTGTAGGCGCTTTCATGGTCGACCGCATCCCTATTTGTCAGTCAATAATCAATAGTTCAAGGTAGTCGACTGATTTTCGCAGTGGCTTACATCCCAGAGTGGTTCCCTGGTGCCGGCTTTAAACGTAGAGCAAGGGAGTGGCATGCAGACCTCCAGACTATGATCAACCAGTCATTCGAGTTTACTAAAAGCCAGATAGTAAATCAACAGGTAGTAAGGTGGTAGAATCTTACTCACAATGTCAACTAGGCCGCTGGCGTTGCTTGTCAATCGGTCACCTCAGACCTGCTGGAACGTAAAACGTCGGTCGAGGAAGAGCATGACATCAAGTGGACCGCTGGCACCATGTTTGCAGGTGTGTCACCAGTGATTCCATCTCTACTCAAGCGTTTATGTACCAACTTAACAGGCGGTGCAGATACAGTAGGTTGTGTATTCCTTGTCCAGGTTAACATCCAGACATTATGTAGACCGTTTCTTCGAACTACGCATTTTTCTTGGCTATGACGCTCTACCCGGAAGTTCAGAGGAAGGCACAGGCAGAGATAGATGCTGTTGTTGGTTCTGACCGTCTCCCCACTTTTGCGGATCGCGCATCTCTGCCGTATGTCGAAGCTCTTGTCAAAGAAGTCTTCCGTTGGCACGCAGTCGCTGCAGTCGGTATGTTTCATCCATGACCTCACTGTTTATATTCCTGACTTTTTCTGTAGTAATACCCCACCGCGTGACCGTCGATGACATTCACAACGGCTATTATATCCCTAAGGGAACTCTGGTGATAAGCAATGTCTGGTAATTCGCCTATTGCAGATGACCCTCTACCACATAATGATATGGCGTGGCCCATCTTTATAGGGGCATGCTACATGACCCTTCGACCTATCCTGATCCCATGGAATTTAATCCCGATCGCTTCCTTCCCGGAGAGGGTAAATTACCGCCAACTGATCCCTACAATATGTGCTTTGGATTTGGGCGACGGTGAGATCGGACAGATGAGCTGTATCTCTCATTGACATGTCGACCACCTTCTCTCGCAGTATTTGTCCTGGTCAGTATTGTCTCGGCGCCATCTGTGCGGTTCAATGAGGACTAACGAATCTGGTTCAACACAAATCAACAGGTATGCACCTTGCTGATGCCTCGGTATGGATCTGCGTAGCCATGTCACTCGCTGTCTTTGATATCTCGAAGGTGGTCGAGAACGGAGTTGAGATCACTCCGGAAGTTGATCCTTTATCTGGTACCATCAGGTACGTGCCCTTGATGTGTTCAGAGGTCACTGATTCCGATGGACTTTCTTCTTCAGTCATCCCAAGCCATTCAAATGTTCTATCAAGGCCCGGTCTGCGAAGGCAGTTGGACTTATCCATCGGAATCCTCAATCTAATTTTTCCTCTGAGTGATCAGTATACAAATCTGGGATAAAGTCAAAGCCGAGTCATGGCCCAAATGCAGTCGAGGTGTACGCATGTGTGTTATATGTAAATAATTTTTGGCCCATGTGAGAGGAATGTAGGCGAATTCGCCACTTGCAACACCCGAGGTTGCAAAGAACTTGAGCAGTGGTAAAGTTACTGTAATCAAGGTTCGACAAAAATTGTATTTGTGACCAACGAAAGTATGAACTTGCATTGGTTGTGACAGTACACATATCTCTGCCTCAATATGTTTCCACAAGACGAAGAACAGCTGCATCTTCACTTTCTATTTCTTGTTGCACTATCAGTCTCCCAAGTGTCTGGAAGACATTCACCCTCATCAGTGACGTCGACCGTAAGCCGGAGGTGGACTTGCCTTATTCACAGCAGCATACTTCCTCACTACCTCCTCCCCGATCAGTTCCCCTATCTTCTGGTCTTCCAGCAGATACTGTCTTGCACTCTTCACATCCAGTGGAAGCATCTTTGAAATCCCTTTCTCCGCCCTCTCCGTCTCGTTCAACTGAGCTCCTGACCTGTCTCCACAACCCTCTACAGTTAACTCTAACTGGTCCCTGGGGCCAATCATACCCGCACTGATTAATCCCGCTAAAAGCAGATAAGGGTTCGCAGTACCATCAACTGTCCTCACTTCGAAACGTCTGGTCGGCGGGGAGTACGCGTTTGTAAGTCGCACGGATACTTGTGCTCGTCTCCCCAACATGCCCACGTTCCAAATCCCGTCCTTCACGCGTGCATATGATTGGGGAATAGGAAGGGTGAACGCCATGATGGAGGGAAGATGCGTCATTAGGCCAGCGAGGAACCGGGATTCGTGAGTGGTGAGGGTGGACGGAGATGTGAACGTGCGCCCCACTTCCAGCTGTTTAGCGGAGAAAACGCGTCAAGACACTGCTACAAGTAATAGATGAACAAACATGACGTACTGCTATCTGCATACAATCTAGGCGCGAACGTGGCGCGCATACCATGTTTACTGGCGATGTTATAGATCGCCTCCCATGTATGAGCCAACGCGTCTGCAGCTTCAAGTGAAGGAAGAGGGTCCGTGACGACTTCGTACTGTACGGAATCATTTGTCACTACATATGGGGGAACGCGAGGGAAGACCAACCTGTCCTGGCGCACCTTCTGAGTGGAACATCTTGTCACGAGAGGCTTCCGTCGTGCGCCTAACGAGAACGAACTGTTGTTGGCCTAACGTACAGAAGCTAGAAGAGATAAATACCCTTCGTCGACGGGGACGGGAGAACATACCTAGAAGAGATAAAAGGTCGAAACTGAGAAAAGGGGTAGGCGACAGTGAGAATATAACTGTTACGCCTTGACCCGGCACCTTCCATTTCCGGGCTCGAGCTCTGGCTACGCGCCTTCTGTCCTGCTATCGTCATTGTGTTTGGCTGTTCCCTTGTCGCTATCCTTATCGGGATACGCGTTATCCTTCCCAACCGGCCTGCCGGTCTTTACCTTTGGTAAGCCATGTGGTAACCGATCTTTGTTCCAATCAACATTGGAACTTCTCTTGTTCCGTTGGGCATAACCCCAACTCCAAATCCATCTTGTGCCGTAGGCCCTGCTACAGGGCTCTGTCTCTGTTTCGTGCTCGGTGCCCGTTTCCTTTCTCTGACTCATTCTTGTGTCTGCTGCCCATTTGTACTATAGCTGCGCAGTGCTGCGCATGGTTGACTTTCCCGCAGTAAACCCACATCGGTGTTTACTTTCATTGGTTACTTACTACGCGCATACCTTAGGCTCTTGACCCACTTTACTGTACACGCCTGCAACCCACATCCTGTGGGTCTTGGACGTTGTTTCTCTTGGGTCTCTGACCCCGTACAGCTACAGTATATATAGAGGTACTGTACCGCTGTATTTCCCTAACTTTTTGCTACCTTGCAACATGTCTCATTAATTGCCATTCTTTGGCAATTCGAGTGAGCCGTCCAAGGGTGCTCAAAGTCTCTACGCACCGAGGTAAACCTTAGGTTGCTACACCATTTCTTTGGTGCTTTGAGTGACTCTTTGATTACACTGCTCTTTACGTTCCTACACCTTTCTTAGGTGCTTCGAGGAACCTGCGGCGTAACAAAAGTGAAAAGTTCAATTTGCAGCTGTGACCGTTTTTCGGACACGACGACTGCTATTCCCCTCCATCTCAGAACTGCGTCTTCACTGGTCTGGCTATTGTTTAGCCTGCAGGACTAGTGTCTTACCTTGTCCATTTATAACAAACTAACCTTTTTTAGGTTTGCCGAATCGTTGGACTGGTAGCTTCTTGCGCTTCTGCTTATCCGCTGGATTACCACATCCGTGGGTTTAATATCCGGCAACCTTATCTTGTTCTAGGTCGATCCCAGATTTCCTGGAGAGTTGTCGACCTATCCCTCTACCTTTTCTACTGCCCCTTACCGTTTGCCCAAGGTGTTGTCCAGACCGCCACCTCCGCCGCCTCCCAAGTCGATGAGTGCTTGGTCACCAAGCAAAGGCAAATGACACGTTCCGCCAGCTCCTCAAGTCCGCAAATACACTCCACGTAAACCTACCGGCAGTGAATTTGAGCACCGTTACCCGGATCAATCTCGCTCAGCGACTCCCCCGTCCTCCCTTTGCAACCCAGCAATACTGGGAGCTTACCGAGAAAACGAGCCAGAGTCGGAGACAGACGTTGAACCACTTACCTTTGACGACAAGTCAGAACTAGGATCTATCGCCAGAGATACTAAGATACCCGACGAAGAAGAAACAAATCTACTCACCTTCATGTTGACAATTACCGAAGGATTAAGTCTTGGACAAGGATCCAGATCTGGGCAGGAAGCCACGAAGCCCTCTTCTGATCCTCCGCTGTTCAATAGAGAACCTACCGCCCGTGAATGGGAAGAACTCCGTGCTAAGTTTTCCGCTACAATGATCGCCGATGCCAAGCTGAACGGAGGTCGCGAGTTTAATCTTAACAAGCCGTGTACCTATAACGGCAACCACGATCTGTTCTTCACGTGGATTACCCAAGTCAAAGGGTATCTGCAGATTAACCAGCACATGTATACCACTGACCATCTCCGGATCGGTTTAACTTTATCTTTCATGACTGAAGGAGCTGCTGCGGCATTCGCTGAGGTCTATATTAACGAACATGACTGAAGCCACCGGCTGTATTACAAGGACGACTGGGATCAATTCGAAGCTCGTCTCAAAGCTACTTTCGTTTCCAGAAATCCGGAACACAAAGCCCAGATCGAACTCGTAACTCTAACCCAAGGAAAGGATCCTTTCGAAACCTACGTGTCCAAGTTCCTCTCTGTCTTTAATCGCACTGGCTACAATGATGACAACTTTAACAGAGCGATATTCTTCAGACAAGGACTTAATAAAGAAATTCGTGATTGGGTTCTCGATCACAAGGACCCACATACTGTTTCCAATTGGATCGCTTACGCCGGACAAGCTGTCAGCAAGATCGAACAAAAGAAAACTCTCGACGAAAAGAAGAAAGGGGATTCTCACCGCATCTCCCATTACCGGTTCCCGTCTAGACCCTCCAGGGATCCGTACGCTATGGACATTGACAAACAACGTCAGAAGAATAACAAGAGCGGCAGAAGCCATGTTCGATTGGTGCGCTGTTTTAATTGTGCTGAAGAAGGCCATTTCAGCAAGGACTGCCCGAAGCCTTGGAAGAAGAGAGTCAATGAAGTAGACGTGGAAGAAGAAGAAGTCGAAGAGTCTAGACCTTCCAAAGAGAAGGGTTTTTAAAGGGGCATTCCGAGTCTTCCTTGTACGGTTCGCCCAGAACTAAAAATGTCTTGAGTGCTCGTGTTGCCTGTAATAGTATCACCGATGAATCACAAATGTGTGCTCGATCTATTTATAGAACACTTGAGCTTCTCAACTACGGAAATGCGAGGATACCCGCCACAATCGATAGTGGCACCGAAGTCAACCTGATCGGATCCCAGCTTGTTTCAAAAATGAAACTTCGCACGTACCCCGTTAAGAAGACCTGGGATATTACCGCCTTCGATGGCAACATCAAATATACTGTTACAAAGAAGGTCTTCTTAAAATGTCGAAATATCGTCAAGCCAATTCACGAGTTCCAGATCCTCTGCTACATTGGGCAGATGGAAAAGGACCATTTAATTTTAGGGATGCCGTGGTTGCGAAAAGAAATGCCAATCGTAAATTGGCAAACTCATAGGGTGGTTGGATGGGGTGGTTCCCTGGACGAGCAACCGCCGAAGAAAACTGAAGTCGGTATGCATGAGGTCAAGAACGCCTCTGTAAACTGCACAACTATTTCCACTCAGTTGGAAATGAACACTGGACCGCATGAGGTCCCTGATCTCCCGTCAGAATACTCCGATTTTGCCGAAGTCTTTTCCGAAACCGATATCCCACTGCCCCACTTTCGTGAAGGGCTTGATCATGTCATTAAAACCAAAGAGGATTTTCGGAAAGATAATAAAAAGATGATGAAGAGGGCTACGCTATATCCAATGTCGCCTGAAGAACTCAAAATCCTTGACGAGTTCATTGATGAAAATTTGCAATGCAGCAAAATTATACCTTCGGATTCCCTGGTCTCGGCTCCAGTATTCTTTGTGGCTAAAAAGGATGGTAAAAAACGTTTGGTGCAGGATTACCGGTACCTCAACTCGCACACGATACATGACTCCTATCCGTTACCGAATATTCCCCAAATGGTGGACGAACTTTGTGAGTCCAAGTACTTCACCAAGTTCGATATTCGATGGGGGTTCACGAACGTGAGGGTAAAACTGGAAGACCAGTGGAAGGCCGTGTTTTTGACACCGCGAGGTCTCTTTGAGCCCACGGTAATGTTTTTTGGCCAGTGCAATTCACCGCCCACGTTTCAACGCTTTATGGATACTACATTTGCTGATCAATTACACAAGCGACAGCAATGTGGCTATATGGACAATGTCGTAGTCCATGCCAAAACCATCCCCGAGCTACGCCGATATGTTAGGGAGTTTCTAGAAATATGCAAGAAGGAACAGCTCCGCCTGAAGATCTCCAAGTGTGTCTTCGAAGCCGAAGAAATCGAGTTTTTAGGGATGAAAATCTCTAAAGGAAACGTTCAAACCGTGTCAGTCAAAACAGATGCTGTCGAAAGCTGGCCGACCCCACACAACTTAAAGGATGTGCGTTCGTTCTTAGGGTTTTGTAATTTCTATCGCAGGTTTATCCCGTCCTTCTCACAACTTGCGAGACCGTTGCACAACCTGTCGAAGAAGGACACCAAATGGCAGTGGGGCGATGAAGAAAACGGTGCCTTTGAAAAGATCAAGTCACTATTGTGCTCGGCACCTGTTCTACAAATTCCAGATCATCGCAAGCCCTTCGCCTTATTTATGGATGCCTCCAAAGTCGGCACAGGGGCAGTACTTGCTCAAAAGGGACCAGACGATGAGTGGCATCCTTGTCACTTCTTGTCCGAGTCGTTGAAAGGAGCTGAACAATGTTACCAGGTCTTTGACTTGGAAATGCTTGCAGTGATGCACGCACTAGATGCCTTCCGGCATTATTTGATCTTGCTGGTAGAACCTATGGTGATCTTCACGGATCACAAGAACCTTATGTACTGGCGTCATCCACAGAAGCTCACCCCACGACAGGCAAGGTGGCTCGATACCCTGCAAGGATACCCGGTCCTCTTTTCGCACAAACCCGGCAAGTTAATGGGCGTGCCAGATGCCCTGTCTCGACGACCCGATTATGGTGAAGAACCCGCCATCACAGCTGCTGCCCTACCCGATGCCATGTGGCTTGAGGGGGGGGTGAATTCTGACAAAACTGATAAACTCTGTTCCGATCAAACTTCGAACACCAACATGGCCTCGGATCAATGCCACACGATGGATGTGAAAAAGGTTGACCGTCGCCGCAAAGGGGTCTACGTCATATCGAAAGAGGTGTATGATCGCGCCACGAGCGAAACGTCAACGGATACGACACTCTCCGAAGAAAACCCCAAAGTACAGAAGGCGTCGGACGGAATGAAACGATACAAACAACGGCTCTACATCCCTCCGAAGACGAGAAAACAATGCCTGCACGACTACCACGACCATCCGGCCTCCGGACATCCCGGAGTGAAAGCCATGTCGAAGAAGATGATAAAGGAAGTCTGGTGGCCCGGCATGTGGAAGTCCATTCGGGACTACATCAAGGGATGTCCTATCTGCCAAGCGAACAAAGTAATCACCCATCCGATCACTCCGCCTGTCACACCCAATGATATGCCCAAGAACCCCCTTCCGTTCCAACAGATCTCTATGGACCTGATAACCGATTTACCCGAGTCAGAAGGATATGACTCTGTCTTGACGGTTGTGGATCAAGGGCTCACAAAGGCGGCTGTGTTTGTACCAACCAATAAGACCATCGACTCAGTGGGCCTTGCCCGCTTGTTTCAGCAATATATCTATCAACGGTATGGTCTCCCGGAAGCGGTCATATCTGATCGTGGTCCACAGTTCGCCTCAGCATTTACGAAAGAGCTGTACAAGTCACTCGGAATTAAATCAAAGCTGTCTTCCACGTACCACCCGCAAACTAACGGTGAAAGCGAGCGCGTTAATCAAGAACTCGAAACATACTTGCGCTGCTATTGCGCTGAACTGCCCAACTCGTGGGCTCGTAAACTTCCTGATGCAGAATTCGCCCATAACTCTTGCATCCACTCAGTACATGGGCAAACCCCGTTCTCACTGCTTTACAGTTTCAACCTGTCCCCTTATCCGGTCGCTCACACCACTGCCGCGCTGTAGGGAGTGGGAGCTCCCTGTTAAGGGAATAGATGGATATGATCGACATCGAGCACTGAGCTCGAAGGCTCAAGTATTTAGTTTCTTTTGTGAATATGTTACTTATGGTAGTCTGTTTACAGGGTTACTCTGGAGGGTGTTCTCGGTCTTCCTAGAAGATGCTCTCTGGAGCGGTGAGCCGCTTTCGAGACCTCTCCTTCAATCTAGCAACCCAGCCCTGTCCCATTGGACCCTTATTCTCATTCGAGGGCTCATGCTTCCATGGTTAGTCATCGAACGGTGAGTGTGAGGATACAAGAAGGACCAGGGCGCCCTACACCATGGTTGTGGGTTGAAGAAGGGTACACAGGTATAGTCGAAGCCTCGAAGCAACTAGTCGGAGCCTCGAGGTGACAAGTCGAAGCCTCGAAGCATCTGCCTGAGGGCTTGAAGGCCCTCCCACCAGTTTTCTTTCGTTTTTCATTTGTTATTATATGCTGACAGCCTTTGTGAACCCACAGCGAGTATCTACGAGTATCTAGGACACCAAGAGAGAGCGAAGAGGTGGCAAAGCGAAGCCCCTCCTTAGTACATACTGATGCGAGCTCACCTTTCGAGCTCGAAGGCCCAAGTGTTTCATTTCTATATCGCTTCGTTTTACTGACTACTACTTAATACAAGGATATTCGAAGCTTCGAAGCATGCTCGAAGGCAGTCAGGCCAAGTGCCACTGCCACTTCTGATACATACCTACCGCTTCATCCCCCTCTTCGAAGGGGGGGATAGGTTTGCTTTCTTTTATGTCTTATATGTCACTCGTAGTCAGCTGTCTGAAGGACACCATGGAGCGACCGAGAGCACTAGTTTAAGTCCACATATCTGATAGTTTTGTTTTCAGGTAAATATCATGATTCGAGACTGTCAACCACCTCGTGCAGGCTTCGAGCTGCCCTCGAGCCCCCTTTCGAGCACCTCAAATGCAGCCTGAGCCTCGATTGTGACCCTCGACCCCTTCAAAAAGGCTTTGTGCCTCGATCAGGACCCTCGACCCCTTCGAAAAGGCTTCGTGCCTCGATCAGGACCCTTGACCCCTCCGAAAAGGCTTTGCGCCTCGATCTGGACCCTCGACCCCTTCGTAAAGGCTTCATGCCTCGACCCAAACCCTCGACCTGAGCTGGGTAAGCTTCGAGACCATGTCCTACCCCCTTCCTTCCCCTCTACCTGAGTTCCGGGTATGGGAAGTGACTGAGGACAGTTGAGATTCGAAGACCCCCTCGGATGTAGGGAGTGGGAGCTCCCTGTTAAGGGAATAGATGGATATGAGAGGTTTGAGGTGTGGAGGATTTTTATTTACTTTTCTAAGGGGCTTGATCCCCGTTTTGTAAGTGGGATGGGGACTTAGTGGCGAGGCGAGAGGTTGATTAGTAAGCACGTGCGCACTTGACTTCGAATTTGTACTACCTACGAGAACAAGAACAAGCTACCACTATAGAGGCTGGGGATCACAGACTGGTGGGACCAGTCTGTGGCAGTCTCTTACTGCTACAGCCCTTGAGAGTGAGGCCTGAGCAGCCTTAGGGGAGTCCTAAGGTGGTGGTGCAGCAGTGTTACAGGTTGAGTTGTTCAGGCTAAGTGTTCAGTTCTTTTCTTTTCTATTTCCCCTACTAGTTCTTCTCTTCAGCAGGATTCCCTACAGGGTCTGACTAGCCTTTAGAGTCACTCCCTGAGTCTTCTCACATCTTTCTCTTCAGCACCATCAGTCGATGATTGGCTTCAGTCCCTTGCAATCAATCGTGACATCGCCCAGCTTAGCCACGAACGGGCACAGGATGTGATGCGATCAAGATCGAAAGGAACGTACACGATGTCCAAAGAAGGCGACCAAGTATGGTTAGATTCGGGCAACTTGCGCACTCAAGGCCAGTCGTCAAAAATAGAACCAAGACGTTTGGGTCCTTTCCCCATCGTTGAGATAATTTCGCCTGTGGCTGTCAAGTTGGGACTTCCGCCCACCTGGAAGGTCCACCTGGTCTTTCATACATCCCGGATCTACCCGTTTACCGAAACCGCTGAATATGGCAATGCACCCGCTCCCCCTCTTCCTGATTTGGTAGATGATGAGGTTGAATGGGAAGTGGAGACGATACTCAACCACAGGAGCAAGGGGCGCAGAAAGGGGCGCGAGTACCTTGTTAAGTGGGCTGGTTTCCCTCACTCTTCTAACACATGGGAGCCAGAGGAGAATATAAAAGAGCACGCAGAGGAAGTGCTCGAGCAGTACAAACTTGCCCGCCGTTTGACTTAATGGCTAGCCCGCGTTCTGTCAATACTGAAAACCCCGGTTTTGACGATTATTTCTCTTATGACGACACTACCCTTGCCTCCTCCGACCTCTCCTACGACGACATGGAGGTCTCCACAACCTCTCCCGCGCACTCCCCCTCCAGTTCATTTCCCCTCCCACATGAATTACTCAGCCATCCGCTCCCTGGAGTGCCGCCATCTACAGACACAGAGACTGCCGCCTCAGCTGAACCCGTTTCTGACACCACCGGCTTCCGCCCGCTCGGCAGCCTCACAATCTGCCGCACCAAACCCAAGAAGGGCAAGGCCAGACAATGGCCTCCAACACCCATACCCTCTGTCCCCCTCATTGATCGACTCTCAGCCGCGCCCTACGACCATGAGCCTTTCGGCCCCCAAGCCGAATCCTCCTCCCGACCGTTACCCACTCTATCCATCTCTGGAACCTTACCACGCCAGTACTTATCAGAAGGTTCCGGATCTTCCGTCCCTACCACCGAGTCAACACCGCCCATCGTCATGGAACCCACGACGGCACAGTTCTTCGACTATTGTTGGCTGCTTACGAAATACAACCCAGGGGACCCATTCGTCAGGGTCACATGAGAACAAGAGCAACGTCTACGGCTGTTGTGTCAGATCTTCAGAGGATCAGACGTAGTAGCCTCCTACATCCCGAAGTTCCTTGACGTCACTCTAAAAACCCCCGACTCCACCGGAAGCACCACGTTCCTGGAAAACACCCTTCGTGTGGCTATCTCCGCAATGGGAGAAGTCCAGTTCGACATCGTACAGATCCTTCATCAAGATCTTGGCCCCGCCGTTGCCTACTCCTTTCGTCGCTCAACAGCTGATAGACCCGGAAGAACCAGTTTGGATGTCTTATGCCAGGTGGCTGCTGCAGCAGAGAGAGGAGGATCGTTCTTTCATAGAGTGGTCTCGCCACCACCCAATGAGTGGAAATCCTACCAGACATTACCGGGAACCACCGCTAACCCAACAGGAGAGCGATTGACTAGCGGAGTTGACCCTTCAAGGCTATCTGTCCCTTGTGTTAAGGTCGAAATGCCTCCTCTGTCCGAGGAATCGGAAGAATGAACGAAGCAAAGGGTCTTCCAGCAGGCCGCCGCTGTCCTCGCACGATATTCAACTACTGGCGCCTCCATCTTTGACTGGGAGGCCTTTTTAGACAAGGCATGTGAAAGCGCCTGGGGAATCGCCGATATGAAGCCATATTACGCCATCCATACCACTAACTCGTTCCCTGCGGCTCCGTTCATCGCCCTGGAACTAGAAGATAAATTGCAGTACTATTTAGGCGGTCGTATCCAAGTCCCTTCCGACCACCCCCTTCGTCTCTATATGTGCTTCGACTGCGGCTACCTAGGCCACTGGTCTTGCCGCAATGGGGCAGGTTCTCGCTGGCTGGCTCCTGAACATGCAGCCGCTGTTTGCCCCTTCGGACTGCCGGTCTCCCAACCTTCATCTCCCCATTCCCCGTCTCCCGTCGCATCCACTTCCAGCTGTTGTTCGACGTCCCCGCGTACCCTCCGATCTCGTCGACCAGGAGCTCACTGCCCTTGAGGGGGGGGTGATGTTATGCCTCGACCTGGCACCTTCCATTTCCGGGCTCGAGCTCTGGCTACGCACCTTCTGTCCCGCTATTGTCATCGTGTTTGGCTGTTCCCTTGTCGCTATCCTTATCGGGATACGCATTATCCTTCCCAACCGGCCTGCCAGTCTTTACCTTTGGTAAGCCGTGTGGTAACCGATCTTTGTTCCGATCAACATTGGAACTTCTCTTGTTCCATTGGGCATAACCCCAACTCCAAATCCGTCTTGTGCCGTAGGCCCTGCAACAGGGCTCTGTCTCCGTTTCGTGCTCGGTGCCCGTTTCCTTTCTCTGACTCATTCTTGTGTCTGCTGCCCGTTTGTACTATAGCTGCGCAGTGCTGCGCATGGTTGACTTTCCTGCAGTAAACCCACATCGGTGTTTACTTTCATTGGTTACTTACTACGCATGTACCTTAGGCTCTTGACCCACTTTACTGTACATGCCTGCAACCCACATCCTGTGGGTCTTGGACGTTGTTTCTCTTGGGTCTCTGACCCCGTACAGCTACAGTATATATAGAGGTACTGTACCACTGTATTTCCCTAACTTTTCGCTACCTTGCAACATGTCTCATTAATTGCCATTCTTTGGCGATTCGAGTGAGCTGTCCAAGGGTGCTCAAAGTCTCTACACACCGAGGTAAACCTTAGGTCGCTACACCATTTCTTTGGTGCTTCGAGCGACTCTTTGATTACACTGCTCTTTACGTTCCTACACCTTTCTTAGGTGCTTCGAGGAACCCGTGGCATAACAATAACTAAGAGAAAATGAAATAGAAATGAGTGCGCTATGTCAGACCCTTCGTCAGTAAATACGGGGCGGTGACATAGATAGGGCAAACACAAGGTCAAACGTGAGTCGTCACACATCTGCAGTTCGATGCCACAGGTGGCAAGGGCATCTGCGATCTCCTCGAGCACCTTGAGCTCAGTCGTTCCGGATGCGTGGGCAGCGGTCCTTGACCACCCATGATTGTTCGGGGCTTGAATAGTTGGGTTTCGTAGTTGTGAGTAGGATAAACTCGGTCTCGAAGCCAGCCAGGAACTCTGTCTTGAGTTCTTCTGTGGCGTATCTACGCATAATAGTGTCGGTCGGCTATAGCCGAAGCTCACTTCCTTTCGCCGATAGTCCAGCAGGGTCGTGTCAGTCAGACCGTATCAGTGCGAAGCTGCGTACGAGGTTGGTTTCTCATGCTATTTGCAGTCTACATATCGAACGTCTCCGTCGAGCTTGAACTAATGCTTGGTTCAATCTTGTTGATGGTAATTCATTGGGATTAGGGGAATGAAACATGCTATTTCCAATTATCGGTATGGCCTGACATATAATATCCATTGGATGCCATTTCTTACGGTCAACTGGAATATAGCTGCCGGAATGCGGATGATCTGTACTTCCTGCTGCAAAAAATGGATTGGTTTCACAGGTGTGTTCGTGAAGCGTTCACTCGTGAGTTGCTGGGCCAACTTTTCGGATTAGACACCTGGCGAGTATGTTGAAGCATCATAATTAATACCGCTTTCATACACCGCCAGATTGTGGGCTTCTGAGCAGTTATGAACACATTTTCCTGCATGGTTCGGTCCTTGAATTGATCTGGTGGAAGCATTTTACTTAATCTCCCTAATGCTTATGGTCATTTGCAACTTTGCCTTTTTGCATGCTAAGAATGCTTTTTGGACCAGAAGCATGTCGTTACTGCTGCAAGGAGTGGGAGAAAAAACGAACCAAGATATGATCAGTGCATTTCAACGAGTAAGTCTTTGATTTCAAGGCTGCAGATTCCAGAACTGAATATCTGAGATGGCCAAATTCCGTGCGCTTTTGTGGGACAACACCTGCGAACGGGGCGAAGGTGCATGCCAACTTTGACAAGGGCTGCGTCCGCTTTGCTAGCAGCGCCATAAAACCCGGTGTGTCCATATGGAGATTGCCCATGGTTCGGAGAGTACACAGTAGTTCCCGCTTCCGAATTGGAGTTAGTAACCGCCTTACCATTGTAAATTGGTATTCCCGGGTAATTGAAAACTGACAGGGGTTGAATCATGAGGTGCACGGAGTTGAGGGGACTATTCGTGCTCACCGAACTTGGGGTAGAAGGTATGTAATGGTGATGATATCTCGTCACTCTCACTACTTCGGATACAGGGGTCCACGGGGAGTGGAAACAGAACATGGGGTGTAACTCATCCACCCTCTTTCTTGCCCGGTTAAAAACCACAGTACTTCCCCTTCTTATATATCAACTCTTCTCTCGCTCCCCCTATTCACCTCAGAGACCGCGCAGCTTGTCTCCTCCAGACATGATCACCTCCTTGTTATGGCTAGACCTCTGTCTAACTGGTGTAGGCATTTATCTCATCAAACGGATCGTGTCAAGAAAGAATCCTGCTCCATTCCCTCCTGGTCCGAAATCTCTTCCCCTCCTTGGTAATCTTCTGGACATGCCTTCTGAAAAACAGTGGCTGACATTTCATAATTGGGCAAACAAGTTCGGTGAATACATGCTCCATACGTATGACCTCTACATAAATCCCATGATTTTCTTTTACAGGGGATATGACACACTTAGAGATATTTGGTCAACATATCATTATACTCAACTCTGCAAAGGCTGCCGTCGAAATGCTCGAAAAGAAGAGTTCGATCTATTCCGACCACCCCGTTCTTCCCATGGGTGGCGAGCTGGTTGGTTGGAAGGATTCCCTTATCCTCCTGCCATATGGAGACAGGTTCCGTGAACACCGAAGGAACTTCCATCGTGTCCTTGGCAGCCGCCCAGCGGTTTCCGTATACTACCCTATTGAAGAAGAGGAGACACACAAGTTCTTGCAGCATGTCCTGGCCGAACCTGCCGACTTGAATGTCCACCTGCGTGCGTACGTCAAATGTGACACAACTTGCTTCCACTTTGTATTACATGTCACTACAGGACTGCAGGGGCCGTTTTTTTATTTTTATTTTTTTATTCTAAGTTTTAAGTGTGTGAGGGCGACTAGCCCTATGTTGCACTATTCTACATGGTACCTGCTGACTAGGGCCCCCTGTGGCCCGCCCTTCTCCACCGGTGCGTGAATGCCCTGCAGGCAGAACTAGGTTCCCCTGCAGTCCTCCGTTCCTGCCGGCCGTTTTAGACGCCACACTAGTGTGGTGGAGGGGCTTGAGACTTCTGTCTAACGAGGTACTTCAGACTACAAAACCCAAAGGCCCTTGCGGGCTTGGCGGTGCTGTTAAAAGTGTACGAGCTGCTCTGCCGTCGTCCCTGAGCTAGACGTTGTTACGGTGTCCTTTCGTGTGATGATCTGCATTACGACCGTTTGGCCATTCGCTGGGCAGCGACAGGCTGGGGGCAGGGAGCAGGGCAGGGCGGTGTGTCGTGCTGTTAGCCATGATGGGTGGGGTGTTGCACGCGCTTTCAGCAGTTTGCTGGGGAGGTGGGTCCCACCTCCCTTGGGTAGGAGTGAGGTGTTGAGAGGTTCTTTCTTGTATGGAGACTCGTGGGCATATGTATATCTATTCTGCACTGGCCATTACTGTTTTATTGGGGGGAGAGTGATACCTCACCAAAGGTGTGTTGGAGTCTTTTTGTTGAGTTAACATATCTGAGCAGATGTGTTCTCACGCTGGCGTTGTTGAGGAGGTATGTCTCCAGTGTTGCTTTCCTGCCTAGCGCCACTTGTAAAATGTGCCGTTCTCTGTTATAGCGTGGGCATTGGAACAGGTAGTGATGTACGTCCTCTGGCGCTTCGTTGTCACATTGAAGACAGATCGGTGTGTCGCTTTTCTGTAAACGGTGAAGATGTTGGTTGAGAGGGACATGTCTGGTACGTAGCTGTATGTACAATCCCGCTTGTTTTTTGTGAAGGGATCCTACGAGACTTAGGAATGACTTGGATGGGAGTTCGGGTGCCAATCTGGAGATGTGTCAGTAGCGTGGGGATTGTTTCCATTCCCTAGACCAAAGAAGATTCAGTTCTTTGTTATAATGTTGTTTTAAGGTGGAGATGCTGTCAGGCAGCAGGGAGTGTAGTTCTGGGGGTAGCTCCCTTGGTGGGCTTGAGTTTTCCTTGCATTCAGCTGCTACTTTTGCCTCTCTATCCGCCATTTTGTTTCCTTCTACATTTCGGTGTCCTGCGATCCAGCGCACCGCTATGCTTCTGCAAGTGATCCTATCTTCTTTGATTACCCTGCGTAGTTTTTCCCTGAAATGAAGGAGTAGATGATGGCCGGGTTTCGAAGACGGTCTTGCACTGGATAGTATAGCTGCTTGATTGTCGACTAGAATGGATGCCAGGTATGTTATCTCGTCCCTTGTTGCTAGCAGGTGTGCTGCAAGTATGAGTGCAGTTGCTTCCGCTTCGAACACCGTGTGTTTGGTGTCGGGGCCTAGGTGGTAGCGAAGCGTTGCTATGTGCGTCGAGTCCACAAAGAGAGAGGCTGCCGCCCCCACATAACCGTTTATGCTGGACCCATCTGTGAATATTTTAGTGCGGTCTGTTAGTTCCTGATAACTTTTAATGGCCTCGTCCTTATTCTCTGCGATGGCGATGATGTGGGTTGGAGGGGCATTGGGTGGTAAGGGGCATGGAACAATCGTTTCCACAGTGGCTGGGGAGACACCCATATCGTGTGTGAGTTGGTGCAATGCCGAGCGGTGTTTACAGACATCTCTTTTTGAGATTTTTCATATCAGGGGGTGTATGGGGTGTCTCTCCAGTAGTGTGGCTAGGCGAAGCGCCGTGTTATATAGCGATCTCTGAAGAAGGATGGGGGTGGGGTGAAGGAACATGTGGACTAGGAGGGAGTCGGTGGGGGCAGTGTGCATTGCGCCGCTGGCTGCTAGGGCTGCTGTGCATTGGATGGACGTGATCTTTTTGGCTAGGCCTATTGATCCTCTCATTGTTTTGCTGAGGTCGGGGGTGTAGCCCGGTCTGACCCAGATGCTTGCCCCGTATGTAATTTTTGGCATGACTACTGAATTGAAGAGCTGACGCATCAGTCTAAGTGGTATACCCCACGTAGTTGAGGAGAGGCGACGTAGCATCATTGCATGCCGCGTGCCCTTGGCTATAGCATAGGCCGTGTGTGATTTCCACCACAGCTCTTGATCTACCATGATGCCTAGGAAATGGTGGGTCGCTGATGGGGTTATGTTGGTGCCGTGGATTGTCAGCGGGACTCTATCTTTCGACCTGCTTAGAGTGAAGTCCATTAGTGCAAATTTACTTGTTTCGAAGCGTGAGTTATGCTTAGTAGACCAGTCGAATGCACTGTTCTCCCTTTCCAACATGTTGGCCAGTGTTGCGTGGGTTTCCTGGAAGGACTTGCCGATGGCCAAGAGTGCTGTGTCATCTACGAAGGCTAGGGTTAGCTCGTTTTTACCGTTAGCAACATCCACCAGGTCTGAGCTATATATTACGTATAGTATCATAGAGAGTGGGTCCCCCTGACTGATGCCATTGGTGATTGGAATCCAGTTGGATTTGTAATTGTTGAAACGTAGTTTGGTCTTCCTGCCCCTAAGTAGTCTTTCGGTGTAGTCTACTATGTCTCTCAGGATGCAACACATTTTCATGTTGTGCAGTAGTCGGTCTGTTACTGCGTTGGGGAAGGCCCCTTCTATGTCGAGGAATAGCGCGGATACCACCTTATTTTGTCTCCAAGCATGTTTGATTGTCATTTCCAGGAGGAGGAGTGAGTCTTCAGTTGAACGGCCAGGGCATCCGCCAAAGTGAGTGGGTGGAAGGAGGTTGTGTGTCTCCGTTATGTATGAGATTCTGTCAGCTACTAATGCCGAGAGCAGCTTAGCTGTCGTGTTGAGCAGAGCGATCGGGCGGTAGGCTTTGGGAGTGGCATAATTGGGCTTGCCTGGTTTGCAGAGGACGACCGTTATTGATTCTCTCCAGGGTTCGTAATATGTACAGAATGTAAAGACTGCATTGAAAACTGGGAGTAAGTAACTTGTCAGACAAGGACAGCGTTGAAGAACTATGTTTGCCACCCCGTTGGGGCCTGGTGCTTTGTACGGGCTAAGTTTGTCGATTGTCCTGTTCAGCTGATCTTCAGTGATGTGTGCCCATGTTGTGGACAGTTCGGGGTAGTTGTGGTCTTGGGTGTGGGGGCCGTTATTCTGTGTATTTCGTCAGACCCTTCAGTCACCACTAGTCCTGAAACTGGGACACCCAAAATGTACATTTTGGCCTAAACATGGGACTAGCCAATGTCGGCCGACTGACCCTGAGTTGGTGTCGGCTGGTTGGACCAACTGGTGTTGGCCAATGTGGCTGGGGAATGCCCTACCCCCCTGGAGGTGGGGTTGGCCGACATAGCTGGGGGGGGGCCCCATGGTCCTAGAGGTGGGGTCGGCTGATGTAGCTGGGGTGTGCCCCACCCCCCTGGGGGTGGGGTCAGCCGACATAGCTGGGGGGTGCCCCATGGTCCTGGAGGTGGGGTCAGCCGACGTAGCTGGGGGTTGCCCCATGGGCCTGGAAGTGTGGTCAGCCGACATAGCTGGGGGGGACCCCATGGTCCTGGAGGTAGGGTCGGCCGATGTAGCTGGGGGGTGCCCTACCCCCCTGGGGGTGGGGTTGGCTGACGTAGCTGGGGGGGGCCCCATGGTCCTGGAGGTAGGGTCAGCTGACATAGCTGGGGGGGGCCCTACCCCCCTGGGGGTGGGGTCAGCTGACGTAGCTGGGGGGGCCCCATGGTCCTGGAAGTGGGTTGGCCGACATAGCTGGGGGGTGCCCCATGGGCCTGGAAGTGTGGTCGGCCGACATAGCTGGGGGGGCCCCATGGTCCTGGAAGTGGGTCGGCCGACGTAGCTGGGTGTGCCCTACCCCCCTGGGGGTGGGGTCGGCCGACGTAGCTGGGGGGGGCCCCATGGTCCTGGAAGTGGGTTGGCCGACATAGCTGGGGGGTGCCCCATGGGCCTGGAAGTGTGGTCGGCCGACATAGCTGGGTGTGCCCTACCCCCCTGGGGGTGGGGTCAGCTGATGTAGCTGGGGGGGCCCATGGTCCTGGAGGTAGGGTTGGCTGACATAGCTGGGGGGTGCCCTGTGCCCTACCCCCCTGGGGGTGGGGTTGGCCAACGTAGCTGGGGGGCCCCATGGTCCTGGAAGTGGGTCGGCTGACATAGCTGGGGGGTACCCCATGGGCCTGGAAGTGTGGTCGGCCGACGTAGCTGGGGGGGGCCCTACCCCCCTGGGGGTGGGGTCAGCCGATGTAGCTGGGAGGGCCCCATGGTCCTGGAAGTGGGTCGGCCAACATAGCTGGGGGGTGCCCCATGGGCCTGGAAGTGTGGTCAGCTGACGTAGCTGGGGGGGCCCCATGGTCCTGGAAGTGGGTCAGCCGACGTAGCTGGGTGTGCCCTACCCCCCTGGGGGTGGGGTCAGCCGACATAGCTGGGGGGGGGCCCATGGTCCTGGAAGTGGGTCGGCTGACATAGCTGGGGGGTGCCCCATGGGCCTGGAAGTGTGGTCGGCCGACATAGCTGGGGGGTGCCCCATGGGCCTGGAAGTGTGGTCGGCCAATGTAGCTGGGGGTTGCCCCATGGGCCTGGAAGTGTGGTTGGCCGACATAGCTGGGGGGGACCCCATGGTCCTGGAGGTAGGGTCAGCCGATGTAGCTGGGGGGTGCCCTGTGCCCTACCCCCCTGGGGGTGGGGTCGGCCGACATAGCTGGGGGGTCCCCCATGGTCCTGGAGGTGGGGTCGGCCGACATAGCTGGGGGGGCCCCATGGTCCTGGAGGTGGGGTTGGCCGACCTAGCCGTGGGCATGAATAATCATAAAGGGTGACTCTTTCAGCTGTGGGGGGGGGGGGCCATGGTCCTGGAAGTGGGGTCGGCCAATGTAGCTGGGGGGGGCCCCATGGTCCTGGAGGTGGGGTCAGCTGACCTAGGCGGGGGGCATGAATAATCATAAAGGGTGACTCTTTCAGCTGTGGGGGGGGGGGGGGCATGGTCCTGGAAGTGGGGCCAGCCGACATAGCTGGGGGGGGGCCCATGGTCCTGGAAGTGGGGTCGGCCAATGTAGCTGGGGGGGCCCATAGTCCTGGAGGTGGGGTCAGCTGACCTAGCCATGGGCATGAATAATTATAAAGGGTGACTCTTTCAGCTGTGGGGGGGGGGGGGGGCCATGGTCCTGGAAGAGGGGTCGGCCAACATAGCTGGGGGGGGCCCCATGGTCCTGGAGGTGGGGTTGGCCGATGTAGCTGGGGGCATGAATAATCATAAAGGGTGACTCTTTCAGCTGTGGGGGGGGGGCCATGGTCCTGGAAGTGGGGTTGGCCGACATGTCAGGGGGGTGCCCCATGGTCCTGGAACCCCCATGATCCTGGAAGTGGGGTCGGCCAACATGAATAATCATGAAAGGTGACTCTTTCTGTGGGGATGATTTCCTGACTGTATGGGCATCCAAATTAGCTCCCTTGTTGGAATATCTCATTACAGATTATTAAAATGATGCTGTATTTACAACCCCATTCCAAGAGCTCTCTTGCTCTTTTTCCGATCCCTCTTTACCTTTTGCTCTCCATCCTCTATTGTGGCTGCCTTCTCCTGTGTATTCTTACTTCCTTGCCTTTTCCTTTTCTTTGGAGGTGCCTGGATTGGTGCTTCTTCCTCCTCACCCCCACCCTCACTAGCTGCCCTCTCCTCTGCATGCCCACCAGCCTTTTTTTCAGCATCCTCCTTGTCCTTGTGATTATCCACCTCCTCTGGGTTCATGCCAACTGAACCCTGCTCCAATCTTGCAATTACTGACCCCACTGCACACAAAACATCCTCTGCCCTCTGGATGCCAAGGTTAGAGTTCAGTAGAAAGTCCAGATGGGAAACCTCTGGATCATCCTCTTCCACCTCCTGGGCTCGGTTGCACTCCCTCAACAAGAGACCCAATCCAAGTACAATTGGGCCTCCCTGATTAAAGGAACCAAACTTTTCCCCCTCCAGTTGAGCCAGTGCTTTCAAGAAGGAATCCCTATCCAGGTGAATATGTTCAGGTAGATACTTAGCACCCCAAGTCCATAATGCCCATTCAGGCAAGGCTGGTTCAGTGCTGATGTGGGTTTCCTGACAATATATTTATTAACCAAGCTATCATAGAAAGTTGGCCACTCACTGTTTCTGGTAAGGCAACCACCAGCTCAACAAGCTTCTGGTATCTGGGCATGATTGAGAGCAACTTTAAAAATTCTACCCTGTCCCTGCTGGCATGCCAGGCAGGACTTGACTCACGAGGGGTAATTTGGGAGGAGGAAGCCACCAAGACACAGTTATCCTGGACCCTTACTTTCAGGGTCTTATGCCTCCCACTGGTTTCTGCCTCCAGGTCTTCAACCCCTGCCTCCAAGTCTTCAACCCCTGCCTCCCCTTCACTGTCATCATTAATGTTTACCCAGACTCTTTTTTTGGATCTGGCTTTCCCATCAAAGAACCTCCCCAGAGGCAAATCCTCCTTTTTGCATTTGATAAAGGTGACAATCACCTTATCCTGACCCTCCAGGGAATGCCAACGATTCCAGAGCAACCTCATATCAGCCTTGGTCCACTTTGAAGGATCCTTCATCACAAATCCATCAGGAATGGACTCGGAATCAAGATACTCCAAAGGAGACTTGATAAGCAAGCCCCAAGGAACCTTGGCCTTAGGCTTCTGTGTGAATTTTGCTATGTTTTCACCTCCAGTCAACTGCTGGACACCAACATGTCAGTGAAGAACCCACCATAGGCTGCCTGGAAGACTGCTATAGCCAAGTTTTGCTGGACCTTCAGCTTCTGCCCAGTCCAAGGTGGTACTTCTGGATTCCCATCATCATCCAGGGTTATCTCTGTATCCTTCTTCTCCTCATTCAATTCTTCTTCCACTGGAAAATAATTCATTTGGCTACAGGTTTGAAAGAGACACTACAAACTCACCTGGGTCAGTCAAAAGATAATCAGTTAAAATCTGTTCTCCCTTCAGAACCCAATCCTTGCTGGGCTCAGATGCCCCTGAGAAAGCCTTCTTCCCATCTTGAGGTTGAGTCTCAAAACTAGGTGTCTTTATTAGCATGCCAGGCACTGATATGTTTGGTGGAACTTACACTGCCATCTTGATCTGACTATCTTGTGCTTCATGAGCTGCAAACATCACTATGTGGGAGCCCATGGTTCTATGCACCATGTCAATGAACTCCCTAGCCATACCAGGGAAGTTTTTTCTCTGATAACTGTGTTACTCCAAGTCAGTAAAGGCCTTGAAACACAAGGAATACCTACAAATCATGAGTCTCCTTAGGTGCACCCAACTTATTCCATTTTTCCGCAGCCCTCCCAGCCTCAGCTTTTTTGGAATCAGAGAGAGACTCCCACCACTGTTGGATAATTTTGTTCCTCTGGCCTATGGTCTTGGGGTCCTTGGTGTCCCTCCTCTCCCTATCATAAGTATCCATCTCATCCTTGAAGAGCCTCTGCCCCGAAGTAAAGGCTGTAAAGGGTTTCTTGTAATCCCCAGCCTTGGTAGGCCTTGCCTTCTCTTCCCTGGCATCCTCACCCTCATCACTATCTTCCTTCCTCTTTTCTGTGACCTCCAAGATGTACTTGATGATGTTCTCCTCATCATCTCGGTCTTCAGGGTCCAACTTGGGCAAATATTCCCTTCTGATGGCCTAGAGAGACTTAAGGTATGTTCAACTTATGCAAAAAAAATGCCATACCACTCTCAAATTCTTGGGCAATACCACAGATGAAGAAGGGGGATGCTGGAGAATCTTTGACTTCACTTCAGCCAAGATCTCTGACCTCAGGCCAGAGTCCCCCCTAGCATCTTTGTACTGTCCTACATAGGAGGCCAGGAGATCAGAGTAAGCTTCAGACCAGTTAGCCATTGGAGAATTGGTTGAGTAGGAGGGAAATTGCAGTAGACTTTGGTTGGAGTTCAGTGGCAAGCTGAAAATTTTCGGCCCTTCCCTGTTTAGGAAGGATGTTGAAAAAATGCGGCTAACCTCCTTTAGGAAGACTACTATTTTGGTATTATTGTTTTGACATGTTTGGCTTTTAGTTCCATTCAGATACTAAGTACTGTGAGCAGTTCCCCACTGAATGAATACAGCTGTGTTCTAAATACATTCCATTTGTTTACCTTGGAACATCAACCCTGCCTTTTTGGTGAAGTCACTCCACAGCTCTACCTGCTTTGAAGCATAAGCTTCTTTCCCTGGCTCTGTGGATTGCAGAGCCCGAGTCTCCCATATCTCCTTTTGATACTGGAACCACAAGGTTGTCCAGAGTATTTCATGCCTCACCAATGACACTTCTTCTCTCCATCTGTCCCTTCTTGCCCTTGCTTTGAGCCAATTGATATGATAAACTGGCAACATCTTATTGGCAAGATATATGGAGAAAATAATTAGTATTCACTCACATTCTTCCATCAACCCCCCACTGTCCCCATTCAGCAGATTCTGTTCCCCATCCACCATCCAAAACCAAGCCATTTTACTAACCCCCTGGCCGAACCTGTTTTCCTCTGTTACCTCCTTACTAACAGCAAGATCCTCTGGTTGGATTTCCTTGAACTTTTCTCCTATGTTATCATTGAGGTCCAATCTGAGAATGGCTTTCCTGGCCCTCTGATAACTTCTGACATGCTTGTTTATCCTGACCACCACTTTCTGGATTTCCTTCTTGGTTCTTGTACCCTCCCTAGTGGAATTTGCAGTCCTGAAATTCTGCCTGTACAGCATGGCCTTGCTGCCAAGGTCAGTCCGCAGTTGGTCAAGACAATCATTAGCCTGTCCAATCCTGAGTTCCATCTCCTCTTTCAGAAGATCATGAAGGCCAATCTCCATAAGCTTGGCTGCTCCAATGGATGAGGGCATCCATATACTCATCAGCTCAGAGGCCAGCTCCTGGACTTCCTCATCTGGAGCCTCCAAGACTGTATCATCATCTTCCCAGAACTCGCCATCCTCCTTCTCCTGGTCTTCTTGTGCACAGAATGCTGGATCATCCTGGGGAATGAAAGCACCATCTATCTCTAAGCCTTTTAAAAATGCTTGACCAGTGCTGTGGAACTTTTCAATCCTGGAAGAAAGTCTCTGCCTCTTCTCAGAGGTTTTGACTTCCTGCCTAGCAGACATTGGACTGGGAAGCTGACAAAGCTCATATCTTAGCTGGTCCCTGCAGGTTGGGTCAGCAGACAAATCACTTTCAGGTCAACAATGGCCTCACTGTGAGTCCTCAATGCTAATTCCTTCTGCCAGCCAAGCCACAGAACCAAGGTTTGCTGAGGAGGACACTGGATTTTTTCCAAGTTTTAACTGTGCTTCATGAAATGTGGGGGCTACAAACAATCAGACAGATCCATTGTCCCATCTGAATAAGACTGACCTTTGTCCCCTCTCAACAAATAAATGTCCAGGGCTTCACCATGGTCTGCCTCTGCCTTAACAGCATCCAACTCCCACCGAGCTACTTTGTTTGGATCTAGAACAGCATTCAACTGCTCATAGGCCTGATTCATGTCCTCCAGACATTTGTTGGAGGTCTTGTATTTTTTCAACAAGGAGGGGACTGTGATGCAGGGTGTAAATTCACCAACCTCCAAGAAAAAAAAAAACTCACCTATTCCCACAAGTTTGTTCCAGTTGGAATCCCTCATATGATCATCATACACCTCTTGCCTGTGTGCCTGAGTCATAGACCTGGCAGTGGGGGAGATCTTATTGAATGGAGCCCACAATGTCTCCAAAATTTCTCCATCCAAGTGGCCTGCACCCTTGACAAAGTTGAGGCTGTACCTTGGAAAGCAGGAGAGCTTGTGTGCAGCCAAATGGAACTTCCCCACAGCAGGAATGATCTCCAATCCTGAGGGAAGAAATAGAGAAGAACTAGATTTGACCTGACTCCTGAAGTTGACACTCCACTGGCACCCTACATCATAAATGACAAGGGCTGTTGTGATGTTTTCAGAATGATAACTAAGGGCATTGCAAATGGAGTAGTCTGTGTTCATATACCTGGCCAAGCATGAGTGCCAATGGCATCATCTTCAGCCAACATGCTTGCTCACCTTTCCCCTTTTTGAAAGTCCACCACTGAATGTGGGACAAAGCAACCATGCCGAGCACATGCTGTGGCACCAATTCCAGTGGATCGAAGGTTGGACTTGTTGATATTGGCAGCATTGATTGCCCTGTGATTGCTGCAAGTGGACCTCTATTGGTATGGTCAGCACGGGAGATGTCAAGACCTTAGGCCCCCCCACCTCCTTGTTATCCACAGACTGTTGAAGATGACTCTGATAGGGAATCTCTGAAACCATGTAGCCTTTTCCATCTGACAAAGATACATCCATCTCAGGTTTGTTCATTTTCATATGTTGTGCAGTGAAGTTGCCATCAATGACATATTGCCTTGTCACAGTATTGCTGAATGAGGTTAGAAATGGAAATTAAATCAATTACAGCCTCCCACCTGTCATACCGAGCCTTCCAATCAGGAGGTAAATTAATTCCTGGTTGGGGGCAGGCAGGACAGAAGAGGGCAAGTCCCCCTTCTCCTGGATCCAGTTCTGTATCATGACCAAACCCAAACCATTTCCTATGTTTCAGATCCCTCCACAGCTGAGAAACCCTCATCAGCTCCCTGTACCTATCCTAACAAGCCAAGAAAAAAGTATTAACCCAAGTCACCTAATAACATATGGATGGCAAATGGGACTCAACTGGTACCCTGTCAGGAAATGCATTATTGGTGAACCTCTTCAGCTTCTGATAGAAGCTCATAGCTGAAGTCTTGCACTCCAAAGCATCAATAAGAAAGTGATTGAGCACCTCAAAGGTGAAGGCAGTCTTAGGCTTAGATATGCTGGCTGGAAAAGTCTTCTCTGAGTAAAGAAAGGTGTAAATCAATGGGATCTGAACCAGGGCAGCTGCACCAAGAGACCTCATGAGTAAAAATACCCTCAGTGTGCACTATGGTCATTGGGATCGGGAAGACCTCCTGGAAAAAGATTACCACAAGGGCTCGGGAAGTACAGGCTACTGACCTGTAATTTGGAGGTCCTTCCCCAGATACATAGCCAGACTCCTCTGGATTGGATTCTCCTGGGCTTGGGACATGGCCCCCCCCCATGGCCCACATGCCACAAAAAGCCAAGGTCCATCAAGGAGGTAGCCTGGTAGTGGGTACCATTCCACCTTTGGACCTTGTGAAAGGGCAGGTTTCTGTGAGCTTTGACAGCACAGGGACCACACCAGGCATGCACACCAGTGCAGGACATGCATCGGATACTCCCTTCTGCTTGACAGCATTGCTCACAAATTCCCCCCTTAGCCAGTTGCTCCCCTTCCAGAATAACATTGAGGTACTCTGTTCTCCAGGGCAACCACTCTCTGATAAAGTCATTCTGACTCTGAAAACAAGTTTGAATGATTTCCCTTCTCAGTTCAGGACACCTACCTTTGTGAACCTTCTAGTTGGAGGGACATCTTCTACATCATTCCAGTCTGAGTTAGGGAAGTCAGAGAAGTTGAGATTCTGGGATGATGCCATAGTCCTTGGGGTTCTTGGAGTGGAAGGCTGGCTCCCAGATGGTTGGTACAGGTGCCTAGCATCAACTTCCTTGTATGTGAGCTTTCCTCTCCTGGTCTTGGTGGGCTGGAAAGTATATAAAGAACCTCTACTGGAGCTTTGCCCAGGACTTTGGACTTTCTGCATTGCATGCTCAAGGGAGTGATTTGAAACATGGGAATCAGTGCTGAAGATGCATAATTTTTACTTGGAAACTCTGACTGACATCGGCTAAAGGCTCGGCTAGGTACCTACCCTAAGATGGTAAAAATCTACCTAGAAGATCCTTCTGTTGGGTGAAAGCTGGCCTGGCCACTCCAAATTTGTTGTGGACAGCATCTTTCATGTAGTGAGCAAGTGCTATCCTTTCACCATTTTCCCATTTGGGACAAGAGTGGCAAAGAAGTTTACCAGCAAGGTAAATCATTGTGCCTGGTTGATAACCAAAAATGGAGCCAAGATCCCCAATATGAAATTGGGCATCATGAGTTCCCAGGCTCACTAGCAAGTCCAGCAGAGAGGGTGCAGAAACTTTGTCTAGGTGGGGAGGAGTCTCCTGGTTGACTATGACATCTATGCTGACATAGATGGAAGGCCATGGAGTGCCAGACAGGGGCCAGGTGACCACCCAGTTTTCCTTGGCTGCAATGGCATCCTTTCCAACCCTAGCCAGATCTGGCAGGACAAATCCCGAAATGGAGTTCCAGAACTCCTCTGCATAGGAAATGTCACAAAGCCATTCCTGTACAGCAGGGATTTTGAGATTGGAACTTTCATAGACCTTGTCCTGCAATCTCTTTGAGAGCATTAGCCTTGCAATCCCCACCAGACCATAAGGATAAAAATTACCACATGACCCTGCTGGAAAGTTGCAGGAGAGTTCATAAGCCTGCCATGACCAAACATGGCATCAGCCAATGGGTCCTCATTGCCATTAAGCCCTGGCAGATGCCTATGGCCAACCTCTTGCTGGACTCATTTTTCCTCTTGGAGTGTTTCACAAGGCTGCCCTTTAAAGGGAGGTGAATCCTATTGAGATGTTCCTTCCAGTGAATCAATATAAGATATACATGGGGGAAGAGACTGCTTCACCACTCTTTGAGGAGGAATGATGCCTGGGAGATACCAAACCATCACTCTACCATGGACATCCAAAACAGTGGCAGGGTCAGAGATGTGCCCCCATTGGGGATATTGAAAATACTTGGTCTTTTCTGCAGCATGTGGCATGGGTTTCAGCAAACCTATCAATGTCCCACTCGGTTACATCTTCCTTTGGACTTCAGACTTTGCACCTCAACTATTTTCAGACAGGACAGACTCACAGGGGTTCAGGATTGCATGGGCAATGACAAGGGCTGCCAACTTGTTTTCAGCCAAGGAGATAGATGCGGAAGGAAGGTCTTCTTTGGACATATCCCTTCGGAGGTTAGTCAATTGGGACATAACTCTGAGTCTATCAAACTGGATGTAGCCAATACCAAGGAGCTAAACAGTTCAAATTACCTTGGCTTCCTAAGGTCCCATTTTTTGTAGTACCACAGATGCAGGGAGTCGGCATCCCCCGAGTACAGATGTCAAGATCCCATCTACCAAGGCAGCCAGGGCATCAGAAGAGGTTGAGGGGGCATTCATTTCACACTTGTTGGCTCAGGGACAGTGATGTAGTGGAGAGAGCATAAAATTTTAAGGTGGGAAACTTATAATGACCAACTTATGCCTGGGTATTTATTCCTTATGGGACTCATTACTTAGGGTTAGGGTTAGGCCTCTTAAATTTCAAAAAATGAAGGTAAAAACAAGGCAATTAAAACCCTCTAAGACAAAATGCAAGGGGTTATGAGGTTATGAAGACTACAACAGATTTGAATACAAGTTACAACTACAAATAAAAAATCAAAACAAAGTTCCAAGTGGAACAGACTCCTTGACAACTGTCCAGGAGGGGCCCTTCCCCCAGAGCAGAAGCAAGTCATCCAGAAAAAAAGAACTCCAATTACAACCAAATAACCCACAAGTACCAACTACTAAAAGGCTGAACTAAGATGGACACAGTTAGCACCTGGGACCAAGAAAACAAGCAACTTACATAGCACAATGACAAAGTCAGCCTCTGGCATAGGTTCAGTCAATCATTATAATATGTAAACAGAAAAGTGACATACCACAATCATCTAAGACATAACCAAGGCAGACCAAGCAAACCATGTTTGTATAATAAGCCAGCCTACACTAGTAGGCATGGACTGTCCCCCAGAACCATAGTTGCAGGCCCACACTAGCAGGCACAGACAAAAAAGTTAAAATACAAAGACCCCCCAGTACCAACATATTTTATAATAAGCCAGCCTACACTAGTAGGCATGGACTATCCCCCAGAACCATAGTTGCTGGCCCACACTAGTAGGCACAGACAAAAATAGTATCTACCCCTCATACCAACAATGTACTGGCCAGGTACACTGTGAATGAAGGGTCACCATCCAGACATGTCCAGCTGCAGCCTGAACACCATCAAGATGGCGTCTGTGGATCAATAGTTAGTGCAACGACTACTAAAGAGTAGCTGACCTAGTACGGTAGCACACAGCTGAAACATAGCTCCAGCTGGACTCGTCACTGAGTACCGTGGTAAGCACACAGCATGAAGAACAAAAGAGAAAAAAAAAAAGCGTACCATGCTCAAGACTACCCTAAAGAGGGTCAAGCTGGACTCGTCACTGAGTACCGTGGTGAGCAAATGAAGAACAAGAGAAAAAAAAAAAAAAAAAAGCTCGCAGACTACCCTAAAGAGGGTAGAGCTGGACTCGTCACTGAGTATGGTAAGCACACAGCATGAAGAAAAAAAGAGAAAAAAAA